>JASCZW010001732.1:0-218333 GCA_034211315.2 Aedes japonicus
ATCTCGAGCTTGTCGAATTATGTTCTAGCTTGACCTTTGCACCGTTCAATGAATATTGTTCAATGCATACTCCAAAAACCTACTGTTACAACTGTATATATTGTATTATGCGTTATGAACTTTATGAAAGGACCGTTGGGATATCCTAGATAATCCCTGATTATCTGATACATTTCTTGAGTGATCTCAGACGTTGCGAATCGAAACAACCCAAAAAGGAGAGAGTCCTCTCTTATGTGCGCATCAAAGCAGAGTGTATACAAACTACCGCTTGATACTATCACAAAGCTATCAGTGGTACATGAGTGCGTACCAACACATTACTTTTGCCTGTTGAAGTAGCGGATTCGTCCATGCCTCGACCTACTCCGCAGTGGGATGTTAGGCAAAGGGTGACGTCCTTGGTTCGAGTACTGTTTTACCCATGCTTTTAGCTCAATTTTCAATACTTCTATTCTATTTCCAACCTACCGTACACTGACGGAACATTCAACACTTCTCTTCATATCTTTCATTCTAGCAAACATTACTGTCCAGCCTTGGTGCCTCATGGTGATGAGCGAACATCTCCCTCTATCTCTGATAATGTTTTTTTTACTATCGAAAGTATGCACTGAATATGGTTGCACAAGTTGCGTAACATTGTATAGACCAAAACGATATAGTATTTACTGTATATCTTAAGTTCTCAACTCAAGGACATTTTGGATGAACATCACAAAATTATCGAATATTGACGGTTAACCATCCAAAAGATTCATTCAATTTGTTTGAACACATATCCTTATATTGCCCTAAAAGCTACTGAGACAACTGTAGATTTGATGTTCTGAACTCAGGAGCATTTTGGATGCTTGTGATTTTCACAGAAAGATACGAAAATATTTAACGTTTATCAACGAGAATTTTTAAAATTTGTATCGATAAATACAATATGCTGAAACAAAGCTCTTTACTATTAATAAGGCATTTATTTTCTTATTGAATTCATTCATTTACAAGAAGTTCAAGGTCGTTTAAATATTTTCTAGATAGAAGAATTGGAGTAGAACAAGTTTGTTTAAAGACAGTGTATGCTTGAGTTCAGTCTGTGGTTTTATGCAGCTATATTCCTACTATGCGATTTTTGTTTTAATTGTATCCCAGTATAGAAAACAGAGACATGGTCCTACGTCAAACAAAGACAGGATTCACTCTATTCATTTTGATAAAAAGAGAACGTGGAAAAACATGTGATGGATTTTACAAAGTGGAAATATGTTCTTCTATTAATAACATGACTTCGTAATTAATCCAACATGAAAACAAAAAGTTGATATGCAAATGGATATTTTTGTTATGTGCACACTAAGAAATTATGAATTTTACACGAGACGTAATTCATGTTTGTAAAAGTCGGGGAACGTAAAGAAAGATCTCGTGTAACATTAGGTCTACGGAAACTGACGCAATTCGACGAAAGATGTGTTTGATTGAATTTATTTTCTCCTCTCTTTAAACTCATTCTTCTGTGCTAAAGGACGCTTGCATGTGTCTGTCTCAGAGGACAGAAATTTACATGACATTTTGGTAGTGTGTGTGTGTATGTGTACAATAAATAAGCAATTTTTATAAACAAAATCAGAAAATTATCACGACTAAAAGCAAATCTGTTTAATTTGCATTTACTTGGTTTGGCGTAGGATGAAAAATTAGATTTATATCGAACCAGTGACCCTATGTGTTTGATAAATCCAATTTGCAGCCCACAAAATCGTGTAATCGTGTTAAGGAAAGGCAGCAGACGATATTTTCCAGAGATAATTTAATGTAAAATATATGTACAAATACAAATAGCCCGACAAACCGGATTTTCTTACGATCTTCATAAGTTTTATAAGCCTGAAAATGTTTCTAATGTCACAGTAGACTATAACCATCATCAGTTGCTTTTTATGACTCTCACTAATTCAAGCGAAATCTTTGGGAATCGTCAGTGACATACTGTTACAATACTGTTACAATGAAGGCAGGCGTACTTGCCATCAGTCATTTAACGATATTGATTTTCATCGAGTTGATCATCTTATTCAGCCGCTGCCACTGCGTCATTGCTCTGCAGCTTCGAAACCAGTGGACGCACCTTCTGCTTCCTGACATGTATTTTCATGTTCGCCATGTACTTTTCACTGTTTGGCCGGTTGAACCGACCTCCCGGTTGTAACCACATAGATGTAGCAACTTTTCCTCGGTCTTCCTCTTCAGCATCCTTTGGAGCTTCTTGTCGCTCAGGGTCGTCGGCCGTCCGGAACCGGGCTTTCTGTCGGTGCTCTGATTGTTGTCTAATAGTGCCAAGATGTTGTACATGCCGAACCGGACGTATCCGGCGTCCACAAAGTGCCGCACGAAGTCCGTTTTGACGCGGCGGAGTGTCGTTCTTTGAACGCGCACACTTCTGAACGGAGTTGTTTCACTATTTTTGCCATCACGGTTGAGAGTTCAACTGATAGAGCTGTCAAATTTTTGTCATACTGATTCATGGGTTACTATGACTGATGGGTAGTTTCATCAGTGCGGGTGAAGGTGAACTTACGAAAAATTGGCAATTTCTCGTCCATTTTTTGGCATGCAAACGTTAATGCGTCTCCGAATTTCTCTGCTGCAGTTGTTATCCCACGTTACCAATGATCCGGAGTTACTCAAACTCATCCACCACCTCGAGCTCATCTCCATCGATTGTCACAGTTCTCTCAATGCGAGCTCTATCACTCTTTGTTCTTCCAGCCAACAGCTTAGTCTTCGCATATTCGTATTCAATCGAACCATTTCCGCTCCACGTTTCAGTTTTTTGTACTGATCAGCAAACCACCTGAAACGTTCTGCCGGCAATGTCCACGTCGTCAGCGAAGCAGATTAACTAGCCGGATTTAGTTTGGAAATCGTACCCCGCATGTTTAAGTCCGCACGTTTCATAACAATGTTGAACAGGAGGCAGGAAAGACCATCGCCTTGTCGAAGTTCTCACATTCTAACTTGTAACCCCTTTTGTATGATTGGGCATATAAGTTCCTTTTTCCACTCCTCCGGTCATTGTTCTATATCCCAGATCCTAACTATCAGTCCATGCAGACAAGTCGCCAACTTATCCGGGTTAATTTTTATAAGTTCCACTCCGATGCCATCCTTTCCAGATGCCTTGTTATGCTTAAGCTGTTTGATAGCATCTTAAACTTCACTTATCCGGCCGATCGACAACGGACCAGATCTTCACCGTAAGGCAAATCCTCCAGTAATGTCGTGAATACCAGGTCCCAACACATCACCTGTTCATCGACTTTAAGGCGGCATCCGACAGTATCGACTGCACAGATCTATGGAAAATTATGGACCAAATCGGCTTTCCTGGGAAGCTGACCAGATTCATCAAAGCAACGATGGACGGTGTGCAAAACTGCGTAAGGGTTGCAGGTGAACTATGCAGTTCATTTGAATCTCGCCGGGGACTGCGACAAGGTGACGGACTCCGCTCTGGAAGTTGTAATGCGACGAACTGGGCTCAACAGCCGGGTACGGCTTTCACGAAATCTGGTCAATTTGTGTGCTTTACGGACGACATGGACATTATCGCAAGAACATTTGGAACGGTGGCAGAGCTGTACACCCACCTGAAACGTGAAGCAGCAAATGTTGGACTGGTGGTGAATGCGTCGAAAAAAAAGTACATGCTGGTAGGTGGAACCGAACACGACCGGATCCGCCTAGGAAGTAATGCCACGATAGACGGGGATACCTTCGAGGTGGTGGAGTCTACCTCGGATCCTTACTGACGGCTGACAACAATACGAGTCGTGAAATTCAAAGGCGCACCATCAGTGGAAGTCGTGCCCACGACGGGCTCCAGAAGAAACTGCGGTCTTAAAAGATTCACCCCCGCACCAAATGCACCATGTACAAAACGCTAATAAGACTGGTGGTCCTCTACGGACACGAGACATTGACCATGCTCGAAGAGGACCTGCAAGCACTTGCAGTTTTCGAGCGACGCGTGCTAAGGACGATCTTCGGCGGTGTGCAGGAGAAAGGTTTGTGGCGGCGAAGGATGAACCACGAGCTCGCTGCACTCTACGGCGAACCCAGCATTCAGAAGGTGGCCAAAGCCGGAAGGATATGGTGGGCAGGGAATGTTGCAAGAATGCCGGACAACAACCCTGCAAAGTTGGTGTTCGCAACAGATCCGGTGGCAAGAGTGGAGCGTGATCTGGACAGCATTGGGCTTGACCGAGGTTGGAGAGCGGCAGCCGCAAACCGAGTATTGTTGCGTACTATTGTTGATTATTGCTTATCCTAAATGTGATGTTGAACAAATAAATGTATGTAACTTCACTCATCGTGAGAGTTGGCACGCCACCCTTATCCACCATACCGATGAAGCCATTCCTCCTGCTGTCTTAGTATTCCGCCTTTGCGCCATTCAATGTTTATCGTAGTGCTGCTTCTACCTTTCAATCACCTCACGTTCATCCTTCAAGATACCTCCATCTTGATCCCGAAACATATCGGCTTGCAGCACGAAGCTTTTACGGGATGCGTTGAGCTTCTTGTAGAATTTACGCGTATCTTGAGAACGATACAGCAGCTCCATTTCTTCGCACTCCAATTCCACCAGATGACGCTTCTTATCTCGGAAGTTTGCTTTTGTCTGTCTGTTCCGTCGATTTCTTTCAAAAAACCCTATGGCGCCTTCCGCTGCGTTGTTGATGGCTGCTGTGACGTTACTGCAGCAGTCTTCAAGAGGGACTTCGATTAGTTGCCCCTTTTCCGGCAAGGCTGCTTCAAGGCTTTGTGCGTAATTAGTACTTCGGGTAGCTTCAGTCGCTCCAGATTATATATACCGTGGGGGGCGTCGTATCGCATGTTGTTCACAACGGAAAGTCTTTGGCACACTTTGACCATTACCAGATGAGTCGATTTGCACATTTTGTTGTCGATGGTCATCAACCAATCACGCGCTTTTGCATTTTGCTGATCACGATTAAAGCTGTACCCAGCTCGCATGTGAGACTGAGGGATTTACAGTTCCATGTGCCGAGTTTTCAACCGTTAGTCATTTTTCGTTGCTTGGGTTTATGGCGATTCTTCCGGTCCGTATTTACATCGTGCGCTTCCATTACTATTACTCAAGTAGCACACCACGATCATAATTAGTTGCAGCAACTTGATTATGACTAACAAAACCACATTTATGTTTTCTCAACTTAATGGCAACATGTGTGCTACTAGGGTATTTATTACGGCTGGCTTGTAGGGCCTGCATCAATTCCCTGTCTCGCCGGAAGACCATCGTGTACAGCTTTGTTTAGAGTTCGGTATTGATTTTAACTCTAGCATCATTGAAATCACGTGGCATTTTCAAACCGTTGGACGCCACCAAGCCAAACATCATGACACCAGGAGGATCTTTGGTTTGAAATTTGAATTTCACGTTTTCCGGAACGTTCTCCATTTTCTGCGGTGAAATGAACCGGTCCGTGTGGCTGTTGGCCACAGCATCGATGCTGAAAAGCTTTTCGTCGGAGAACAGGATTATCATTTTTTCCTTCTTCAACAAGGAAAGAAATCTCTTGGAACAAGTCACTCGTAATTCCATGACCCGGTCCGTAATCAAGTGGTGTTTCATTTTGACTCTGGAAGATGCATGCAGGTATTTTTTGATGATTCTCCGCATGGATTTCTCCGAAATATTGGCTTCCTTTGCATGTTTTCTTATGGAACCGGGTTGCGAGCAATTTTTTCACGGACCGATTTGATCACGTTCGGCGTGCGTGCAAAACGCGGACGTCCGCTTCCCGGCTTCCGCTGTTTAGGACCATCCTGCAGGGACTTTTTTATGCGATAAACCGTTGCCAAATGGCACCCTACCACCTCGGCAATCTCTTTTGGTTTCTTTTGGGCGACCAACAAACTGGCGATCACTTCTTTCGCGAACATTTTGACGAATTTTCAATAAAACAAATAAAATGTTTGGATGCAGCACTTGAAAGTAAACATAAACAAATACACTTTCGACAGAAATTAGTCACTAGCTACACAAATTAACCTAATACTCAAGTTTTTTCGCATTATTTTCTGCCGCACCCTGTACGCGCGAACCAAACGCGCCAAATATCACCTTTTGTTCAAACCCATGAGAGGAGACGCACGCCACACATGGTGTGACCACAACGTGTGAATTTTCACGATCCCATTTGGCTGGAGGCTGACTAACAGGCCAATCCAGCTGGCTCCTTTCGCGGCGCAGCACACCGAGAAGATTTATGCCGTAGATATCTAATTTATAGCTTAATTGAGAAACCGTACACCCTGCTCAACTCTGTCACGCATTCCCGGCGCAACGGTTCGTCGAAGTAGGTATATCTGCGTGACTTAGTGACCACCGATAAAACGTTCTCTCCGTCATTGTGGGTTAGTGGCCACAGAAATGGGGCACAACTTTGTCGCGAACAAGTGTGGTCGAGATTATCAAGTTGCTCTCCTTCAGCCCTGGGTGGCTGCGCACGGTGATTCGCTATTCCATGGTGGGCCTCATAGTGGAACCAAGATGAAACGCTATCTCAGGGAAGCGTCTTCGTTAGAAACCCGTTTCGTTAAGTCTTTGCAATGAGGTCCCTGATGTTGGCAGAGATTCGAGCTGATATGATTTTTCTGCGTACGTGACACTAATTGGTTGGCCGCGACATTTGTGATTGAAAGCGTGATGAAGAGGCTTGATTGGAGAAGGCGGTCTATTTGGTGGTCATTTGTCAAGATAGCTGGAGATAAGTAAGGATTGAATGAATACTTTAACAGAGTCAATAGTAATATTCACTTTGTTTCCAACGAAACAGGTTCGTGAATCGAACTGGAATAGCTAGAAGCAACTTTAATTATTCATCGCTGATTGATTTGATGAAAGCACGTCACGTGCAGTCGAATCCAGCTACAGCTCCAAGCCTCATGTACAACGCAAATTGAAATTCATACAATGCATACATATGATCTATTAATATTTGAACAACCGAAGCAGAAATTCAATATCAAACTCTACTGGGTGAACCTCTTTGTGCTATTCTGATTGAAAAACTCAACATCGATGGTATCCCAAGCGGGAAAAGTGGTCTCAGTCAGCCGGGTCCAGAAAGAAACTCCATTGGTTCCTTCTGGTTGGCCCTGGTACCCTTTCGTTTTCCAATGAAAATCACTGTGGAAAACTATAATTCAATTGGGTAGCGCAAGTGCTTCGATTTGATTATATGTTAATATTATTCATATGACTGATTCTCCACCAAGACTGGCTGCAAAGTTCCAACCATAATCGGTGCAGGGAAAGGGGAAAACGGTAAAATTGAATACGGAATAATGGCGAGGTGAGGCGATGGGGGGAGGGGCAGAGATGGCTGTGCTTTCGGGGGTCGGATACTTTTAGCTACCGAACTTATGTGTTCTGTCTGACAAGTGTCAAAGGAGCTGCCGTTAGGTTGATGCAAATTTATACGAGATAGCTTCAACATTTGAAAACATGAGAGACAAAAAGAAAAATGCGATAAGTATAGTACTTGATGATGAACATTTTTTTTGGTAGGGATTTGTTATGAATATACTTTACTGGTAGTTTTCTTCTAATGCATATGGGTATTTCCAGCCAGAATTGCAAACCAGTTGGACCGTACTCCTTCGATCTGAATGAAATTTTGTCCATATGCTGGTTTTTACCCAAAACTACGTTTTCCATACAAACATCCAAAATTATCCTGGACTAATTTTCTGTAAGGGCGAGTTTAAAATGTGGATTTAAATTTTTAAATTTTATTCTCGCAAATGACTGATCTGATGAGAATGATGTCTTTAAAAAAGTTGTAGGTAATGTAGTGTCCTTCAAGAAAAAAAATACACTGAAACTAAAAAAAATCAAACGTTGATTATCGCAAAGGACCCCCTCCTATTTTTTTCATAAAGCTGAATCTATGTCCTTAAAGCTGATAAAGTGTTTAAGACGGTCACTTCTTTAATTATTTCAATTTTTGTTTTTAAACATTTATGAATTTCTGGAAAACGTTGAAAATGATAATTTGTGATTCATATATACCGAAAATAGAATAAATACATAATTTTTAATTAAAAAGCCTAGCCGTTGTCAAGTTATTGTGAATTTTAATATCAGCCATTTATGTTTTTGCCATTTTTTGGCCCTTTTGATTGTTAGTCGTGATGACCACATCAAAATGTTTTTTTTTTTTTCATATTTGAGGAATCCAACTTGAAAAAAGATGAAGACAGCGAGTGGTGATAAATCTGACAGCTCCCATGTTTAAGTATAGGATGAAACTTTTAAAATGCTTCTAGAAAAATCAAATGAAATTCTATTTAAAAGCGGTTTAGAAAAATCCAAACTTTATGATTTTGTAAAAATAAGTCTGCGGATGGCATTCTTAGGATTCCTGACCATACCGGCCACTAGCTTTGCGGGATCAAGTTCACGGGATATTCAAATATTTTCCAAAACCTGGCTATATCGATCTGTGTGATTTTCCAAAAAATAGCAACTAAAAGAGACCCTGCGACATCCGAGTTCCTCTGGGAAAGTGGCCATATTCAAATCGTTACCAAAATCTGACTCGTGACACATCAAACTTCATAATTATGCAAAACTTTGTCTTGAGAGGATATTCTGAGGGTGTCGAATCATACTGGCCGCTTGGGGAGGTCCTACGAGATCGGAGTTCCTCCGAGAAAGTAGCCATATTCAAATCTATTCCAAAACCTGGCTTGCAAACACATCGATCTTCGTGATTTTGCAAAAATAGGTCTTCAGAGGACATTCTGAGGAATTCTGGCCATACTGGCCACTCAAACAGGCCCTGTGGGATCCGAGTTCCACCGGAAAAGTGGCCATATTAGAATCGTTACCAAAACCTGGCTTGCGACACATCAAACTTCATGATTTCGCTAAACTTTGTGTTTGGAACTATACTGGCCACTATACTGTGACTATACTAGCCACTTGAGGTGGCCCTGCAGGATTTCGAGTTCCTCCGGAAAAAGTGGTTATAGCCAATTTCTTACCATACCCTAGCTTCATATCAAACTTTATTATTTATCAAAACTAGGTCTTCGGAGGACATCCTGAGGATTCCTAACCATACTGGCCACTTAGGGAGGTCTTGCGGGATCCAAATTCCTCCGAAAAAGTGATCATATCCAAATCTTTTCCAAAACCTGGCCTGCGACACAACAAACTTCATGATTTTGCAAAACTTTGTCTTCAGAGAACATTCTGAGGGAGCCGGCGTCGGTGGTGTAGTGGTAAGCGTGACTGCTACTGGCACCCCAGTGGGTCTGGGTTCAATCCCAGTCGACATCGGTGGTTTTTCTGAGGCGAAAAAATCTTGGTCACGTCTTCCTTCGGAAGGGAAGTAAAGCCGTTCGTCCCGGTTCATAGTTATGAGTCGTTAGGTAGTGTCCAGGTGGTGGAGTCGTCTCCCTGGCGTCGGTGATTGTCACCATGTGAGGAAATAGGCCGACGGAAAATAAATAAGTAAAAAAAAAAACATTCTGAGGGTGTCTGACCATACTGGCCACTTAGGGAGGCCGTGCAAGATTCGAGTTCCTCCGGGAAAGTAGTCATATTGAAATCGTTACCAAAACCTGGCTTGTCACATATCAAACTGCATGAGTTTACAAAACTTTGTCTTTTGCAAAAATTTCCTTTTCCACCCAGGCTGAATCAGGATTCGTTATGCTTGTAGTATCGGTTTTCGAGTCACAATCAACCGTGAAACCACAATAGCTGTTTTGACATAAGCTTGCCTTGGCTAGTAGTACATGCCTCAACTAATCCATTTTTTACAAAAGGATTCTGTCGAGCTGGTTAAAAAAAGGCACGTTTTAGTGCAGCAAAGCGTAACGGAATTCAGAAAAAGGGCAAGAAGAGGACGGATGGATTATGAAAGTCAGGCGAGGTCTCCTTTGTTCAATTCATCCTACGAGCATAGGCAGTACGATAAACTTTCGTGAAGGCTAAGTTTTGCAAAGTAATTAAATATGACCACTTTCCCGGAGGAACTCGGATTCCGCAAAGCCTTCCTAAGTAGCCAGTCCTCCGCAGACCTATTTTTTCAAAATTATAAAGTTTGATGTGTCGCAAGCCAGGTTTTGAAAACATTTTAATATGGCCACTCTCCGGAGGAACTTGGATCTTGCAGGGTCTCCCTAAGTGGCCAATATGGTTGGAAATCCTGCAAATGTATTTTCATGACCTAGCTTTGCAAAAAATGTGCAGATTCACAAAAAATGATAATTTTGTGATTTATTGCAAAAAAACTGCATCAAAATCCACTGGCTAACGATTGCGTATTATTCATTTTAAATTTATGTTTTTCTCTCTAAGAAGGGTGGGGGACGTTCGTGTTAGAGGTATTTTTTGTTGTTGGATACACAACGGTTGAATATGTGCGTGGTTTGGTTCTTATTCTTCTTCTTCTTCTTCTTCTTTGTTGTTTTTACTTGACTTCAACGTGGCGGTCATTCGTCCAGAGCGTGGTTTGGTGATATGTATGAGTTGGTTTGTATAATGCGAAGTGATGAAAAGACACCAGCAAAAGAACGTGTGTACATTTCTGCTCGAGATGATTTTATTTTTGCAGAATGTCATGACATTTGCAATTGTTATAATTTTTTTATTCCTTATGTTCACTTTGGCTATTATGAAAAGTGTCAAATGTTACCAAAAAAATGTTGAAATCCAGTCTCCGTGCCACTGCACACAATATGACAAAATTCAAAATATCTATAAAATTTATAAATTAAAATTAAAAAAAATTATAGAAGAAATCGTCTTAAACTTTTCACCAGATTTTAGAATATAACTTCCAGCTTTAAATTTTTTTTTTAATTCAAATGGGAGGGGGCTTTTAAAAAAATCAATGTTTAATGTTTTTTTAACATAAATTTAATTTTTTTTTAACTTCAATGTATTTCTGTTCTTAAAGAACAACTTCTTCTCAGACGACATTTTGATCAGAGTAATCGTTTACATGTTATGATTTAAAAAAAAACATTTTTTATACAAGCCTTTATAGGAAATTAGTCCAGGAAATTTTAGGATTTGTTTATGAAATTTTTGAAATCTTGGGTATAAATTTACATATGGACAAAATTCTATTAAAACCGGAAACTGTCGAGACATAATCAATATCTTTTTTAGCGTTTCTGGCTGGAACTGCTCATTTATCGTCTAACTATTCGCATGACGGCCCTAGTTTGAGAAATATTTACTTAGCTTTTACAAAAACCTGTTCATCATACAATTCCCTGCAGCCCAGTGCACCTCGTGATCATCACTGTGTTCGTCAATGTAGCTGATAGAGTGAATTGACGAGTTGGCGCCTCCACCGTCAATCAAGTGGTTGCCTTGTACTTCCACCGGCTTGGATCTTCAATCTCCATCCACACAAACGCAAGAAATGTGTTCCGGATTAATGCAAATGAAAATAGATTAAGATTGATGAAGCGGTGGTTGTCGGCACTCTCTTTACTCGCTCTGCAGTGCGAAGGCAAATCCTCGGGATTGACTGCGGGCCACTTGGGCAAATAAATCAATTACATTCGCAGCTGATCGTACCCACCCCATTCGGCCATTCGGCGGTCGGATCCACGAGGGGGTAAGAAAAGGAGTGATTTGCATGAGATGTGAGTGCAATAAATGTCAGCTTTATTAATTAAGGTCTCGAGGTTGTGACTAATGGACGTTCGTTCAGATACAAACGAGTGCTTTTGAGTTGTGACTGGTACACGCACGACCAATGCTGACCGAACATTTATTATACACGTCTGATCGCTTACTCAAATCGATAGCGATGAAACTATACGAGCAATATAGAAAAAGAGAACGACCAATTACTGCAACCTGTCAAATTTAACTGCAAACAATTGACACACGCAATTATCATATTAAATGTGGCGATCCTCCTTCATTGGACCTCCATTATCATTATCAGCATCATCATCACTATTAACCAATTTTCCCGCATATGTACACGTTTGTAGAGATATGCAAATGTCGAAACATATGCAAATGTGATAAATGCTGCCATTACACAGACAATAAACTTTATGAAATGCAAACAACCCATCAGCAGCTTGGGGATGGCTGGGATGGGAATCACCCTTGCGTACGGTTACAGAGAAAGATTAAAAGAGAAGGAGAGAGAGAGCGAGCAAGGGGACAGACACAGAATGGTGCAATTTATTCTACCATTATTGTGCCGTCCTGAGCCTTCCCACATATTTTACGTTTGTAACAAAAAGGATCCGGGAGGACGGTGATGGGCAGGATAACGATGAGTGTGTGACGTCCACTGTGGAGTAGTTCTCTCAGATGCTACGAACGGACCACTGCAGGATCATGGCTAACGGTAGGAGGATTACACTCCCCATATTGCATTGTTGATAGAGTCATTTCTGCTGAAAGTTGAAGAAAGAATGAAACTTTTTGTAGGTATGCATAAAACGTCCCTTGTTGGGAGTCCTATCAAAACTACACGCATGCAGGAGCTAGGGATGTTCGAAATGTTTGGAAAGTTTCTGCAAGTTGGAAACTTACTTATGTCTCTTTTGAGCAGTCGGAACTGGTCATAAAATGTGCAAATTTGGCACGAGCCGCTTGGATTTGGACGAAATTTCGTAAACATATTCAGTATAACAGAATACGTGTTTTGGCATAGTGATATATTGTTGGGCTCAAGAGTAACTTTTGATAAAAGCTTACGTGTTTTGGATACAACAGTTTAGGAAACTCGGAAATCGTTCGTTTTTGAGAGAAAGTGTCTGAGAAGAAATAGTAGGGAATCAAAATATCCATTAGAAGCAAAAAATACACATTGAAAAAAAATTGTCTTGCAAATGAAAAAGTCATAATGAAAACATATAGTAAAAATTCCCAAAAGACGCTATTGTTATTTTTTTTAAATGCAATGGACTAAAAAAACATTGTTTTAGAGGCAGGAACCGGTATAAAGTTTTCCTAGTAGCACTTTTTGGAGGAATTTTATAAAATTAATTTTTGTTTATCAAAAGTACTTTTGAATGCCAAAATATGATTGTACTAAAAAATTTATAATTGAAAAAAAAAAGCATGAGTTTGAGCATAATTGACCGCCCAAGGATGCTGTTCCGTTATTGCCAGATCAGCTGTATTTTCACGAAGAACCTTCCAACTTGCAATTCAAGGCAAGTGCATACACGATTGCGAACTTTCACTGCCTGATGCCGGCTCAAATTTCAGCGCTTTGGACGTCGCTGCCCGCGAAGAACTTATACCACGCTCCCAAACTGAGGGGTGATTAAAAAATGACGTCCATCAAATTTCAGGATTTTAAACCCCCTCCCCTCCCCCTCTGTCACACTTTGTCACAAATATGATTACCCCCCCTCCCCCCTGTTGGATGTCACACTTCTGAAAAAAAGAATATATGCTGATTGGTTTTGTCGATTTCAACAATAATGTGTATTTTAGTTCAAATTGAATCATTTACTTAATTACATGTGTAAAGTTCTTCTGTCCACGGATAGGTGAAGTGTGCTTTGATGGAAATAACTGGCAGAGATAAATTAAGATATTCGTAACAGATGGACAAAACTTATCGTATGACATGTTTTTTTCTGCTAAAAACGTAGTTTTTTAAATATTTTTTTTAAACTGCACTCATTTAAGAAACATGTCAGTTTTGAATTTGAAATAATCTTAGTTGAAAAGTAGAAAAAAAACTTAATAATCTTAGTTAAAAAGTAGAAAAAAAACTTGACTGGTTCTGATTCAAAAATGCCTATTCAATTAATAATTTCATTGTATATTTTTATTACTCTTGATAAATATTAGAGGTGCGATAGTCCAAAAACAAAGCTTTATTAAAATATGCTGATTCGTAGCTTTCTCTCTAGATCACATCGGTATGAGTGGTTCACAGTAACATCTTTACAACCATCGAACTAACTAGATTATAATGGATAAAATTTGAGAAATGGAGAGTTTTAGATGAGTTTATAACATTTTTAATTTTTTCAATAATACTTACTTTAAAAATTCATAACTCATGAACCACACTTTAAAATGCACTTACACATCGATGAGATAACCCCGGGTCTAATGTGGAAACCGATTTTTTTTTTCCTCACTTTTGTGCATAAGTAACATATTTTTGAGCAAAAGCTACTCAATAATCGGGCAAAATCTGGTTTAAACACCAGTGACTGATCGCAGTTCAGCTCAGGTGAATAATTTAAGTTTGCAGTACAAACTTTGTAAAACATAAATAGTAAAAAGTGCTTGAAATTTTCTAATCGATAGAAAGGTCTGGAAAGATATTTTACACAACATTATTTCACGGTTCAGGACAATTGTTTGGAACAACCAGAAAAACATCGTTTGTATGGCGAAAAAATTCAAACCAACTTTTTTGCGATTGAAAATTTTGATGTATTGATATTGGATGGTTATCCATTCTCGAGATATGGAAAATTATATGGAAATATACATAATTTTTCTAGTAGAGAAGATGCGCAAAACTTCATGACTCGTAGAAATAAGTTCTGAAAAATCTTGAAATTACTCATAAGTCCGAAAAAGAATATGATCAGAAAGTGAAAAAGTAATGGAATCATGAATATTCCAACAGATATAATTGTTCTTGATTGCAAAATTTGATCATTAGAACCATACAATTTGAAAGCGGTGAGTTTTTTGTTTTTGAAATATATAGAGGATTTTCGGGATTTACCTTGAACAGTCTGGGAAATTCCACTGAAATTTTCATACCAGGAGATCAAGAAATGATCTAATCTTGACATGGGTTTCAAGAATTCAATATTTCAATTTTGTGGGCAATTTTGGTATAGACAATGTTATTTTTCGATTTTCCTGAGCCCTAGAAACTTTTGTGTAAAAAATTTGCCATTGCATAATTTTTCAGCTTGCTGAGATAATTTAAAGCACTTTCCACCACAAGAATGTTTTCCTAAGACGATCAGTTCTCAAATTCGTTTTTTAAATCACAGTTAGCAAAATTGTAAAAAATTCATAATTTTTTTCATACCTCAAAAAAGAGAGAATAAACTTTTTTGAAATTTCCATACAGGACTGGAATCAAAATTTCTTGTTGATAATAAATCGATTGATGTTTTTTTCGCAAAGGATGGAGCTTTATTCAAAGTTCCCGACCGTTTCTCTCAACGTTGAAATTGTGTGCAACACTTAATCTAGCCAAGAAAATTTCAAGCACTTTTCGATTGCTTGATTATAAACTTTTTTAAAGTAGCAGGTTCTTCCTGACCGCAATCTCCCCCATCCTTAAGCACTGTCCCATATTCTATAAAATCCAGATTTCAAGATTTGTGATTTTTTTGTTAAAAAAAAAAATAGAATATGCTAACTGAAAAGTTTGTTGGCGTACGTATTTATTTTTAACAAAGCGGTTGTTGCTATAAAAGATGTTCATGTTACTCCAAATTCTTAACGTCACCTCTCTGCCCAGCTGACGCTCTATGCTGACCAAGATCGACCAACGTTTTCAGCGACTAACGTCTGTTCCAGAAAGTATAAGCACACCTTATTTTAACGGTCATTTTGAATATAAAGAAATATTTCAACATGTTTTGGCTGCGTCCTTTTGTTTGCACATTTCTGAATAACATCTTATCAAAAAAGTGCTCAGTTTTGTGTTACCTATCAAAATGCGCGGTCTTACTCCGGAACAACGAAAAAGTATCGTGCACAAATGGTGCACTGTTAGCGGATTCTTCTTGCGAAAATTGCCCAAGAAAGAGGGTTTAAACGTCGGAGCGGTACGATCTGCGATTCGAAAATATAGAAAACAGTGTACGTTTGAAGATGTGCCGAAGAGTGGTCGGAAATCCGGTTCTGTTAGTCCGGATATCGATAGTCGATTGTGTAGAAATTCTGGGTGTATAATAATGGACGATGAAACGTATGTGAAACTAGATTACAAAACGCTTCCCGGACCACAATTCTATACTGTAAGCGAAGACAAAGACATCCCCGAAATGGAGAAGGCAATTTTTACCGAAAAATTCCGTAGGAAGGTTATGGTTTGGCAGGCAATATGCGAGTGTGGTAAAACATCTAGTCCGTACATCCCAATGGAGACGATGAACAATCAGAAATACGTTAAGTAATGTCTCATGTCATTACGCAAATGACACTTTAGAATGGTACAAAAGTCAAAATGTATGTTTCGTGCCGAGAGACATGAATCCGCCGAACTGCCCGGAGGCACGGCCAATCGAGACTTTTTGGACTTTAACCAAAGCAAAGCTACGAAAATTCATAAAACCAGCGGACGACATCCAAAAATTTAAAAAAGATTGTCCAGAAGTGGTCAAAATTGTGGGAAGTACCACTGTGCAGAAGCTAAGGGGTCATGTTCGAGGAAAAGTTAGGAGTCTTGGCTATGATTAAATATTTTCATTAAACGAGAGTAAAATATCATATAAAACACAAATTTATTAAAACTAAAAATAAACATGACTTGTTTGTTATTTTGACAGTGTGCTTATACCTTCTGGAACAGTCTATATGCTTGGTAACTCACTAACGGAGGTCGTCCTTTATCAGGTTGCATTTTGAGACGCTTGGTATGATGAGCGTTTGTTTCAAATTCTTTCTCAAGAATCTCCTCTCGGTTCAATCTGCTTGTCTTTTGACGTTGCTGATTTGATTTCTTCTTCTCTAGGGCCATATTTAGCGCTTTCCTGCGGTTGATCAGGTCAGACAGCGTCTTTTCTGTATACCCGAAAGCATGTCATTTCGTTCGCTAATCAGCAGGCTGGAAATCTCGGAATAAAAAATATCAAATTCTTTGGAAATTGCATCCTATTTAGGACATGCAAAATAAGAAGGAACTTTTTTGTCCGAATCCGGAGGAGCTTGTGAAGATCTGAAAGGCTGAAGTTCCTTCATCCGGTGGTATTTTTGGAACATTTATTAACAATCCCTCCATTCGCAACAGAAGGTTTGCTGGCTTAAAAAAAACCTTCAGTGTATCTCTCGGTTTCGAAGCTTCCGTTTCCAAGGTGCTGATTTTCGATTTGAAAAGTTCTTCACAATAGGATTCGTTTTTTATATCTCACCAGTATTCAAACACCACGGTTGGCTTGTTAATTGCGCTGCGGATATGCACGACAAAATGCATCAACCAGCGTTTGAATCAAATCAAAATTCAACGCCACCAAAAACGAACACAAAAGAATTTTCAACAAAACCAAACTTCGACGAAGTTTCAGAATGAAGCACAGCTCGTACGGTTCGTGCTCATTGACGATAAGAACATGTAAATAATGTAAATAATGTAAACAGTAAATAATTTTTTGCACTCACACAACTAAGTAAAATGTATATTTTCACACTCAAACTTTTCGACGCCTTTGTTTTCGTAGTCACATTTTTATAACCCCTCCCCCCCTGTCACATATTGTCACAAATGTGATACCCCCCCCCTTAAAGAGTGGACCTCATTTTTGAATCACCCTTTAACTATCAAAATGTTGGCGAAATCAATTGCAGCTTGACTGAATACCAGTTGGCATGTACCGATCGGCGATTTCAACGTGCCTGAAATTTCTTGGATGAACGATTCCCGAGGATTCCTTTTTCCGGATTTTTGTCATTCTTCGATCCGATCAGCTTCAATTGACTTATTGAACGGTTATTGCACCGCAGGTCTAAAGCAGACGAGCAGCATCTTCAACAGTAACGGTCGCATGCTTGACCTTTGCTTTGTCAGCGAAGAATTGGGCCTAGACTGCTCGGTCACTCTTGCTCCAGAACCTCTCGTGAAAGTGTGCAGGCACCATTCCCCTTTATGGGTGACGATGAAGGTTAGCCTAGAGAAATGTTTTCGTGAAATTACTGAAAACGTATTTTACGACTTTGGCCAAGTAAATTTTGACAAAATGAACGTCTTCCTAGCTGGGAATGATTGGGATGAGATATTTAGCGATCTTGAAGCAAATCTAGCGGCTTCAACTTCGTCTGCTTTCCTGCTGTATGCCATCGAACAATTTGTGCCAAAGAAACGGTGCCAAGTACCTCGTAAATTTGGTCGAATGCGGAGCTAAGACAGCTGCAAAAATGAAACGCTCCGCACTCAGGAAGCACAGCAAATACCGCACGGATCTAATTAGATCTATCTACACTCGAACAAACAATGAGTACAAAGAACTGAACGACCATTTGTACAACGGTCATATTGACCAGCTTCAACGACGCCTCACATCCAACCCTAAGCGCTTCTGGCGTTATGTAAATGAGCAAAGGAAAGAATCTGTATTGCCTTCGAATATGACCAACGGCACTTTGGAAGCTGACTCAATCCCGGGAATTGCAGATCTTTTTCGCTCACAGTTCAGCAGTGAATTCATCGAAAAAATTCTCGACTCTGATGATATTGTCGCCGCTGCTAATAACGTACCTCATCTCACTGCTTCCAGTCCACAGATGTCGGTCACTACCGCCATGGTGGCCGCAGCAGGGAAGCAACTGAAGTCATCAAAAGGCTGCGGTCTTGATGTCGTTCCTTCGTTTATGCTCAAACATTTCCTTGTACCGCTCGCGGAGCTTCTAGCAACGGTTTTCAACCGTTCCTTAACGACAGGCATTTTTCCGTTCTGCTGGAAAGATTCGTTTGCTTTTCCTGTTCACAAAAACGGGTGCAAACGAACAGTTACAAACTATCGTGGAATTGCAGCGTTGAGTGCTACCTCTAAGCTTTTCGAGTTGGTTGTTCTCGATACTCTGTTTCGGAACTATTCACACAGCATCTCCTTGGCACAACATGGTTTCATGCCCAAACGATCAACAACTACTAATTTAGTCATCTTTGCGTCATTTCTCATACATTAGATGGAAAAAGGACATCAAATAGACGCTATCTACACTGATCTCTCGGCAGCTTTTGACAAAATCAACCATGAGATTTCACTGGCGAAGTATGCTAGGATAGGTATCGATAAAGGATTGCTGATCTGGCTGCGCTCGTATTGGATTGGTCGGAACACGTCCGTGAAGATCGGTGACTTCATCTCAACTCCATTTCCTGTCACATCCGGTGTCCCTCAAGGCAGCCATCTCGGACCTTTTTTATTGTTACTCTAGATGAACGATGTAAATCACAGCTTTTCATGCCTCAAACTGTCGTATGCTGACGACCTCAAGCTCTACTTTGTAATGAGGAAGACCACAGATGCCATATTCTTACAGTAACAACTGAAAGTATTCGGATCCTGGTGCCACTTAAATAAATCGAATGTCTGTGAATGTGGCCAAACGCTCAGTCATCTTTTTTGGCCGTAAACGCTCGCTCTTTCAGCATGCCTATTCGCTATACGGTTCCGAGCTGAAGCGCGAGACAACAGTAAAGGACTTAGGAGTAATGTTCGACTCCATGCTGTCATTTAAGGATCATGTTTCGTACAAAGCCTCCTCCCAGTTGGGGTTTATGTTCCGTTTTGCTAAGAAATTTCGTGATGTGTACTGGCTTAAGGCGTTGTACTGCTCTATAGTGCGCCCAATTCTGGAATATTCAGCAGTGGTTTGGCCCCTATACTACCAACACAAAACTTTACGGATAGAAGCTATTCATAAGAAGTTTGTCTACTTCGCATTACGACGACTTCCTTGAAGAGACCCCATCAATTTACCTAGTTATGCCGATCGCTGTAAACTTATGAACCTTGCATTGCTGGAAGCGAGGCTTGACGTCACTTACCTGTTGACAAATAAACTAAACTAAACCAACAGATGATGCTTGGGACTAACAAACATTCTCAATGATGATGACGATGAGATACTACCATCTATTGTAGCAAGATAACTTTCCATAGCAGTGAAATCATCTGAATAACGATTTGATCAGGATTCTATTGTTTTTTGTGATCGTCAAGTTCCTGTATTAAGGGCCAAAAACTTTTGGGCGGGCCCGTAAGCAGAGACACTTACGCGAAACCCGCGAATATAGGGAAGAGAATCTCCTTCCAAAGGCAAGTTCACACCCACAGCACTAGAATCGAGCACTCGATTGACAGAATAAACCCAATAGATGGGGTCGAAGAGCCCGCCCTCGTTCCGCGAAATGTTAACAATAGGGAGGAGGCAGTCCCATGTTCCCTATCCAAATCGTTTCACTTGGGTGCCCTGATGGTCCTTCCCTTTTCCCGTTGTATATTAAGTGGATATTCAGTATATTTTGTAGTGGTCATTTGATTGCTTACCTTGTGTTAGAAAAATTGGCTGAAAGTAAAATTGGTTATGGTTTATACCGTTCTCTATTGTCTCGATATTACTGCTATCGAAGAGTTGACTTTAGGATGACCATATGATATTGCTCACGGTCATAGGATAGAGAAGATAACAGAAAGGAAAAAGGATTAGTGATTGGTAACACGCAATGCGCATGTGAGAGTTTCATGGTGATATTCTCACAACGGCCGTTCAGAATGGTTCGACGAATGCATATAAGAGATCATTCCCGTTGAGTTTTCGCTCGTTTACTCAATTCCATCATGTATGGTTATAGAATACAAGAAACGTTCTACAACGTGCTTCATTTGAGAATATTAGGGCAATGACCACCCATCGCATCTTCAAGTGATCATTACAAGCTGTCAATTTGGTTCAGGCACTTTTGAACGTTGATGGAGCAGCCGATTCACACAGAAATCTGTTGTGACCAACTCAACAGAACGTGCCCATACCCCTTTCTGAACCGAAGGGCAGGGCTGGGACTAACGAACATTCTCAATGTGAAAAAACTGGTGACTTATTATGAAGCAATACCGGCGCAGACTGTGCCTGAATGCTGGCCAACTAGGGAATGGGAAGTAACATGTTGACCTGATACTCTCTTTGAAAGAAGCCGAGAAATTCTCTGCACTTCCACAGTACACGGTGCCAAAGGCAGTCGAAGGATTTGTTGGCTGGACAAGGGTTCGTGGAATTGCGAGTTCCTTGCCATGTTAAAACACGTTGCCTTCTGGCCGTAGTCTTTCGAAGGTCCTCATTGAGATCGACTGCCCCTGCTGCAACAAGTCACTTATAACTTGCTGAGAACAGTTCTGCAGATATAGGTAATCCTGGCACTGATGATGGGTTCTTATCACATCACATCACATCAGAAGTGCAATTTATGTGTTCATGCTGAAATGCACAAATACAATCTGAGGCTTTAATTGAGTTCCACGCTTGAGATAAATTGTTTTGGAACTCAAAGACGACTCCAAAGCGATCTTCACTTTGCTAAAGGGCGAACACGAAATTATTGCGATACATTCAACAGGGCATAACTTTTTTACCATTGGGTAAAAATCAACCAAATTTTGCACACTTTCTCATTGATATGTATTGTTTACATGCTGTCAATTTCGTAGTGGTGTTTTTCGATTCATCGAAAATGGAGGTGAACCAACGCGAGTCGAGAGAACAAATTCTTTCCAAACACTTGGAATTTCCTGAACTGTCGCGCGGCAGTTGGGAAAAATGTTGAACATTCACCATTCAACCGTCTCCAGAGTGTTGAAGTGGTTCCAGGAGCGGTTGAAGTTGGACCACGGCAAAGGAGCTGGAAGAAAACCTGGACTGGAGAACAAAAAGACGGAGGGAAAGGTGAAGCGGATGATTAAAGCAAATCCTAACGTCTCAAGCCGTGATTTGGCTAAAAAGATCGGCATGTCGCAGAGCTACGTCCAGAGTGCAAAGAAGAGAGCTGGACTACATACATACATGGTACAGAACTTCCCAAACTGCGATGAGCGGCAACAATCGACGGCTGAAACTCGGGCACGGAAGCTCTACGAGAAGATGCTGACAAAATATAGCTGCTGTGTGATGGACGACGAAACGTATATAAAAGCCGATTTTAAGCAAATTCCGGGGTTGGAGTTTTTCACCGGCAAGAACAAGTTCTATGTGGACGACAAATTTAAGAAGAAGAAAATGTCGAAGTTCGCCTCCAAATATCTCATTTGGCAGGCCATCTGCTCTTGCGGACTGAGGAGTGAGCCTTTCGTGACAAAGGGCACAGTAAATGGCGAGATCTACAAATCTGAGTGCCTCGAGAAGCGCCTTTTGCCGTTCTTGCAGCAGCACGACGGAGCTCCGCTATTTTGGCCAGATTTGGCATCATGCCACTATTCTAAAAGTGTCTTGGAGTGGTATGAGGCCAATTCTGTCCATTTTGTTCCAAAACAAACTTTGTTCCGCCAAACTGTCCGGAGCTGCGCCCGGTGGAGCAGTACTGGGCAATGATAAAGCAGGAGCTTCGGAAGAGCAAGAAGACAGTCAAAGACGAGAAGGACATGTTAAGAAAATGGAAAAAAACTGAAAAACTGGTACCGGATGACACTGTTAAGACTTTGATGGAGGGCATCAAGCGAAAATGCGTTGAATTTTATACTCAAGGCTCCATCGATTAACTTTTCTTTTGATTTTTGAAGTAAATATATGTATAAAACTACCCTAAAATTTTGGTTTGATTCTAAACATTATAAGAAAATTGGCATGACATTTTCGGTGTCGCAATAATTTCGTGTTCGCCCTTTATTGTCGATTTGACAACATTGCCCAGGCTACGCCAACCAGCGTCTCCATGTTTCAGCTGGCAGTCTTTTGTGATCATATGACTCGTGGAGGCGTTAGGTATTAACTTGTGAGGATCAGAGGTCTGTCTGTCAACTCACCATTCGAAACCCTATCGACTTGTTCTTGTCGATAAATCTCAGTATTTACGGTATCTGTACCCGAAAATCTGAGATTTTAGCCTACACGAACATATTGCTTGCCAGGCTATATATTTTTCAGAGAATTTGGTTTTGTTCCTCCGTTTCAAAAGTTCCTGCTAGCTGCAGTGTAAAGTTCTTTTTTTCAAGAGATATTTGAATTTGTTGAATCAATATGTTTCATTATCCATGACAACATAATGGAAAAGAGTCAAAAGTAGTCCATAAATTTTTCTGGAGTGTGTTCTCATTGATTTTTGTAGTTTTGCGTTACGATCTGTATATGTTTGTGCTTTGAATGATCTTAATCCAGCCAGTTGACATTTGTATTTTTTTGCAACTTCCCATGTTGACATGTTCGTGTTTGCCTGAAAAGCAGCAAGGATTCTTTTATCTTTCTTTAAGTTTGCATGGCCATGTTCATCACCACTTCCAGCTTTCTTTTCCAAAGTAAGACCTTCTTTATAACGTTTAATCATATCTGTAACCGTCGATTTTTGCAAATTTAACGATTTAACGATGGATCGAGCAGTAGAATTGGGATTGTTTAAATATTTGTGCCAGATAGATTTTCTGCATGCCAACTCAGATGGCACCATTTTACAATTTTGTAAAAAATATAAGTTATTCACGTTTGTCTATATATTGGTCACGAGCAAGTGTCACGCTATTTCGTGGTTATTTGACTCAGGAACAGGATCAATACTTGGCCGGATTTTGGTGTGAACGACCTCTAACAGGGTGGCCACACAATCTTATTTTAAAAATTCCCGCATTTTTGCCTAATTTTCCCGACTGAATTGAAATTGACGTGGAATCCGCCAATAAAATCAATTATGTTGAAGTAATCTTCTATAACTTTCAAACTATTTGTCCAATCATGTGAATGTCAAAGTAAAAGTTTTTTGAAATATCCATGTGTTGAAACAAAAATAGTTTCGGTGATGGACCATCTCAAATAACTTAGAAAAAGGGCGTGTTTCTGAAGTTTTTAGCCACTCATGAAATTAAATTTAAAATACCTCGAAAACGGTTACCTTATTTTGATTCGAAATTTGATGTCAAATCATAACAGTTAAACAATCTTTTCAGTATGAACTTTTTTTTTATGTGTATATTTTTTTCCCACGAACATTTTGATTCCCCACCATTTCTTCTCAGACACTTTTTCTCTAAAACGAACGATTTCCGAGTTACTGTTTTCCTAAAACTGTTGTATCAAAAACTCATAAGTCCTTCTCAAAAGTTACTCTCATATTAACACGGCCGTTCCTCATGCTAAAACACTTATACTGTTATTCTGAACACGTTGGCAAAGGTTCGGCCAAATCTAAAATACTAATATTTTGTCATTAACGGATTTGGCGTGGAACCGGTCTCTTCCAAACCTAGAACTTGCGTTGGGCCAACGTGAAAGATTCGTGGCTTGTAACCGTCTTACATCTACTTTCGTTACCGATTTTCTGTTGACATCAAAGATGGAGCTCAGCATTCGAGATCCCGTTGCGAGGCCACCAGTCACGAATTATAAACCGCAGGAATCGGTTGATTAAGACCTGCAGCTTTTGAGTGTTACTATATTATTATCACCGTCTTCGACAAAAAATGCGAACAAACTGTACACATTCTAATTTTACTTAAATAACTAAATAACTCGGGTTATCTGGTTTTTAATAATTCGTCTGGACATGTTAAAATCAAACTCGTCAAAAATGTCATTGAATGACCGAATGTTACATGTGCCAAGAGGATTGCTTTAACCGTAGTTGATTCGATGATAAGGAATGGCAAGCAAGCTGAAGTTCCGAAAATGTCGATGAAAAATATTCAACGGTATCTGCTCGAGAAGTCAATTGTTTATGAATTGGCATCACTCGGAATAGGGAAGAAGATTGTTTTGATCGTTCCAGTGAAGCAGCTGGAGTAAAAACCATATGAACTTTTCTGCACCTGTTCAATTGAAAGAATATGCGCTACGTAGTATGAAGACCGAATCGGGGAAGCCTATTATAGGATGCTAAGCACCACTTTGGTACAAATGGCCAAATTTCCCGACAAAAATCAATAGCTCGAAAACCATCAACTTAAGACATATGATATCTTCAGAAGATATAATCTGAGAAATAAAATATATTTGTTGGTATGGGTCGGGACTAAGGTGGTCCTTTCAGTTCATAATAAAAATAGAGGTAAGTAATCAAATGTAAATATATCAACACTGACAAACAGTCATTCAACTTGCAGTTTCTTCATCGATTACGTATTAAACGTTCAAATCAAATGTTTCTTAGTTGGTGGTATCGCCACAGGTAGCGTACGTAGTTAATTCCTTTAAGTTTGACATTCGCACACTTTCGCCATCTATTCAGCTTTATCATCCATCACAGTCTGCTGGCGCAGGTGTGTTAGTGACGATAATCTTTAGTGCACAACGTTCAATGTGTTATGTCTGCTTGTCTGTGGAATATTTTATAATACATAAATGGAGATGGGTTAACATAATTTTTCTACGTTGTCATGAAAACTCATTTGGTTACGCTCTTTGATGATAATTTTTGATCTTTCTGATCACAAATTTTGACCATTTTAGTAACCTTTACCAAATATACTGACTTAAAATGGGCTAAAGAAACGACGGTTGTACGAATGGATACAAAAAAAAACGTTTTAAAAAAATACCACCTTGATCATCCCTTCAAAAATATAAAACTCATGCTAAATTCAACACACAGCGGGCACGGAAAATTGAATATATCCTTTTAGGAACAACCTCACACCGGTCCTGGCCAGTACAGTCAGGAAAGGACAATCTACAGACAAAAAATTCCCCAACCATATTCTGCTCCGTTTTTTCAAGAGCGTGCATGCATTCATGGAAAGTCGCAAGTCTGAACGCACGTCGCTCGTTGGGAGAAAAAGCGCACTTTTTTCCCTCACGGCAGTCCCCACAATATGCGAGGAAAGACACAATGTGTGTATTTGTATCATCACCACGTAGGTACCTACCCCAACTCAGGGAAACATTCGGATGTGGAAACCTTTGCCACTGCAATGCGGTGTGTATTTTTCCTGGGCTAGTTGGACGGCGAAGGATTGTACGAGTTGGTCCGTGGAACATAAACAAACAAAAACTTGGAGAAGAATACCTCCGGAAAAGGCTCGCTTTTGAATTCAATTCCGGTAGACAGTTCATCTTGCATCGTGCGGTGAGAAATTGATGGAAAACCGGAAAATTACAAGTCTACATCGGTCGCGTGCATCATGTGCGCTTTAAGTATGATGGAATTCTCCCCAAGTATCAGACCGAATCTTCTTCACCGAGCGGAAAATGTCATTCTTGCAAATAAACTCATAAATTCTGCCCAACCCTAATTCTGCCTCGAGGCTATAATCATTTTTTGCATCGGTTCAACGAGAATCTAATTAAACAGCAACACGAGGACGATGCGTTCCGAGGAATTCATCTCCTACTTGGTAGTGGCTTCCGGACGGAAAGATGTTACTTTGAGGTCTCTACCTCCGCGAGAACTTCTTAAGATAAAGGCAGGGGGAAATGGTGCCTTCGAGGGTTTATGCTAATATTTGACAACTAGTCATTTCTCCCGGGCGTGTGGTGTGCCATAAAGCGTTGCGTAATAAACGGCATTTGCCCTGTGGAGGCATCCTCCGCGGTAACGAATCTCTCCTCTTGTGTTGTGCATGCATAATTTGTGTTGTGCGTATCTCATATCGGGGAACAGCCACCGATACGGAGGAATGCAATCCGGAAGGAAATTCTTTAGAACTGAATGCTATTGAGGAAACGGTACCTCAAATAATAGATGAAATCCGTATTTCCGTGAACCATCACTAAGGCGTATTAAAACGGAATGGCTTGATATTCTAAACATGAGCAGTGCCACACATAAATACACTACTAATTTACGAAAAATTGAGTCAGTAGAGCCTTTTTAAAAAAATATCTAAAATTATGGCCAAAAATAGGCATGATAAACCTAAATTTATAAAAAAACTTTGCAAATTTCTTCGATATGGCCAAAGTATTTATTTTTTAATCAAATTCATCAAAATTAAATTTTTCGAACAGTCAAAAGACTTTTACAACATAAGACTAAAATTTTGAAAAAGGCATTTGTATTTGAAGATATAAGCTTTTCAAAATAGCATAGCTACAAAATATAGACACTGAGAGCAAACCTATGCAATTTTTCAATGCAATTTCAGTTCAATTATCTCTTCGTCGTTATGTTTTTAGTGTTTTTTTTCCCGTTAAAAATATTTAAATTATAAAAAAGGGGAACAAAAACCACCATGATGAGTGATTTTTCATAGATTTTAAGAATAAAATGTACCTGTATTAAAGGATGTATTGTAAGAGTTTATTTTGTTGAATTTTTTTTTATACGAGAATGACTGAAACAAAAACTCCTTCAGTGAAAGCTTCAACAAGTTGTTTAGAAAAAAAAATCAGTCAAGTTGGATATATTTAAAATCTAATATATAGAATTCCGTCAAGTTGGACATATTGTTCAAAAACACCATTTTCTTGCATTACTTTAAACCTGACAGTTAAACATCTTTTATTTTGACACGTTAACAATAGCGTGAACATCTTCGAAAATAGGCTGAAATACAGTACCTTGCAGAAAAACGATCTCACTAGATATAATTTGATTCCGATTTTGTTACCAACATTGTATCGATACAAATATTTGTTTTCTATTCAACAACAATGTAAGAGTGTTTCATTATGCGCGTAAAAAATTACAGTATATGAAACTAGGATGATCCTTATTTTCAGAGAAATCGCCACTCCAACTTTTTTATTTGCCGAAATAAAGGCATACATTATTCGGAAAAATTGTAGAATAAACCATTTCAAGCAAATTTGATGTTATAATTTATGCAGTACCTTTTGATTGGAGCATTTTTTTCTACGCAGCTTAGGATTTTCCTATAAAAATTAGTTATTTTGCTGTAACTATTTAATTTCAAATTTTTCAGCAACGTTGTCCTCCATTGACTCTAGAACAGGGCTTCCCAACCGGTGGTCCGCGACCCCAAGGGGGGTCACGAGGGCTTTCTAAGGGGGTCGCTGGCGTCTGACCAGCGGGACAATTTTTATGCAAACAGAATAAAAAAAATAACTGATCCATAAAATAAAACGCAACCTACTTATAAAGTGCATGAATTTAAATAATAAACGAGTATATTTTGGTCTTCGTAAGACGCACGTCGTTCGTTCGAGTAGTGCAGAGTAGTGGTGAACGGAAGGCAACGAAGGACAGTTGCTTCTTCCATTGTCTTTTTCTTGCTAGCACACGCGATTGAATTGATTCAGTTTTTACTTGCTCTTTCCTTCTTATTAGTGTGCGTCATGGTGCGTCTTTAATCGTGAAGAAAAACTCAATGAATGCGCAGTAGTAGTTGGTTCATTTGTTTTGTCTTCTTTTACAACTGAACTGGCCATTCACGCGTCGAGTCCGACCAAATTGTTGCTTCCAGATTTAAAATTTTGCTGAGATTTTGGTTTACCGCCGCAAACTAAATATTGTCAACTTGAATAGGTAAAGTATTCAATAAATTTAAAATAGTTACAGAAAAGAACAAGATTATGTTGTACGTTATAGACGGCCTCACCATGGAAAAAAACCCAAGTATTCCGTGGATTATATGAAACTCGGTTTCACAACTATAATCGTTAATGGCGTCGATAAGCCACAGTGCGTTCTTTGTGGCGTTGTGTTGAGTGTTGAATCAGTGCAGCCATGAAAATTGAAACGGCATTTGGATACCAAGCATGCCGAGCATAGTACTAAGGATGTGGACTTTTTTCGGCGTCATGATTCGATGCCACTGGCACTGGCAGCATTCAACTACAAAACACAGCAGTACCCGAGCAGAACCGAATAACTGGATAACTGGCCTTGGTATTTATGAGCTCGGATTAAGAGGTAAAATACCCCACGATAATACCATAAAATTGTTCCCACAATGTTATGCGAATACCAAATTGAGGTAAGACAATACCAAAAGTGTACCTCTCAGGTATTCCCAGGTATCCAAAATAACAAGTTTTGTTATTCGAGAGATATTTTGCTTGCAATTCTTAGGTATTTTGCTTAGGTATTTAACCTCTTAATCTGAGTTGTTTAATACCAAGGCCAGTTATCAATATCAAAATTAGGTATTCATATGTTATTTTCTCCTGCTCGGGAAGCAGGCGCAAATGAACAGCACTGAATCTCGCTTTATTCAGCAACTTCAACAATTGGATGAAATTCGATCGGACGTCAGTTCCTGCTGCACATGCTGAATTTGGTGTTTCGTGAACAAGTGACAGAATATGCGTCGTGCATATCAGGCGATTGTGCAAAGGAGGAGTTGCTCATATCTCTGAAGATATGAATGAGCAAGCTCTGGAGAAATAAAACAATTCCTTATTCGCAATTCAACTGGCATAAAATCCAAGACGTCGTTCTGTGCAACTGCTGGTGTTGGTACGTATGCACTGCTGCGATTTAAAGAGAGCTTTGTGTGGTTTGCACCGATGGACAGCTACCTGTCAATGCTGATGGCATAGCTAAATCTAGAAGTTTCAGAAGAAGGTCAAGAAGCTTGCCCCACATGTCGCAGTTGTCCATTGCATGATCCATCGATGTGCTCTTGCCAGCAAGACGTTGCCGGAAGGGTTATTAAAAGTACTGGAATTGGTCATAAAGATTGTTAACTATGTTTAGTATGGAGCCCTGAATACTCGTTTATTCAAGGAAATCTGCAGGGAAATGAACTCAGATCATGAAGTTCTTCTTTTCTACACTTCCGTACGCTGGTTGTCGAAGGGTAATGTACTCAACCGAGTTTTCGAGTTGAAGGATGAAATCGAAACGTTTTTGAAAGCTCAATAGAAAAATGATTTCCTTGCACATTTTAATGAACGAGAGTTCAGAAGCGTCTCGGTTACTTAGCTGATGTTTTTGAGCATCTGAATATGCTGAATTTGAAACTTCAGGGCAAACAATCCAATCTTGTTCATTGGCGCCGAAAACTTAAGATGGGAAATGTTGCAATATGACCGATAAAGGAGCAAGCGAGCTGACTTCAGCTCTCCAAGCAGACATTATTGCACATTTGGATTCACTGGAACAGCAATTTGAGAAGTATTTCCCCGAGTTGAAGCAAGAAGTAGCTGCTTTAGTATGCAACCCGTTTTCATCTTCATTGGATGTGGCTAGCCTTCTAGATGAAAAACGATTCTTCGTCTCGCGATTTGTTTCATGAAAAGGAACTGAGCCAGTTCTGGTGTGCTATGTATGGCTCGTACCCCAAAGTTTCCATGTAGGCATTGAAGAGCCTAATCCCATTCGTGTCAACACACCTTTGTGAAAGCGAATTTCAACTCTACTTCAAATCAAAACGAAAACAAGAAACAGACTGAACGTTGAAGATGACATGAGATTGGCGTTGTCTCAAACACAGCCCTGAATTTCAAATCTAGTGTTCCAAATCCAGGCGCTGCAATCACACTGAGAGTGTTTGTATAAAAAAAATGTCATATATCAAAAAGATCGTAAATTGATGTATTTCTGCAACATAAACACATTAGTTTTCCAAGGGGGTCGTGGGGCCATTACTGATTCAAAAAGGAGGTCGCGAGCCCAAAAAGGTTGGGAACCAAATAATAGTTACAACTTTTGGTGTGCTGAAATTGTCTCTATCGTATGTCAAATAAAAGTTATTATGGATTTTGTAAACATGGTAGGCCTTTTTCAAATGTTGGTTTTTCTAGTTGAGGCAAACCAAAAAAATATTTCTTAAAAGCATTTGAATTTTTTTCTATTATTTTTATTTTTTAAATGTAAACAAAGTCCCCAGTGAAAATTGGATAGGTTTCATTTAAGAATATGTAACTATTTAAAAATCATTATGTTATTTGGTCACCAATTACTCTGGTCTCTCTTCAAATGTCGAATTGGTCACCAACTAAAACTACAATTGTTGTGCAGGAATTCAATACACCCTTAAAAATTTATCCAAATTTTCGAAAGCCGACTTTGAACTTATGCTATAATCTAAAATCAATACCGAAACATGATGTTAAGACCCATTTGGTTTTTATCGGACAGAAATCATGCAAAATTCAGGATCAGCCAGGATTTCTGAATTTGGTGGTATTATGTGTATACACATGAACAAACTCTTATAATAATTCAGTTTGACACTATTTATGTGAAAAACATCATTTGATAGTTATTTGCATTCTGTCGAAATTTGGGTACTGTGGCACTAAACACAGATAGTTCTAACCCCAAAAAGACCGTTCTGCCTGGACATAGTGATTTCTAACAATCAACTTTGCGTCGTATCTATAACATCTGAACACATGTATCTATATCATCCACATATAATCGGTATAATCTACATATATATCTATATAAATATATGTACATCATAGATATATCGTGGGTCCTCCCTTAGCTCAGTCAGTAAAGGCGCAGCTACAAAGCAACACCATGCTGGAGGTGGCTGGGTTCGATTCCCGTCTGGTCTAGGAATTTTTCGTTAAGGAAAAATTTCTCGACTCCCTGGGCATAGCGTATGATTGTGTTTGCCACACAATCAAACTAATGCAAAAATGGTACCTGGCATCGAAAGCTCTCAATTAACAACTGTGGAAGTGCATCTAGAACACTAAGTTGAGAGCAAGCAATAAGCTAATTGTGAAAGCAATAAGCTTGAAATGCTAAAGAAGAAGAAGATATATAGTTATATGACTTCCAACTGGTTCATACATATTCCGCTCCTTAAACAGAAAAAAATTTCTGTGCTGTCCAGCTAATCGCACTCTAGCAACAGCCAGCTGAGCCATCATTCTGGCTGGTTTTTCGTCCGTGTACACTCTGTTACCGGGGATTTCGGTTCCAATTGTAATTTGAAAGAATGTAAATAAATAATTAGAAATAAGATTCAAAATAAGTTCAAAAATAGTAAAATTTTAGCTTGCTTAGAAAATGTATATGAAAACACTAACACAAATATGTATGGTGTCAGCAATGCAATCTATGGAAAAACTGTCCCAAAAAAGGGGGCTATTGGCAAACTCTGGTTGGGAAACTTGTAAACTTTCGCACGAACCACAGGCCTCTTCAGTTTTTAGTTCAAGTACCAAAAAGTCCTCAAAAGTAAAGTGAGGAGAAAATACCACGGATATTAAATTCACCAAAATCCGCAGTGCAATAAAGCGCGTAGTGAGCGAAATTCTTCCCATGTAATTAACGCCGCTTTTAACCAATACCAGTAGCCAATAGCCGAACTATCCCCTAATTTTTACCATGTGGATTCATTTTTATCACCCAGAACCCCGATCTCAGTGGGACCGCTGTGCCGCTGCGGATTTATTATTTATTTGATTAAGTCACATTCAGGCGATCACTGCCGCATCTATGTTTCGAATACTCCCGCCCGGAATTGGTTGCTGCTACGTGAGGAAAGAAAAGCAGAACGGCCGCACCATACATTTGGGTCCTACACTTTACACCTCGCACATACAAAATTTGTAAGTTAATTAAAAAAAAACTGTATGTATTAGGTTAGTGAAAAGTAGGTTCAGGTTCAGGAGTTAGATTTAGGTTATAAATATATGTATTCTAAGTTATGAGTTCCCCTACAATTTAATTAAAATTGAATTGTTGTAAATAGTAGGTCAATAAATTTTCTAACTTGTATATTCCCTGAGAAAAATAGTAAAATAGAAAAATTAACTATCAACACTTAACTTATCAACACTTCCAACCGCCACCGCCAATGCAATACTGGCCCGATGATGCTTTGCAAAGCTACGAGGCTGCCGAGCAAATGAAGCAAATCTGAAGGTGTCCCCATGGATCATTGCTGTATATGAGAGGTGCCTTACTTAAATTTGAAGTGATAGGAAAGGACTGTGCATTTAGTAAATTTAATCTGAACAATCGGCATTGTAAGACATCACCTTACGTTTGCGTTAATTTCAATAGTTGAATGTTAAAAATTAAAAATTGATGGATGGATGGATGAAATCGAAGCGTGGAAAACATCCCAATCGATTGGTGCAATCATTTTGAAAATCGATTGTGAAATGATTTAGTTAAAAACCTTCAAAACCTGACCACATTTCGTGACACTTCGAATTTTCGTAATTTGTACGTGTACCTCAGTATTGAAAACACATATATAGTCCTACGTCAAAACAAAAGAAGGCTCAAATCACAGCAAAAAAAAGTAATATTCATCAACGTAATTCACTCTAACGTATTAAAAACTGATGTAACGGGTGGCAATTAAAATTTTGGAATTTTTTCGAGGCCTCTATGCTCAACAACAAACGAGCTCAGAGAGAAATAAGAGTGTGTATGCGTTAGCTCTTTCTCTCCTCTTTCTGCTAGTATTTTCTGTTTTGTTTATGCTTGCTCAGTTTTGCTCAAAATGCCGTCGAAACAAGAAGTATTTCGCGAGCGCGTTGTACAGTTCTACGAACTGCACAGAAATCTCGGCAAAACGTATACGGTACAACATTTTAAAAGCGAAAATGTTGCGACTTCGACTGTTTACCATATCCTCAGATCCCAAACAACTGCTCGCAAGCAAGGTACTGGAAGACCAGCCAACATTATGGAAGCAAAAGGACTTCTTTCTCTTTCTCGTGCCTTCAACAACAAGAATTCACTGAGCCAACGGGATGCCGCAAAAAAGTTCAACTGTTCTCACCAGTACATCTGCAAAACATTGAAAAGAGTCGGAATAAAGTGCCGAAAGAAGACATGAGCCCCGGAATATACTGATGCACAGATTTCAACGCTGAAATCCCAATGCCGTTGGTTGATTAAAAATTATTCCGGAAAAAGTTTTGTTTTGGACGACGAAAGCTACTTCCCTCTTTCGAAGACGCAGATTCCCGGAAACGATCGATACTATTCAACGGATAGTTCTACTACACCTCCGAACATAAAATATAAGTTTAAACATAAGTTTGAACAGAAAGTGATGCTGTACATTGCCATTTCCGAGAAAGGCATTTCTAAGCCATGGTTCAAGCCCTCTGGTTTGGCAATCAATCAAGATGTGTACCAGAACGAATGTTTGAAGAAAATTTTGATCCCGTTTCTACAAAAACATCATGCTGATGGACAATACGTGTTTTGGCCGGATAAAGCGTCATCGCATTATGCCATAAAAACACAATCGTTCCTGAATACCCATTCGATCCCATTTGTACCCAAAAACCACAACCCGACAAATCTGCCTCAGTGTCGCCTAATCGAAGATTTCTTCGGGGTTTTGAGTTCCTCGGTGTACAAAAATAACTGGAGAGCCACGAATTGCAAACAGTTGATTGGTAGAATCAAGAGATGCATTCGCAAAGATGACATGGAGGCCGTACAACGCCCCTGTTCCGACATCAAACGGAAGCTTCGCCGAACATCCGATTACGGACCGTTTTCAAATGTTGACTAATTTTTTTCAACAATAGACAATGTATCTTTTATTTGAATAAATCAGATCTTCTTCAACTATGTTTGTCTTTTTTTGACAGCTTGAGAAAGAAATTCCAAAATTTTAGTTGCCACCCGTTAATCAAGGAAATACGATGCACAATAACATCCACTTAGTGGAATATTACATCGGTCTTCAAATTACATCAGAAGAAAAATATTAGTTGCATGAATGTAATAATCACATATTAAAAACATGAATATTACACGAAAACTAATGCACACAAAGAACTCCGCAAAAAATGATAAATATTACACGATTTTGATGCTCTTTCGCATTTTGTTTTTATGTAAAATTAAATCTCGCAACACTGTCAAACTTTCTCTTGTTTGTTAGTTCACAACATCGGAAATTTTCTTCGTCGTCGCGGCCGTTGCTTTCTTTCATTCATGTGTTTTCGGACAGTGGGGAATACGAGTTTATGAGCCCGTGGGATTTGGAACCGGTGGACGAAAATCGATTGTCGCTGGAAGCCGGTGGTGCTTGTTTTACCCGAGGAGCTCCTTACTACTTTGTACCAGCCGAAGCCGGAAGAGTGGCCTCGGGGTGATCGTGAGGCATCCTGCCGGCGGATCATTGCCGGATTGGAACAGGTACATTAAAGCGTTGCGATTGAACTTATTAGTATTTATGTGAAATGATATTTGTTTTAGGTTATGAGCCTCGCAATAGCCGACCTATTCCTGGCTGCAGAGGACCTTAACATCTATCCGGAATATGCCTTTGTCGTAGAGTATCCAATCGATTTGAATACAAAAAAGGCACGGTTCTAAAATCACTTCTACCGGCGCATTACGTCGGCCAAATTTGATGTGCGCTATCTGGCCACCAATGCGGAAAAGTTCAACGAGTCTCATTGCAACATCGTCAAACATGCTCGAATAGTGACGGATCTGTGTTTAAGAATATTGAGGTAGGTTAACTCGGTCAATGGCTGGAAAAAAGAAAAAAGAAGAATTAATTGTGTTTTCATCCGTTCCTTTTTTAAGGATATTAACGATGTGAACGTTCCTGCGGTATACCTTAAACTCGTCGATACATATATGTATCTCATCGGATTCGGATAGTGACAGCAACCGACCAGGACCATCCACTAGCAGTAGCAACAACAACAGCATCAATCGTCGTCCACCCGCTGGTTCAAGAAGGTATGTGCGATAGTTTGGCTATTGACTATTGATCAATATGTGGCCTAATATTGTTTTTTTCTTTTCTTTATAGATCTCACCGACTGGTTCCCGAAGGTTACTGGCGTGTCAATTGTCGTGAATTGTTTGAAATGATTTGGCACATAATTCAGACGATGATGGTGACGACGACGATGATGACGACGATGCAGGTCCACCAAGAAGGCCAACCGGGAATGAAACTGTGACATTCCAGCGGGAGGATCCAAAAGAGTTTCGGCTAGTAGCAACGCAATCTCTATGGAGCTTCAACCGGGACCGTGTAGAAGCCGATAAACAGCAGCAGCAGGAGCAACAACAGCACCAGTAGCGTCTTCAAGTCGCGTCACACGACGATATCAGGAACAGAAGATGAAAATACAGCTATTAAATAGCAGTCGTGAGAGTGAAAGTTCAAGTGATTCTAGTGACAAAAGTGAGGATAGTACCGGAGTTCCAGTGCCTCACAAACGAGGATACTTCTCAGGTGAGATGTATGATCTGATAAGAAGAAACGGCGGAAGAAAGCAGAACCAAAATAGGCAAAGAAAAATTCTACTAAGAGTGCGGTTAGTTCATCTACGCCAAGGAAAACGCTGCCCACTGGTACGCGTGAATCTAGGAGAGAACATTTTCTACCTGCCCGACAAGCACAATCACAGAGACCGAGGAATGGAACAATTCCTACTCTGGAAGTCCCCGGACCATCTAGGTCAAGCTTCAGAGTGGATAATCACGCCCCATCGCGAGAGGAACGCAACAATAGGGAGCAGGAAAGCGAAAAACCAAAGAGTAGTAATGCAGTGGCAAGTGGCAGTGGCTGAAGAACTACACTGCGCAGTGCCCCCGAAACAACACTGAAAGCGAAAGCGAAGAAGATGATGCTAGCGAAGGCCCAAACGGAAGGAAACCTCTGAAACGTCATCAACGGTACGAGTCGGATATCACAGCTATCATATGGCTCGACCGAAAAACCTGTTTATGGTTATGACGGATACAGTGAACGAAGAAGACGTAATATGGTAGTTCTCATGTCATTCTTTATAATGGAAGGGTTAGATGATCGGTAACTGTTTATTTTGTTTTGCAACGAGCCAGAGTATATTTGTTCAGTGTTTGTCAATTAGATATCTGTGTGATTTTTAAGAATAAAACCATCTTTGTGTTTTAATTTCCATTGTAACTATTTTTTTCTTTCATAGAATAATATTGAAAAATTTCATTTACATTATAATTTTCACATTGCTCCCTTTACGTCGCGACCATGTAGTAAGTCGCGACTATTCACGTTGTCTCGATGAGTTACGTTGTCTCGTTTACATCGACCAAATTACATCGTTACGCAGTGCATCATTTTATGGTGTACATCGATACAACCTAATATTACACAATCGATGGAATGACCTATGTGCATCTGATTCTGTGTAACTGTGTAACTACTATCATAGAACATGTTTTGAAGAATCACTCGTTACACTATCTTTTGCAAATGGTTCTAGATGGAAACTTATGTTGTCAACAACCCCTTCTCATCAATCGGAAGCAACACAGGAGTGGTATTCCCAAAATCTATCCCATTTTATATCATCACAGAAATAGCCTGCCTCCTCGTCAGATCTCAAACATTTGGATTTTTTTGCATGAAGATGCATGCTTAGGACAAGTTCAAGCACAAAAGGTCACAATATTGAATCCTAGAGGATTTGAGCTGTTTAGTGGAATACCTGTAACTAGAAATTAGAAGAAAAATTAGTATCTTCCATTTAATTCCAACTACCTTTGCTTATCTTCGACAGATACGCGTATTTCGTCTACAATGTGCAGACTTCTTCAGTGTCTCTAATAACTCGACTTAAAGAAAACCTTCGCCACCTACCGTATATATACTATTTTCTAAATACAAAGCGTTTACCTATCATTATGTTGTTTATACCTATCTTATTATTATTTTGTTTATATCTATCCTGAGTCAAAAACAAGTGTACTTAATATCTACCTCACTTTTTTCCATCTATACCTAACCTACTTATTGTGTAGCAGCGGGTGCTCCGCTTCATTGGGTTTGATGTCGTTTGGGTATTAAGTTGAAGAGCCATGTGTAACCGTTGCCTTGGTCTTTGTTTAGTAGATTTGTTTTCTGTTGTTTGTTTTTTTCTAAGCTTTCTCTTAGTCCGTAATATTGTGATGTCATTCGTCTACGGTTGGTATTGCATTAATTACACAATAGAATAGATTCTTTAGTCCTACCTAGGATTTTGTATAATAAACTTAAATCAATTTTCAGTGTAACCAATTTCGTGCCTTTGCTCAGTCAACTTTACGCTTCGAAGTTCCCAGCTTTTTGGCCACATCTCAAATGGAGGTACCCTTTTCATGAGCTAAAGCTTGCCTGATTTTTCGGCTCTGGTTTTGGTGCACAGGGCTCGGTCTACGACCAAATGTTTTCTTGTCCTGAAAGGAAGACTCCTCATCATACTTCCAAATCATGTTACAATCTGCTCCGATGCTCACACTAACTGACTCAACGAAATGTTGTGAAAAATGCACCATATGTGCACGATCTGTGCACGCTGTTCAGGGGAAATGCTTCGCATTTTCATGAAAAGTAAATGCACTAGCACATTAGGCTCTCAGAGTTATAGATTGAAATGTAAACACTGATACACAGTAATGATCAGCTACTCAAACGTCATCTGGAAGCAACAGTGGCGCCTCAAAATCGTGCTTAGAATCTCAGGGACACCCTATACAGCCTTTTCCTTTGGCTGCATATACGAGGCTCCTAAATAAAGATTGGACTCGGAAAAAATGCGAAACTTTGTGTTGGGTGTAGCTTTTAATCGCGTGAGAAAAAATTAATGAAATTTTGAGTAATACTAGTTTAAAGTGTTATATTTATGTGTTATTGCGATCTGTCAAGTAGTTTTTAAGATGCATTCGAAACAAACAGAGCTACGCCAGCAAATATTGGGCGCGGTGATCGATAATCCTGGTCAGTGGCACAGATGGATCGGCAAAAGGCTTGAAATCCACCATTCCACCGTGTCCCGCGTTGTGAAGATGTTCCAGAAGACGAAGACCATCGAGCGACGCGCTGGAAGCGACCGAAAACCGAAAACGGAATACCCAGAGAAGGCACGGAAGATAAGGCAGTACTTTAAGAATAACCCAAACCTTTCCACCCGAGACGTGGTCAAAAAGGTCAATACGTCGAAGTGGTTCGTCCAGCAGGCCATGAAGCGGTCTGGACTACGTGTTCTTAAGGTCAGGAAGGCGCCAAACCGGACTGACAAGCAAAACACGGTGGCCAAATTGCGTGCGCGGAAGCTGTACCGTGAGTGGCTGGTCAAACCAGGCTGTCTCGTCATGGACGACGAGACATATATCAAGGCGGGCACCAAACAAATCACGGCCTCGAGTTTTTTCGAGTTCCGGAAGACAAAGATGGACAAATTCACGAAGAAGTACCTGTTGTGGCAGTCGAGCTGCGAACAGCGTTTGTTACAACCGGCACCACAAACGGGCAGATTTATCAAGAGGAATGCTTGCAAAAGCGCTTGCTGCCCTTCCTCCGCTCTCACCGTGGTCACACGTTGTTCTGGCCGGAACTCGCTTCGTGCCATTACGCCAAGCGGTGGTGATGGCGAACCCGCCAAATACACCAGAACTTCGTCCGACCGAAAAGTTTTGGGCGATAATGAAGAAGAAGAAAAGCGAAAAAACATTCAAAACCGATAAAGCTTTGAACGAAACCTGGGAGAAATTGTGTAAGGAAGATGGACAAAGACTCGCACAAGATCTCATTAGCAGTGTTAAGAGAAATGTAACGACATTCAGCTTGGGGGAGGAAATTCAATAAATAAATTATGCCAAAACATAGCTTATATATAGTTATTTAATCCTTGAAACTTTGAGAAGTATCCGATTTAAAATCCGATTGATATGTTTGGTGATCAGTTTTGTGTGTTTCAATTTTTCCGAGTCCAGTCTTTATTTCACCATAATGTTCACGCGCAATGTGAACAATACATGATGAAGCCGTCTCACCCAAGATTTCATTAAAACTACTTTTCCCAACAATCAAATTTTACAGCGTTTTAAAAGTGATGCATAACGTGAATCCCCTTCAAATTTTTACTACATCGATCTATCAGATCTTTTCCCAGCACCCCAGTGTAGTTTCCACACCTGGGTTCTGGTAAATGATCTGATAGACGCAAAAAATTTGGCTTTGGCTTCCAACTTTGAGACTACTACATCAACTTATTCCTACTCTTTTCTTATTTGACCAGAATTTGGGTGGGGCCAGACCGTTATTGTCCTAGTTTGAGATCACCAGCTTTTACACATTGAGAATGTACACCAGTTTCAAACAACATATGTTGGCTCACTGCCTAATAAAAGCAAATCTAGTCTGAACAGAGTAGCGACCACGGGTGGTAAATCATGCTCATGCGCATCAGATCAACTTAGACTAGAAAAATGTTCCTTATCTCTAAAATATTTATCTTGGTCTTTTAGGGATCAATCATATTGGATTTTTCAACTGAACAAAAAAAGTAGCTCACGTAAATTTCAAACAAACCAACAACACGAAACACATGAGTTTTCATGTTTGAAAAACCTTTCATCGGATCAAAGTTTTATGTTTTTGGTTGAGTTTAATTTTGTTGTTTGGAAATTATTACATGAGTTTTCAGTGATAAAATTACTTCAGTTGCACTAAACATAAGCGACTAATCCAATAAAAAAAATCTGAAGCATCGTATGAGCATTAATATATTTCAAAATAACAAACATTTTCAACAAGCAATGTCTCCAAGCCGAGCATTCACGTTAACACCGGGAATTACAAGTCAATTTAGGCTGAACGCCTGCTAAATCCTTACGCAATCAAGACAACCACCAGCAAAGACGACAACAGCTTCTTCTTAAAAAAAAAAATTCAACCTCAATCCAAGGAACCGGAGCGTCTTCCTGAAATTTGGTTATCCCTGGTGCTTATCCCGACCGCGAACCTAAGAAAAAATAAACAAACAAAGTGCTGTGTAGTACGGTTGAGGAAATGGGGCGCATACATTTTTCAACTTCATTTTCGGTCTTCCGTGTGTTGCCTTGCGTTGACTTTTTTTGTGGTGCGCCGAAAACGACGACGACGAAGACGACGAAGACGATGACAGTCCCAGCAGGATGTCTACGTTTGGATTACTTTCCGCTGTGCGATAATGATATTTTGATACCGCACATTGGCAGAAGCCGCATCATGAAGGAGGAATAAGAATCACAACCATGCTAAGGCCCGTAGGCGAAAGCGTCTCGTGAAATTTATCTTTCCGGAATTGCGTGTGTTCCGAGAAGGGCTGGATGCTTTCGTAGGATTATCACGCGAAAACAAACTTCTTTTTTCGTTGCAGTAAAATGCGCGCAACTTGTTAACGGAATACAGCGGTGGATTGTTGACAGCTTCACAGGTGCGCCAGGAATGCGGCATACCAAGGCGAGGGTTTTGTGTTATCATTAAACCATGTATTAATTTAAGTGGCACGATTAATAAGGATCTATCGAAATTGTCTGGTGTGACATCTTTAGATGTCTTATTTTTGAAAAATCATGTCATTCCTTCCCTGAGGGAAATTTCCTCAGTAAAATAATAGACAAAAACAGTATCGAAGCTTATGACCGGAAGAGAGGCATGGCCATAACTTATGGCCCATAAGTCTGCAGTGATACTATAAAGGTAGATATACAAGCGAGTTACTCTCAATAGCATGCAGTTTGTTTGATTGTATTTGCCTTAACATTGCACATCGATGCGTAGGTTGTAACTATGAACGGATGTAGCGTTTTCTTATTTGGATGTAGGGTAATTGAGATACTCTTGACAGCTTTAGCAGTGGCCACCATCTAATGAGTATTTTATCACCATCGTGCACATAGCTCACCCTTTTGTAAGTTTATATTTATTTGCTCTTTGCTATAACTATCGACAAAGTTATCCATAACTGCTTGAAAGTGTTTGAGGAAAGGGCCAAATTCATCAAATGAATGTTTCTAATGTCGACAACAACATTTTCTCCATCTCACGTTTCATTGGAATGCGTGTTAACTAGTTCTCTATTGGAAGCAATGTGAAATCCGCAGCATTTTCAAGTTGAGGTGAATTGCTGCCTTTTCCTATCTTTTATCTCTATCTCTCGGAAACTCACCTCGCAATTTCGAATATATAAATCTCGAATTTTAGAGAACGAACATCGAATCGAACTCCATCAGATTGCTCACAGCAAGTAAGCATACAAACTGATATGATAATATATTTAATATCTAGTACAGATTCAAAGTTACATCAATTCTGAATTTTGAAGTAATGGCTGCCGTCGAGAATGCTTCAGCGTAAGTCCTTAATGGGATGTATTCGAAGGAAAATGTAACGTAACGATATCGCTCATTAGCTGGAACGCAATCAAACTAAAGCCTATAGACCAATTAATTAATTGAAACATGTTTAAAGGATGTCCCACATCAAATTGCACCAGGGAAAAAAAACTGAAGAAAATTACCGATCCATTTCAAATTTTCAGACAGTAAAAAATTACTCATGAGTAAGCTTTTGGCATATTTATATAATTCAACTTCAATTCCATAACCGTACGTTCACATTTAACGCCTAACTCTACCCATTAGGTTCTCTTGAACATCTGGCTGCAGCTTTTTATGTTCGGAAAAACACTTTTTATTTATGTCTTCCTCAGATTCGACCTCCTTGGGATGCTTCGGTTGTGCCTGCTTCATAATAGCCCATTATTTATCGATGGGTCTTAACTTCGGTCCGTTGGGGTGGGGCCTGTCATTGGGTACGAAAGTGACCCCGTTGACTTCGTACAACTCCTGGGCAACATTTGAATAGTGGCACGTAGCTAGATCCAGCCTGAAGAACGTAAGGTCCCCGTGTTGCTTCACCAGAGGATGCAGACGCTTCTGTAAACACTCCTTGAGATAGATCTTTTCGTTTACAGTACGGGTAAAGTGAATCATTTCTGTCAAAAATATATTTGTTTATGTTTACTTTCAAGTGCTGCATCCAAACATTCTAGTGATCACCAGTTTGTTGCTCGCCCAGAAGAAGCCGAAAGAGATTGCTAGGTAGTAGGGTGCTATTTGACTTTTGTCACCTAGATGCATTTTTGATGGAAAGTTCTGAGATTTTCGTTTCTCTTTAACATGTTTGAAGAAGTATTTGAGGTCCAATTTAATATTATTTTCTATTTTGTGTTGTGTTCTTTGTATGCTTTTAATATTTCAAGATTTAGCTGATCACATGGCTCAGGTAGATTGAGAGGTTTTCATGCACTTTTATTTCTTTTATACGCTTTATGTGCTTTCTGCTTCCTGTTTTAAGATTGATTACCTGTCTATTGAACCACTCTGGCGCTTTGTTATTGATTTTCTTCCTTCGCTTTTGGGGACTGTTTGTTCTAGAATATCATACATTATTTCAGTAGAATCGCATCCACTGATTTTTCTATGCCATGATTACGCGTTAAAATTTGCCAATCGACACAATTGAATTTATGTTTGATTACTGCATAGTTTGCATTGCTAAAATCATAGAATGAGTCAGTGAAATTGTTATCCATCTTTGGTTTTTTTCGTGTATAAATACGGAGTACTCAATAGCAGTGTGAAATGCTTCATTTTTCCAAAGGGGCGAATATGACTCGGATACGCAAAAATCGTCCGACATGTTTGTAAATAACAAATCTAAGTAGCAGTTGTTTTTATTTTTCACGGTATTTACTTGATGTAGCCCTAATTCAGCACTACTTTCAAACAGAGTATGAAGCGTTTCGTTGTCCCCTACAATTGGTATCAAGAAAGATTCATTTTCGTCATCAACAATAAAATTGGCTGTTCTTTGGTTAAAATCTCCGTATATGTGAACATTTGCTTCAGAATCAAATTTCGAAACAATATCACCAGCAATACTAAAAAAATTTTCATAGGACTCTTTCCTCGCGTGTTCTGGGGGGAAATACACTGACGCTAAAATGTGAATTTGGCCTCCGATGAGAAATTTTACCCACACATGGTCAAACTCCTTACACTTGTATGATAAAATTTGTTCCGATTCATAGTTAACACTAACTGCTACTAAAACGCCTCCACCGCATTTTTTGGGATAACAATTTATCGCGATCATCTCTAAAAACGTTAAACAGATTGCCAAAAACCTCTTCGTTATACATTCCGGAATCCCAACTCGTCTCAGTTCCTAAAATTACTGTAAAATTGCACGCAGCAACTTGTTTATAAATTTCGTTCACTTTAATTGCACTTTTCATTCTGTTAAAATTTTGACAATAAATTATTACTTCTTTGCTTTCATGTTTTTGAGGCTCGGTTATGTGTGGCACTATGTTAGTCGAAAAACTAAAACTATTGGAATTAATTATCTTTTCATCGTAATCTAAATTAATGATAGTCGACAGATTAAAGTTACTTAAGCTATTTACCTCTCCTTGATTAAGAAAAGACGTCAAATTCAGCATATCATCTTCGGGTTCATCAATGTTATTGTCCTCCTCCAAGGGGTCCGTCAATTCAAGGGAAACACGAATGCTTACATGTGCATGCCACGCAAGGTGCAGCCGAGAGAGCCCCGGGGCATTCCAATTGGTTAAATGTGCAGGAGCGGAAGGTGACGGAAAGGATGGTGCATCGCCGGCCGGGTACGGGTTTAGTATTTCACCTCTTTGAAAGTTGATTGTTCGATGGCTAGGTGGAGGTCTGGAGAAACGATCCTTTGCAGTAGCAAGAAGCTCGCGGTCGGGTGGAAGTTGGTTGTATTTGTTGTTGATGTTGGTATTGTTATAGTTGCAATGGTTGGTGGTTGCGTAGTTTTCATTATAGCTGTTGCAGTGGTTCCTATTGTCGTTGCGATCATATATACGATTGTGATGTGTGATGTTATTATTCGCCTGCTTTTTACGTTTCTTCGCTACTTCAGCCTGTTTTGCTGTTTTTTATCGATACAATTTACGTTTGTCGTAATCTGTCCAGTCAGCTTTCCATACCTTTCTTGTCCCAAGAAGACGCCAGCCTGACTGAACAACTACCTGGATAGGGTTCATATTACTTAGCTCATATTCCAGTGAATCAATACTATCTGGAGAGCTACTGATAATTTTTGACTCAATTGAGTTAATGTTAGCTGATAAAGATTTCAGCTCGTCCATTATTTCAATCCCTAACATTGGGTTGTTGCACATGGGAGAGCCAGATGCTATGTTTACGGCTATGCTGCTGACTTGAGTTATTTCGTCTTTAAAAGATTTTAATCCATTCGCTATATCTGACATCATCGCATGCATTTTCGTACATATGTTTTGATTGGTTTCTTGCATCGCAATATTAAATAACGATGTCACATGGTTCTTGATAGTACTTGTGTTTATATTACCGCCACTGTTTGATGCCATCAGCTGTTTCTGTACATCAACGAGTAAAACTTCAAGGCGGTCCACCGCGTCGTGGATTATGGTTACATTATTTTGATGCACTGTAGAGCGGTGCATTACCTCGGTGTTTTTATTAATTTGATCAGCCAATTTTGCCTGCTGCTCTACAAGCACATTAAATTCAAAATTTGCCGTGATTAGAATTTGACACGAGCTGCAGCACGGGAGTACATAAGACGAAGTATCCACTTTTTTCTCCTTCTTCCGAAGCGAGCTTTTTTGCACGACTACACCTACGCAAGCGGCGTGAAATTTTCGGGAACATCCAACACATGACCACAAAACGGAATCGGTGGAAGAGTCCAAAGAGCAAACTTCACAGGTCATTTTAACTGAACGTATTTGCTAAAAACCACACGCGAGCAAACACGAAACGTATGCAAAATAATAAAATGTTTTAACAAACAACCCAAAGCCGCGTGGTCAGGAGCGAATTAAAAATGCGTCCACACTGATTGACGATCAATACTCAAGGAGTCAAAAAGTCAAAAAAGTTTTTCACCCTAATTTTATAAAAGTACATCAAATTTGCAAGCAAAAAATACTTAGGTAACATTTTTCTAAGATGCACCGTTTAGAAGATATTACTGATTTAATATTGATTTTTTTGATAACTTAATAAGTTTTGGCCCTTTTCGGATGTACTCCGTGTTTTTTCAGTTTCAAAAGTATTTTTTTCGGAAATATTGGAAAATTTTAAGTTAAAATGACATCTAACATCTTAAAGATTCGAGTGAAATTCTCTGCCTTAAAAGTATTTTGAAAAACAAGTTACAAAAATCCCACTATCAGGAACAATGATTTCTTCAAGTGATTTTTGGTGCGTTGTGCTGAAAACGTGCCAACAAGTATTAGATACAGGTAATTAGATACCAGTTAGCTGTACTACGTACAGTTGGTGATTGTAAACATGGTCTTTGTTGGAACTAGTCCACCATGGCCACGCTGGCCATAACGAGGCTAGCTCCGTCGATGACCGTTTCTTAATAATAAACAAAAAGAACGCAGTCTTAGTCACCTTCCATCAAACTAGACGGCTGCCGACTGATACCTCAATCAACAACCGCCGCACTCTTTATTCATTCCAGGTATATACAATTTACAATCTTCTTCAATAACAATATACCTATGCCAGCAAATCTACCTCGTTCCAACTCTCCAAACTCGTACCTGAAGGTTCGACGATACCTGAGCGTCCAACTCCACCTATCTTCCAACAGTCTTTACCCAGTATTCTATGATTTCTACCCGTGAGCTGTATAATAATGTCTGACTCGGTTCTGAATTAATCCAGTATCTACCAAACAGTAAATTCAGAAAGGTTGCTAGTAGCATAGTGATTATAGTAATTTCAGCTCATAATCCTGTGTTTTTGAACGAGATCTAGTGTTGTTTGATAACATAATAATTGTAACATAAAGTGTAACACGTTTTAGTGCAAAGGTAAGTTTTAAATACACATTTTAATTATATGTTTTGTGATATTTTCGTACAAAACTAACAATTGGATAATATTGTCTATGTTACAGATTACAAAATGAGTAAAATAAAATGTATTCGCCCATTCAAAGACATTCAGTGTTCGAAAGAGCTGCGATATTTCACGGATGGTATCATCCAGAAACTAAAATCAATTGGATTTTCCAAGGTATCCACACTCAACACCAAGGATGTTCGTATTTGTTCGTCTTGCCGTCTACATATTGATTCAAGAGCTCACCTCACCCAAAACGAAGAACAAAGCGTAGCCGGCGGCTCAAGGATGCCAACTGTTCAGACCATAGCTGATGTACCTGATTCGCAAAGCTATGAAAGTTTGGTCACGATACCATCAACGTCAACGCTAAGCACAATTCAATCAAATGAAGACTTCACGATGCCTGTAGACGTCGAAATATTCAACCGAGGAATAGCAGCTGTTCGTGTTTCGCCTATAGATTTAGGTAAGGTTAAAAATGTTCACTATCCTGAAAAAAAGTGCGCTGAAATCGTCGAAGGTGTACGAAGAAATCTTTTTAAATCAGACGCTAAAACAGAAAAAGCAAACGAGTTTGATGAAGTCATAGAAAATATGAAAATGAAATTTTTAAATTCAGCCACAAGGCAAGAAAAACTATTAATTTTATCATTGTTACCAAAATCATGGTCAGTACAAAAAATTGTAGACGAATTTAAAACGAGTAGAAATATGGCATCAGATGCAAGAAAGGAAAGAGATAATGTATTTGATTCATCTCAAGGTTCAAGCTCTGGAAAAGCTTTGAGTAATGAAACAAAAGAACTGGTTTTGAATTTTTTGAGGACGATGATATAAGCCGTGCAATGCCAGGCCAAAGAGATTTTGTTAGCGTAAAGACAGGAAATAAGAGATTAGCTGTTCAGAAAAGATTGTTAATGATGACATTGAGAGAAGCTTTTAATCGCTTTAATGAAATGTACGTCAATGTAAAAATAGGGTTTTCATCATTTGCAAGCCTCCGGCCAAGGCAATGTAAACTATTGACTATCACAGGAACACATAATGTTTGCGTTTGCACTACGCATGAAAATGTCAATTTAATTCTACATAGCTTAAAAAATACAATGTCTTGAATGATCTAAAAACATTAACGAATAGATTACTTTGCGAAAATAAGACAACTCATTGCCATCTACGAAGATGTAAAAACTGCCCAGATACCTCAGTTTTAGAAGACAGTTTATTGAAACAACTGGAAGAAAACTTTGTTGAAAAGCTTTCATTCGAACAATGGGTTACCACTGACAGATGTAATTTAGAAACTATTGTAAAGCAAACCGATGAGTTTGTTTCATTTTTCAGCTCAAAATTAGAAAGTTTGATTCCGCATGATTTTGTAAAAACCGAACAATCCAATTTTTTGAAAACTACAAAACAAAACTTGCAAGATGGTGAATTTTTAGCTATTTGTGACTTTTCTGAAAATTACAGCTTCATTTTGCAGGATGACGTTCAATCACACCATTGGAACGTGCAACAGGCCACAATCCATCCTTTCGTAATATATTATACTGAAAATATGCAAATTAAACAATTAAAAATAAGGCGATATGCAAGAGTTGAATGCACATTTTCAACACAATACACCAAATATAACTGGAAGAAATCATTGTTCCTGATAGTGGGATTTTGTAACTTGTTTTTCAAAATACTTTTAAGGCAGAGAATTTCACTCGAATCTTTAAGCTGTCAGTGTCATTTTAACTCAAAATTTTTCAATATTTCCGAAAAAAAATACTTTTGAAACTGAAAAAACACGGAATACATCCGAAAAGGGCCAAAACTTATTAAGTTATCAAAAAATTAATATTGAATCAGTAATATCTTCTAAACGGTGCATCTTAGAAAAATGTTACCGAAGTACTTTTTGCTTGCAAATTTGATGTTCTTTCATAAAATTAGAGTGACAAACTTTTTTGACTTTTCTTAATAGCTTTTTTAAAAATTGTATTTTTTTTAAATTTTTTTTTTCATTGTAGCCTATTTTTCTAGAGAACAACTCACTGTGCACTAGATAGCATTTCAAGTCAGCTATAACATAAGAATAATTAAAAAATTATTGACAGGTTGCTTTTAAGACAAAATTTATATTTTAGTTCAAAACACAAAAACCAAACTTTTTTTTTACCGTGCATATTTTTTTCATATAGCACCAACAATTGTCTAAAATTTCGCCGAAGACACCAAACCAATCGGACAAACCGTTTCCGAGATACAATTTTTTGAAGATATCATGTGCATTTTTCATAGGCCCTTCTCAAAAGTAAGGCTAGATTCAAAATGGTGAACCAAGTATGCAAAACGGCGTTTTTCTTCCTCAAAAACGTGTATGCAAGGTTTCATGCAAATCAAAAAATATGAAAATTACTCGTTGCTGAAATGATATGGAACCGCTCAACAGTTTACCGCATAAAAAAGTCCCTGCAGGATGGTCATAAGCAACGGAAGCCAGGAAGCGGACGTCCGCGCTTCGCACGCACGCCGAACGTGATCAGTGCGTTCCATTAGAAAACTTCCAAAGGAAGCCAATATTTCGGAGAAATCCATGCGGAGAATCATCAAAGAAGACGTGCATGCATTTTCCAGAACCAGAGTGAAACGCCACTTGATTACGGACCGGGTCAAGGAACTACGAGTGACTCGTTCCAAGACGACTGGGTTCAAGAAACTACGAGTGACTACAACCGGGTCAAGGAACTACGAGTGATTCGTTCCAAGAGATTGCTTTCATTGTTTAAAAAATGGCGAAAAATGATAATCCTATTCTCCTACAAAAAGTTTTTCACCATCGATGCTGTGGCCAACAGCCGCACGGACTGGTTCATTTCACCGCAGAAAATAAAAAACGTTCCGGAAAAAGTGAAATTAAAATTTCAAACCAAACATCCGGCTGGTGTCATGATGTTTGGCTTGGTGGCGTCCAACGGTTTGAAAATGCCGCCTGTTTTCATTGATGTTGGAATTAAAATCAATACAGAAGTGTATATCGGTATTTTAAAACACCAAGTGCTTCCCTAGGTGAAGGCCAACTTCTACGAGGACCAAAACGTTGTTCTACAGCAGGATGAAGCGCCGTGTCACACGTCCAATCGAACCCAACAATGGTTGAACGATAACATGAAGTTTTGGCCAAAGGATTTGTGGCCCCTAGCAGTCCAGATCTTAATCCGTTGGATTATTCGATTTGGGCATATGTTGAAGCACGAGCTTGCAAAACATCACGCCCTAGTGTGAAAACCCTGAAGTCAACCATAACACATCAATGTAGCAGGACTACGTCCGAAAGACATGCTCTGACTTCCAGCGTCGGCTCGAGGATGTTATTAATAAAAATGGAGGACACATTGAACAAATTTGTTTAAAAGGACTTTATGAAGATAACTGCACTCGAAAATGTTGATATTATTGCTTGAATTAGTTGAAAATGGGATTTGAAAGAAATAGATCAAATTTTCGCATTATTTTCTGCCGCACCCTGTAGTTACAAAATGCGCACTTCGTTTGCCATATGAGCAGATAGCTTGCCAAATAAGGTATTTCTTGGCAAACTTTGATAGTTTTTGCTGCCTTGCTTTCTCCGGGACATCAAACGTATGTTGGGCGGAGAAGAACAGCAGCCCCGGAACCTGCCGGAAGTCCACCTCGACGAAAGTCTCATTATTCATGATAAGACAATGAGGCTTTGGCAGCATCCGGGTGTACAGATTCTGGGCCCGTGACTTTCCCACAGATTTGGAGCCTTCTGCACTTTGTACGTATGCAGTCCTTACCGGTACTTGACTCTGCACGAAAGACTTTAACAGATTCAACTTTTTGGCCACATCCCTGACCGAAGCATTGCGATTCCACTTAATCGCTTTCACGATACGTTTGTGATCCTGATAACTAATAGAACCCTTTTTCTGACCGCATTTCTCCTGCCTTTTGATGCTCAGAGTTATTTAGTAACGTTTAATCGCACGACTCACTGTTGACTGCACGATTTGGAGTTGTTTTCCGATGTTTCGAGAAGAGATGAGGATTTTCCAGGTGCTTCCGCAAAATCAATAGGCAACGTTGCTCTTCAGATAACGCCATTTTTTTTGCAATTTCCGAAAAATGGACTTTTATTGCTGCTCGCTACAACAACAAGAAAACACTCTCAACAACTTCTACCAAAATTTTCAAGAGACCATCAAGGAAAAACAAAAAATAGAAATATCACATATTAAGTGTTACCAATGTTGTTGTTGTTGTTGTTGTTGTTGTTGTTGTTGTTGTTGTTGTTGTTGTTGTTGTTGTTGTTGTTGTTGTTGTTGTTGTTGTTGTTGTTTTGATTTAACAGACTTTCAGCGCATCTCAACAATGATTTACGTGTCATCGGAGATGTGTTAATACTTTTGTCTTCACTATTCCATTCAAATTCTCAATAATTTTTCAAAGGACCTACCTGACGGAATAAAAGGAATCGAACCCTAATGAAATATCATGAACCTTGTTTAGACGATGCCCTACGATGATGAAACAGATGTTAAAATAATGTTGCTTCCAATGTCCCATTCAAATTCTGACTGTTTGGTTTTTTTTAAATTTTGGCAAAAGGGATGGAAAATAAATGAGCCATCCTTACAGAACACCACATATTACATACTGACAGGGACTGATGATTATATAAGAGACGTGTGAATACTGTTATATTCTATATTCCATTACATTTTTTTTTCACATTTTTCCTCAAAAAGGACCACTCTGTGGCAAAATAAGTGAACCACCCTAATGAAATTTCACACATAATATGCTAGCAGTTGCCAACGATGATACAGGAGCCGATTTTTTTCAAAAAAATTATAATTTCGAACCTACACCAGTTTTTGACATTTCATGCATTTCTAAGTAGGGATAGGTCTTAGGAAAGGAAAATAACAAGCTGATATCATATAAATAATAAGTTCTGTTATCCCAGATATCGTTTTAATTTCCGCTGTTATCGCAAAACAAATTTAGTAATCACCATGAGCAAATTGTGGCGAACCAGCCCAGGAGGCTGAAAGCCACTTTAATAAAGATATAAAAAAAAAACATTAGCAAATTTTGTTAACATATGTTATCATTTTGAACACACTTTTGTTTATGAACGTTATAAGTTGGATTGTAAAACTTTAAATATTTCCAGCATATTTGAACAAGAAATTTTACTTTTAATCAAAATAGTTTTTCTGTTATTAGCTTGAGAATTTGATTTCAAAATGATAACATAATTTGATACTGTTTCAATAAGTATGCTTACAATACAGGATTTGTTATTAAGTTGTTCGTAGTGAAAAAAAAACAAGTTATTATTATGATATTCAACGAGTATTCTTTAGTTACGCATTCAGTTATTTTGGCTGTTTATTCAGTTTCAATGATGACATATTCAGTGATCAAAATATGATAACCTGGTATTAGAACTTGTTATCAATTTGGTATAGTTGGATTCCATCCAGAATGTGCCGGAAATCCCAAAAATCATACCCGATCATCATTGATTTGGATGAAACTTGGCACATGAGTTCGGTACGTTGGAAAAAAAAAATTCCACTGGTGTTAAGATAATTTGGGTTCAAGAGTAACTTTTGAGATGGGCGTATGTGTTTTTTCCAACATTTTACTTGAAAAATCGTAGTTCAAGGAAGAAGGCTGATTATTTTGATAATCGTTGTTATTAGAGACCGTGAGCACCACTGCATCTCTAAGATCGGGTAACCAACCCCGGTGGGAACTTTGATCGTAGGTTGACAGGGAAGGGGGGGGTTTACTTCTGCAAACCTGAGCTTCTGTTCTCCTGGAGGAGCGGTTCATAACAGCGTTTGTCTTCCATGTTAGGAGCGGCTGATCGACGTCCGAGTGCCAGGAAAGGACTCTAAGCTCTATGGTCCTCCGGAAAGTAGGGGGTTGGTGTCTGCCCCTGTGAGCCAGCCGTAAAAAAGAATTGCAACGGAAAATCAGCAACCTTGTACAAGACCATTTTGCTCAAAAACTCCAAACTTAGGCTGAAAACGTAACTTTCCAGCTAAATTCGTATTCTGGACCTCTATGCACTGGCGTTTATCGAGAAAAACGTGAAAATTTACGCCGAGTACTTTAAGACCGAGTTTCTGGAGACACTTCAGTACCTATACGGAAAGGATCACGGGAACGATACTCTGAAGAAAACCATGGTTTTCCAGTGGCAGGAACGTTTCCGAGGTGGCCGTGAGTCCGTGAACGATGTTGAAAGCATTGGTAGTCCATCAACATCGAAAACCAACGAAAACATCAACAAAATCGAAGAATGGATGACCGTAGACCACCATTAATTCCAACCACAAAGCAAGACAATCAAAAAGGAGTATTATTTGGGCATTATGAGACGTTTTCGTGCAGCAATTCGCCAAAAAGATCGGATTTGTGGGCAAACCGCTCGTAGGCAAACCGCTGGTGCAACCACGATAACTCACAGTCACACAATGCCTTCGTTATCCGTAAACATTTGGCTAAAAACGAAATGAATACCATTCAGCATACCGCATTCACCTGATTTGGTTTCCTACGACATTTTCCTATTCGGAAGACTCATTTCAGCACCGCGGAACTCATTTCAGTACCGAAGCTGAGATCATGGAAACATCCAAGATGGCTCTGATGGTCATATCGCAAACCGAATATAAAAAATATTTTGAGGATTGGATCAAGCGTTAGTACAAGTGCGTTGCAGCCGGGTAGTACTTTAAATCGATTGTTATGTATAATCTAATACATTCAATTCTCTGAATAAATTCCGGAAACTTTTTAACCAAGGTAGTTCCACCCTTTTTAGGACTGTATGGGATATAAGTGGATGAACGAAGCAAACAAACGACACCCAATGCAACTTTTTCTCACTCATGGAATGTTTCCCAATTTTCCCAATTCATAGAAAAGATATTAAAACATGATCCTGTTTTCATACGCAAAATGAATTATAAATAGACTTCCTCTTCCGACACAAAAAAAAACGAACACAGCGAGCACAGTTTACATTTTTCTTCCTTGTAAAATCCAACCAGTCACAATAAACTTCCCTTGCATTCGGAATCCATCCGCCTGGGTCGGCAAGCGAAAACACGCTCGAAATTTACACAGAATGATCATTTGTCATTGGGAAAATTGCAGCAGGGGAAAAGAAAAGCGAAAGCGAAAAGAAATCGAAAGCAGCTTTGTTATTGGATTCCTCAAACCGTCATGGCAACTTTATTTCGTGACTAAATTTGGGATTCCTTCACAAAACTGGACGAGCACGTGAGACGTGACGGATGATAGAGAGCTTTCCTTGCGTTCGTTGACACGTGGGAGGATATTCGTGCCTTCTCTCCGAACACGATGAACCGAAAAGGGACACGCATCCTCCAACGAATATCCATCCGTCAGAAATTGTACGTTTCGTTTTGAAAAATAAATGATGTTGATTATGAGCTGTGCGTTTGAATTTCAAGTAGGGCGTCGCGGGAGGCACGGCTAGTTGCCCATAAATGGGAAAATCCGTCTTAGTCACGATGACTGAGGCGTGAATCGTGACTGGAAAGTAAGAAATTTCTTACATCCTCTAGGATAGACGAACATCCCTGGCACCGGGTGGGTTTTAAGAATTTTTCAATACTGCCAATTTGATGAAATTTTTGTAGGTCTGTTCATTTCCCTGAAGTTAGCACTTGTTAGCATAACCGAAAAACTCCATTACCTAAACTTTTTCACTCCTGTAGCTACAACCATCTTAAAGCATGTTCGCATTATCATAGTCGTCGTTGTAGTCGTCGACAAGAAATCCCATCGGGGACCTTTCTCCATTTTTCTCTGTCACTTGAAGCACCTGAAGGCAGAAGAGCGAAAGTCAGAGGCAAAGATAGGCCTAAAATTTATATATTTAAATTTAGATTTGAACACAAATACACTGCCACCGAGGCAGACACTGGGCTGTAGTTGATCCTTGTAGGTTGGTTTCCTTGGAGAAGAACTGGAACAAGCGTGGGTTTGTGTTATAGCAGACAAGGTGGAACATGGTAAAAATATCTGATAACATCGCCTGAGGCCAGTTTATATAAATGTACATGTTGCCGCCGTGGTTTCATTTCCGGCTAGTGGAGGAAACTTTTTCCCATTTGAAACATTTTCAACTATGGTTAGACGGAGAATTAAAGTTTTTATGCTTTCCCAGCTCGAGGCATGGCGGCGCTATTTATAGCAAATAATCTTCAACAAGTCCAAGCACAAAGTGAATCATATCCGTTTCATTAGGTTCTGTTAATATTGAGCTCAGCAGGAGCAGTTTACTTTCATGATTCCTCTCCTTTGCTTTCATAACTATCAAAGAAGGGGATCGGCACTGTGACTCTAATGAAGTGCAATATATCACCACTCGAACCTTAAGTCAGTCAGCGTACATAGGGAAGCCAACTTGTTGGCAGGAAAGTGGAAAACTTTTAGCACACATGAAGTCGGGGATGTTGAATATGTGTGCTTTAATTATTATTTATGATTTCACTTCCAGCAAAAGTTGGTCCTTGCTGAGAAAGGCACTAAATGTCAGGCACGGGCTTAACAGATTATGTGTTCTAATGAAGATTCGTGATTTTGACTCCGGGGAAAAAGTGGAGTAGCCGAAATATTTCGTAAACTAATTTACACTAAGATATCATTTTCAAAAGTGGTGTGAATGCTGAAAATGAAGCTTCCAATGTTTTATGACACACGACAAGTGGAAACCTTGATAGGTCAATGCAGCTCTTCAATAATTTTGAATAAATGATACATTTTAACAGACGTCTATGATTTTCCTTCGTTCGTAATCCAAAGCATACAATCTCCCATACAAATGAAATACAACATTCTGCATGACTCGAGAACTAATCAAGCAAATGGAACCAAATTTAGTATGTGGTGGTTTATGAAGACAAAAAATGGTTCTATGTTGATTTGAAACCCTTCCCCTTTCTGATAGGGGGGGATCCCATACTAATGAAACGCTAATCTTTGCATAACTCGAGAACTTATCAGGGAAATGGAACCAAATTTGGCATGTAAAAGTTTTTGAAGAAGAGAAATGTTTCTCTGGTGATTTGATACTCTTCCGCCTTATGAGGAGGGGGGGGGGTTCTCTCAAAGAAATAGAGCACATATTTTTGCATAATTAGAGAAATTATAAAGCAAATGGAACCAAATTCGGCATGTGGAGATTTCTGAACAAGATAAATGTTTCTAAGGTGGTTTGGACTTCTTCGCCTTCTGGAAGGGAGTAAGAGGGGTTTCCATACAAACGAAACCCAAATTTCTGCATTACTCGAGAACTAATGAAGCAAATGGAACAAAATTTGGAATGTGGATTCATAATCTTATGAAATTCATGCCAAACAAACTTATTTAACTTTGCTTAGCCAATAAAGCTACTGTTACAATTATAGGCCTTAATTTTGAATGACCTGAAACTAACAAAATTATCCTTTAATGTCTGTGTTCAGTTCAGAATATTTATTGAAGACTAGCTATACCCGGTGCGAGCCTTGCAACGCATGCAACTAAATGAATGAAATATGAATAAAACTGGCGCGTTTATGGTTCTAAATGAATCTGGTTAAAATATTTTCGTTTGCTTGTGTATGTTATTAATGCAAAAAAAATGGTTTGTGTCATTAATTTAACCTTTGTACCGGTTGTTTTTACCGGTTTTACTTTCTGCGTAGAAACATTTCAAAGACAAACGAAACCGTATCCTGTCAGTTTGTACGTAATTTTGTCTTGCATAACCTAAGATTAACTGCTTGTGCATAATGTACTATTGAGAGTAACTCAATCCATTCTTGACCAAAAAGGGGTTCAAACTTCTACCAGAATATGCTTCTTACCCGAGAAATACACATTTTGTGTTTGAGTTGCATGGATAATTCTCATATTTAGTTCAAATGTCTGTTTCATTGGATTGAGAGCCCTCCTTCCCCCTCTTCAGAGGGAAAGCGTCTCGAACCACCTAAGAAAAAAAATCTTGCCCAAAAACCCCCACTTGCCAAAGTTGCTTCCATTTGAAGAACTCCAATTCCAAGAACTCGAGCTTTGCAGAAATTTGTGTTTCATGTGTATGGAAGTCCTCCCCTTCCAGGCGGGGAAGGTGCATCGAACCATCATAAGAACCTTCTCCGGCCTCAACAACCCCTACATATAAATTTTCATAACAGTAGGTATGATTCTCATGTTTGGTTAACATTTTTGTCTAATTTTCATGAGAGCCCACCCCTTCCAGAGAGGTGAGGAGTCTCAAACCTCCATAGAAACATTTCGTGGTTCCGAAAACCCCCACATCCCAAATTTGGTTTCATTTGCTTGATTAGTTCTCGAGTTATGCAGAAATTTGTGTTTCATTGGTGTGGGAGCACCCCTTCTAGATGCGGGAGGGGTCTCGAACCATCATAAGAACCTTCTCCGACTCCAAAAATCCCTGCATAAAATTAGTTATACCTCTTGGGATAATGCTCATGTTTTGCTCAAATTCGTGTTTCATTTGTATGAGAGCTTCTTCTTCCAAAGATGAGGAGGTCTCAAACCACCGTAGAAACATTTCTTGCCTACAAAAACCTCCACATGCCATATTTGGTTCCGTTTGTTCGATTAGTTCTTGAGTAATGCAGAAAATAGTTTTTAATTGTCTAGGAACCCTCCTTTCTAAAGGCGGGAGGGGTGTCGAACTATCATAAGATCCTTTCCCGGACCCAAAAACCCCTGCATACAAATTTGCATAGCGGTAGGGATAGTTCTCATGTTTGGTTTAAATTTGTGTTTCGTATGTATGGGAGTCCCTCTTTCCAGAGTGAGGAGAGGTCTCAAATTACCAAAAGAACATTTTTTGCCTTCAAAAACTTGTTCATGCCAAATTTCGTTTAATTTGCATGGGGGGCCCCCTTTCTAGAGGCGGGAGGAGTCTTGAACTATCATAAGATGCTCTCCCGGATCTAAATACTCCTACATACAAATTAGCATAGCAGTAGGGATCATTCTCATGTTTGGCTTAAATTCGTGTTTCATTTGTATTCAAGCCACTCCGCCTCCCTTCCAGAAGGCGAAGAAGTCCAAACCACCATAGAAACATTTATCTTCTTCAGAAATCTCCACATGCCAAATTTGGATCCATTTGCTTGATTAGTTCTCAAGTTATGCAGAAATTTGTGTTCCATTTGTTTGAGAGCCTCTCCCCCCTCCCCCCCTTCCTCCTGATATGGCGGAAGAGTCTCAAGTCACCATAGAAACATTTCTCTCCTTCAAAAACTTCCACATGCCAAATTTGGTGCCATTTCCCTGATTAGTTCTCAAGTTATGCAAGGATTTGCGTTTCATTTGTATGAGATCCCCCCCTATCAGAAAGGGGAGGGGTCTCAAATCAACATAGAACCATATTTTGTCTTCAAAAACCACCGCTTACTAAATTTGGTTCCATTTGATTGATTAGTTCTCGAGTCATGCAGAATATTGTATTTCATTTGTATAGGACCCCCCCCCCCCCTGTTTAGAATGGGGAGGGGTTTTAAATCAACATAGAAACAGTTTTTGTCTTCAAAAACCACCACATGCAAAATTTCGTTCCGTTTGCTTGATTAGTTCCGGAGTTATGCAGAATATTGTGTTTTATTTGTATGGGTGCCCCCCCTTTCAGCACGGGGAGGGTTCTCAAGCTACCATAGAAACCTTTCTTGCCTTCATAAACTCACACATGCTAAATTAGGTTTCTTTTGCTTGATTAGGTCTTCAGTTATGTAGAAATTATTGTTTCATTTGTATGGGAGCTCCCCTTTCCAGTAAAGGGAGGGGTCTCAAACCATCATAAGAACCTTTCCCGGCCCCAAAAACCCCTGCATACAAAATTTCACGCCGATCGGTTCAGTAGTTTTCGAGTCTATTAGAGTCAGACAGACAGACAGACAGACAGAAATATATTTTTATATATATAGAAAGATAGAAAGATATTTGAAAAGTTTTCGTAGTTTTGCATAATCCAAGAGGCTACGGTTACTACTGTATATCTCAAGTTCTTAACTCAAGTCAGTTTTTATGAAATTGAACATCCCAAGATAATCTTATAATGACTGGTGACCATACAAAAGATTTCCTGAATGTGTTTGAATGCATATCGTCACCTTTTATAGGTAAAAATGCTACTGATACGACTGTAGAAGACCCTAACTTCTGAACTCAAGCGCAATTTTAGTTTATTTTCCAGAAGACTCGCTCAAATTGGTCAAATACATATTGTTACTTTGTTTGGTCTAGAAAACTACAGTTACAGCTGCGGGTTTTATGGTTTTGAATTCCAAATCTTTATTGTAACTTTGTATTGCCTCCAAATCACTGTTATAACTGTAAAACTTAAGTTTTGAACACCGGGATAGTTTGGATGACCTAGAAGTTCAGAAACACATATATAATTGACTGTTGACCTTCCAAAAGATTCACTGAATGTGTTTGAATACATATAGTCACCTCACATAGCCCAAAAAGTTACTGTTACAACCGTAAATCTTATGTTCTCAACTCAAGGACGTTTTGGATGACCCCAATCATGCTTATTTATCTTAAACAGAGGAAAGGAGAAGGCAGAGAAGGCAGTTGAAGTTTCAACCCTATTTCTTAGAAACTCATATTATCTTTTTCTGCCTGGTAACTCAAACTCGGTAGCAACTTTGACCGGTAGCAGCATTTTCCGTCCGACTATGCAGCCGTATTTGCATAGTATGCACGCCGTATGCAAAATGGTATTCCGACGATTTTCACACTTCCGTCCAGTAGAGTTGTATTCGCTCAGCAACAAATTTCAAGCTGTTAGTCATTAATTTAAATCTTTTTGAAAATTGAGGACAAAAGGCACCTTAAAAAAATCAACACGTCAGATTTTCAGCGTGGTTTCGCGTGTCCACTTTTGCACTTTTTTGCAACATCTTGTCACAAAATCAAGGCAACTTTGCGCTTCTCATAGAGGCAGAGGGGCAATTTATCAAACATTAACACAACACTTAATAATAAACAAGTGAAGTGAACACTAAAATTATAAAAATTGATTTATAAGTTATGGGGGGAGCTACGCCCTCCCCCTCTGCCCCCTCTGGCTACACCAATGTTTGAATCGGTATGATAAAGAAGACATATATAAAAAAAAGTGGAACAAACAATTGATACATCAGTAATTGAAATATTTTATAAATTAGAACATAACGCCTTAGATCTAGACACGGTTGTAGCTAGATTTCTGCTATGTCTATTACAAGGCGACAACTTTGGTAAACATACAATGTTGTGCATGTCAAGTGGTTTCAACGCTAACTTTTACTGCCGTTTTTTGTCGAAGGCCTAAGGCGATATTAAATCAAGATGTAAAAGAATTAACTGATTGTTTAAGGAACCGGGTTTACTTTGAGAAAAATGTAAATTGTAATTTCAATGAATATCACAAAAGCTCGGACAAATTATTTGTTATTAAACAAACACGCAAAAATTTTTATTTTTCCGTGTCGGGTATCTTCACCACAGCGACCAGTTCTTAGATATATTGTGATATTTTCCCCTATTTTTAGCGTTCCAAGTGCGTACCTTTCGATCTTAAATTTTGAAATAAATATTTTCTCCTTCGTGTAAATGGCAGATTAGTAGTTTTAGAAGAATCACACCACGATGAGACATAATTTAGAGCACTTTGCAATCTTTTAGCGATGGTACAGTCATATTTACCACGTACCATTATGACTATATCATCTGCGAAGCCAATTACTTCAAACCCTAGCGTTTTGAGATTTTTTAGGAGATCATCAAGTATTAAGACCACAATAGGGGTGACAATACGCTTTTTTGTGGACACCCTTTTACAGCTCTTACATCCCTTGCGCTGAACTGGCCGGCTTGACGTGCCGCAAGGGCTCAGTAGGGATTCTAGGACCCGAAGCTAAGAGTCAGTTCCATTGTGGTTATATCACATCAATTATTTTTTCCACTATAGCAGCAGCACATCGATATTGTAGATATACTATTCTTTGTAATTTCAGGCCATCCAAGGAAGTATTTTTAAATAATTTTAAATATATTTTGTTTTTTCGGTGGTTGTGATAATTTATCTAAGGTTAGTAGTGCATGAGCGGGCCCGTCTACAATTGCAGCAGGATCACAATCTGTAGATATGTGAATATAATTAAAATAGGTATTATCATTTTATACTATAACAACCCTTCGCTATTTTATCTATATTCTATGTCATTTTCACTGAAAAAAAATGTAGGAAGCATTATACACGACAAATTCTACTCAAAAAAGCATTTCCCTTATTCACCAAAACTATATAAATTATAATCATTGCTATCCTGTTCCCCATTATCATTTATAGATCCAGACCAATAAGAGTTATCGGACTTTTTTTTTGTCTGGTTTTACTTAATCTACGTTTTTGGGCATTATTCATGCTTATGTAAAATTTATTTCTCATAATTGTTTGCTGTTTTCAGCTTTTCCAAGACTATTAGGATATTAAAACATATCTAATCTTTGTTTTTTTCAGTTACAAACCAGTGGATAACAGATATATATTATACTTACACTTATTATGTTATTTGACTATAACTGTGAAAACAAATTCTTAATAGATATTAATTTTATCGAAGCTGCAACATCGGAAGTCTTTCGTTGCGGATATATATTCTACTATAGTTTACTGGCTTGCTCGTAATTTTATTTTACATTATAACGTCAGATTCTTATTTTATGTTGAGATATTAAATGATATGATATTATCTATGATAATGGTGATGATTTAACCTGTCTCTCAGCTTTTCCAGGACATTTGAGATATTAGGGCCTACCTGATTTTTCTTTTCAGAGAGAAACCAATGGATGTCTGATGTATTTTGTACATACATGTTTACTATTTCAAAATGTATACTATTTAGTATTTATATTATAATATCTTACTATTTTCATCATATCATTGTATATTACTTATTATCATATTAAATTTTCAGGATGTGGAATTTCAACGTTGTATACATGTACATGTATTTTCGTTTTATATATTTAAATTTTCTTACATATCATATTTATTCATAGATATTATTAATTGAATACATTCATGTTTCATCATATATGATTTTATGTTAAGGTTGCTTCGGGGTGCAGTGCAAACTAATACATGTTATTGCTCCCAAGAACCAGCAGAAAGGAAATTTCGACAAGCAAGGTATACAGTTTTGAAAACATACAGAACAGGCTATCAATTTTCCCGTCTCAAATTACATACTCCTATATATATATATATATATATATATATATATATATATATATATATATATATATATATATATATATATATATATATATATATATATATATATATATATATATACTTATTTCATTTATATATTTCATATTTGATATATATTGCATGAACCTGATTATATTTCATTGATTTAAAACATATACATACTGGGATGGGAGGGTGCATCAGGGCATCATTGAAGTTTCAATTGGACAATGGAGTGGATGGCCAACCGGAGTCTAGGAGGGGATGTGTCTATCATTCATGATTGCTACATTCCACTCCAACAGTTGTAATGAATTTGACGCGCCTTTCTCAAACAAACCATCTAGTGGAAAGCTTAATTGAATTGCGTATTTTGTTATTCGTTTTATTGGATCATATTGCTGGAAGGAGATTCTCTTATTCCCGCAGGTTTCGCGTATGTGTCTCTGCTTACGGACCTGCCCAACCCTTTTTGGCCCTTCATACAGCAGTATGTTGAATTTAGAACGGTAACAAAACATGATCTTTCTGTTAAGTGGAACCGCATGCAGGGCAAGGTCCACGCTAGGATGGTGGCTTCCTACATACATACATACATACCCTTTTACAGCTCTAACATTGATGGACGAGCTACCGAGATTTGCTGATATTTATCTTTTTGGTAGCATCTCCTTGATCCAATCAACAATACACTTCTCAAAGCCAAGCTTCGTCATTGTTTTTATCATTGAGCTATGAGATGAATAATCAAATGCTCAGTCAATGTCTAAGAAAGCAGCCAGTGAAATTTCTTTTACATGAATAGATTTTTCGAGTTTTGTAACAACCGTATGCAACGCTGTTACCGATGATTTACCTTCCTGATAAGCAAACTGATACTTACTTGAAGAGTTTCAACAAACTATGATGGCTTTATATACTCATGATTTATTTTTTTCCATTATTTTAAGTAGAATTTTATCGCCATATGGGCTTTTAAGATTAAGGTGAACTTTTATTCTTCTTACTAGATTTGGGAATAGAAGTTACTCAAACTTGTTGCCACGCTGCCTAAAGCTAGCTTAACGCCAAACTTGCCCGAAATAGTTTTGTTAGAATGGGTAATAAAATTTCCTTTCTCTTCTGCAGTAGAACGGGCGAAATTCCATCCCTACCAAGAGATTTGAAGGGTTCGAATGTGTCATTCGCCCATTCAACTTTTCTTTCGGTAAATATTGCATTGTCCAAAGAACAACCCAACAAACATCAGTGTCAAATGATCGCTTTTTTTTTTCAAACAAATTTGGAGAGTTCTTCAGCTTTTTCTTGTAGAAAGCTGAATAACGTCTCGAAGTTTGTTTAAACAAGCTGTTATTTGACATAGATATTTTATTTTATTTTATTGACGTATAAGGGGGCGAGGCGCCAGGTCACCAGTATGAGTACAAGAACTCAAACCTTACATAATACATCAGGGGATAGTTGAATGGGCTACGCAACGTTTCTTCCCATGGGGGATTTGAATTTTGCGGGATACACTATTAGTGCACACTAGAAGTGTACAATGATATTGCATCACTACCCACAGGATTGGGAGGGGGGGAGGGGGGAATAATTGTTGGCATGTAAGGCTGTAGGGAGAAGAGTATACATCAATCATTTGCAAATATCTAGAGTTTTTTTTTCATTATGGCGAATCTGCAATTGAGGGACTCTCTTTGATTACTTTCTCTTTCATTCATATTCCATTCAGCGTTACGTTTTACATTCAACTATTTGTAGAGTATAGTAGCCAGCACTGTTGTGTTTATATCTGTACTAAAGAAACCCTCAAAAAATTTATAATGGCGCTGTAATAAATGAAAGAGAGCGAGAGAGGAGAGAGCCACTCATTGTTAGATTCGCCCTTTTGAAAAAAAAAAATCCTAGATATAATCTATTACCTTGTGATTAACTGTCAACGATATCTTCCAAAATACCTGTTTTGCTTGATATTACTATAATTCAGAACTTGTTCTCTCGTTTCAAGATGAGATTTAGCTTCCGGTTTGGGGGGTTGGTCTTGAAATTTGTTTTGAGTTCTCCAGCAAAACTTCTTTTTGATGACAAGGTCGACAATTGCTCATTGTCGATGCGTACCTTAAAAGCTTTTGATATGTTGATAGGGGTAATACATTTATTACTTATCATAATTTTTAGCTTGCGTCTGTTGTGACGTTCCGTGACTTTGTCTTGAATCTTGAATTTTATTTGAAATTCTTCAACAGGACTTTATCTTGATGACGTAGTATATCGTCAATTGCCGATGCGTACTGTAGAGGGTTTGAGAGCTCCGTTTTTCTTCAAAACTTGGTATCTAGAATGAAGTAAGCAAAATCGCCTCACGGTAGAAAGCTTTGATACAAGCGTAGCATCTAGGATTACCATTTCCATGTTCATCTCATCTCTTAGCAATTCGCACAATTTGAAAACGAAAGATCCACGCGTAACCATGGGATTTCTAACTTTTTATTTAAATTTAATGTTATTTATTTTTGGAAGTTGAAAGTAACTTAATAACAAAAGGAACAAATTCATTCACATATCAAACGCCTATAATTCCGAATATTATGAATAATGGATCATGAGATGAATAATGGAACAGGCTCCCCTTGTGATAATGTTTTCCAAAAGTGCGCTAGGTTGTGATAATAAAGTATGCAGATTTTTCAACTGCGTTTATATGATCAAGTGCAACATTCCAACTATTCACAAATTCTGTACTTGACCATAGATCACTATCTCAGTATAATAATGTTTATCGATAGGAAATACTGGAGGATTTTCAGACGCATTTTTGGGCTGCATTATCACTGATCTGGCAACACTAGTGTGCTTCTTTCCAAAATGGTAAAGAACCAGACCAGCCCTGGGACCTGGTAGTTGAAGTTAAACTACCTCAAGGTTTTGCCAGAGCCCAGGGAAGCTGTTATTTGACATAGATATTTATTGGAAAACATCACCCCTGTCTCTATCTAATCCAGTCGTTACATTGATTGTTGATTGAACATCCGTCCTGGTTTCATCAAGGCCAACTTTTGAGGCAAGTATATTTTGGTCTTCACATGAGCTAACGACAGAACATGGAAAATGTGTTTTCATCATCAATTCCAAAGCTTCACTTGCTGATGAAGTAAGAGAGCCATCATCGTGTTTAAGAGTGCCCAGCCCATTTGAATGATCTTAAGAAAGGATTTTCTGCAATCTGGCAGTTTGTGGAGTATTTTCAATGTTTTCACATGTGTATCCAGTGTATCCTTTTAGATCTCCGTTTTTCCTTATTATAGCTGGTGAGAGAATCTTTGTATTGATGCAACTGACTGTTGTGTTCGTTTGGCTTCGTTAAAGAGCTTTCGGGTTTTCTTACGAAGTCTCTGTAGCTTGTTGTTCCACCATGGTACGTTCCTATTTGTAGAACGTTTCATAGCAATACCACTTTCATTAGAAGCACGTTGAATTGAGCTTGAAAGTTGCTTGGCGCTTTCCTCAAGTTATCCGCAGGAGTTCAAGTCAATTGTTAAAAAGTCTTTGCCCACTTCTAGCCTTGAGTTGTATTATTGCTATTTTGTTTTTCTGGGATCTCTTATATTTTGTATGAGTTGTTGATCAGCCACATAATCAAATAATATTTGCATGTGATCAGACAATGATGTTTCGTGAGATACACGCCAGTTTTAATTTTGTCAGAGATTCTCGGACTACACTATGTCATATCAAGGACTTCATGCCTAATTGCATTAATAACAGTAGGAGTATCTCATCTGTTACATAAGCCTATTACATTTTTTGAGATATAATCTAAAATATGCTCACCTCTGCTGACTTCCGTGCTAGCTCATATGGTGTGGTGAGCATTTGCATCGCATTATTTTGTTTTTTTTGCAGTATGAAACTTCTGGAGGAGGTACATCTTCAAGGTTCCCTGGAAAGTATGCTGAAGCAGGATTGATTTCTGTGTTCCCATACGCAACAATTACTTTTTCTTGATGTTTATGACGTTTATGCGTCTTCCAATGATATTTTATTCTGCATTTTTAGTTGAAAGAATGTTCAATTTTTCAAAACATATTAGTAATACAGTAATGTCTAGGAATTCTGATGGTAAACTATCGTTCATCTCGTTTCTAGTTCTTGCAACGAGCACTTGAAATTGGAGATAAGGAGTGTTTGTGTTTATGAATTTTACATCCAACTCCCACTGGCTGGCAGTGGGATATTATCCGATATTACCCTTTTATACGGTAATTCCCGCTCCAACAGTTTTTCGATGTTGGCATCATCATGAATGTATCAGAACTTCCAGTTAAATATAATAGATAATTAAGATAAATTGATCAAGAAAAAACTTACTTTACTACTTACTTACCCACCTACTTACTACTGCCACAAGTCCCTCTGAATACCATTTTAGGTCAGGAAAAAAGTTACCATGAAGGACCAATTCCAGTCATGGACAAATCTTCAATGATATTAGCCTGCCCACTCGGGGGAATTCAGGGTCCTATCTGTCCTTGATTAAAGTTCCGTATCCCGCAAACAGGTTCTACTTGAAATATTGGCAACAAAGAGACAATGTTCCAGCGAAGCTCTTCATGGGGCAACCACAAAGCAACTTGTCATAACCGATGTTACATAGTGGCTTCAATAAAATCGGCACCGTAAAAGTCTTACGATGACGCCACTAACACCACATCACTGAAACTAATAAATAGAAAAATATACTTAAATCGTATGAAAAGCTAACATAATAATGATGTTTTTACTATAATTTGACAAGACTCGCAATCTACTCACCGTAAACAAAAAGCTTGGCTTCCTTCGATCGGTTGTGCCAAAATAGCTTTGAAGCTGCCCCCCCCCCCATTTTCTTCAACCAAGCGAGCGCTAATACAAACAATGATTTAATAATGCTCCCTCGATGCGACGTTTTCCAAAAGTGCATTTGCATGATATTTACTTTGCTTCCAATCAACAGCAATCGAATTGACAAATCCATATTTATTAGATTCCAATAATTGATAATACAATCCCAAATATTGACCCCGGTCCGTACTGCAGTGTCAACATCGAACTGTATGTGTGAAAGCTCCATTAAAAGAACTGAATGCCATGTATTATTGGTGTGGATTTTTCCTTTGATGATTCCACCGAGCGGCGACCAGTCAGGAGGGTAATTATGTTTTCTGTTCCCAAAGCTGTTTGTGATGTTAATTAATGTTAAAACAAACCGCAGCAGCTGCGCTTCCTGCGACCACCCCCATGTTGCCCTCGTGTGGAGAGCCGTGTGGGGATCAATGTTTGCACTTTCATAATCGTGGTTGATTCTTTTTGTTTTCAACGTCCCATTTATGATGCATTATTGATCAAAATTGTATTTGGCTTCCGGTTTGATTATGAGTTGGATTTTGAATTTTAATAAGCCACTGATACACAAGTGTGAACAAAACGTTGACACCGTTCGATCGAAGTATTAAATACCACAGGCCTTTCGGTTCAAGGGATTTAAAATTTGCAGTGCCAAAAGAGACACCCTCATAATGATAACGTAAAAAGTTTAAACTGAAATTAGTGTCTTTATGACAGCGCTATCAGATGTCACCATCAACCCCCGAAGGACTGTTGCTCTGGCACGAACGGGCAAGATTTTCCTCTCCATAAACCTTGGCGCTCAAGTTGGCCAGAAAATGCCATCGTCATCACCAGCACTGTGGCAGAAAAATCAGAGCAGTTTTAATTAAACAATCTTAATTGATTCCTCCTTCTGGTCGATCCGTGACAGTCAGTAAAAAGGATTCATGCCCGATCTGCCCGCCTTGACGGTAGTAAAATGTTTAACTTTCGTAATAAGTTTATAAGCTTCATAAAACTTAATTACCGATGGGTTGCAGATTTTCGGCTTAATGGAACGTTTCAATTTCTTAGTGCCAGAAAAGTTGATAATAACTGCTTTCTTGGCTGTGCCTGTGTAGTAATGCTGGCCGAAGAAAAAGGAAATGGAAAGTTGCCTGCATCAAGTCGTAAAAATATCCATCACAACTCGTGCTGCAGTCTGCGTCAGACTAATGACGGTCGGTTATAGATGCAGACTGAAATATGGTCGACTATTAATCAAAATTTTCGCTTTGCGGTTGTTGTGTTCCTGATGACTCGTTGGCAACGGTTACAATTTCGTTGTAACGAGTTTGTTTTCAGGTTCGTTCTGCTGTAATTTCCGCTTTCTTGAAAAAAATATGGTATATTAGAGCAAGTAGAGAACACCACTAAATGCAGCAATAATGCTTCCATTACCTTAGTTTGGTTATTCAATAAATTTTCATCAATACACACATTCTATAACCGGAATGAAAACCTCTCCCAACCAGCCACCAAAGATATACTTTACTAAACCGTTTCCAAACAAGTTCATCGTACAAGTAGGCGCTTTCCCTTTCCCTCAGACTCAGCAGAAAGTGGATCCTGCTGATGTAACTAGAAAACGCAAAGAATCACAGCCATTGTGTGTTTAACTATTGAGTACAGGGAAAGCAAACCTGATGAAGGCAGGCAGCGCATTGTCCCTGAGAAACGATCCGATACAATCCAGCCTATTGGGAGCCAACGCTGCTATCACTGAAATCCTCCCGGAGTGGATCCCATGGTAGGACGATGAAATGTGTCGCCACAAAGCTTGTAATCATGTGTGTAAAAGAACCGCTCTGTAAAATATCAGGGAGCTTTTCTTATCCACCGAGCGCTGCATCGTCGTGTCGGCCGCCGTGAACGACGTGAACGATAAATAATGTATTGTAATAACAGTAACAGGTAAAAAAGCAAGAGAGCATATCTTTGGATACCTCGGCTATATTACGATGAGGATACGACTCAATAGACTGGCGGTGTATTAAACAATGGAACAGGTGCTCTTTTGGAGTCATCCCTTGGAGCACAAAAGACGAATCGTCTAGTTTTCTTTTATGAAGGTTTTGTACGCTTTAGAAAGTGTATTGCATTGTAATTGTTGAAAACATGTTGCTACTGTTTCGCATGCGTATTGATCCACGATTAATTCTTGTGCTGGTGAAATGATACATTCTTAAGTAAATTTATGCCGCAAGCTTGATTTTGTTTGTAACAAGTACGCTTGTAATTTAAATTAAAACAGCTGTTTCAAAGACCCAACTCTGTAAGCAGTTAATCCGCATGTTGGTTTTTTTTTATCATTTTATTTCGAAGTTTTTCTGTACATATAGTCACCTGCTTCATGGACAGAAGTTGCCGTGATTGCATACCACATGTCTGTTTCTCGCATACATGTATAGCTATAGACGAATTTCACGTCAACTCACCCAGTGTTTGACAGCACCCTCTCAGAATCCAATGAAACTTTGTGGGTGTGTAGACTATGTCTCTTCAAGCAACTTTGTATACTTTGTTTTGTTTTCAAAATTTATCTACACGCAAAAAAATACGTAGTTATACCAATTCAAAATAGGAATCAATTCAACTAAAATTTTGGTTTATATATGGACCAATAAAACTGATGAACTAATTTAACAAAAACTTTGAGTTGAAATAAAACTTCATGTTTTATAGAATTGAACATCGTGTTTTATTGCTCAAAACAAAATGTTTTGTTATGCCAACTAAACACATTTGTTGAAATAATTATCAATGATGAACTAATTCAAGAAACCCATTGAATTGAAATAAAACTTCATGCTTCATCGTGTTTTATTGTTCAAAACAAAATATTTTGTTAAATAAACTAAACGCATTTGTTGAAATAATAAACATCGAAGAACTAATACAATAAAACCATTTGATTGAAATAAAACTTCATGCTTTATAATACTGAGAATCGTGTTTTATTGTTTTAAAATAATTACCGCGCTATATTCCCCAGCCGACCGGCGTGTTGGAAAGCATGAATCGGACATGGCAGGAAATGGCCTTGTGCATGTGGTTGGATGCAGGACTCAGGAAGAACAGTTAGGGAAAGGTCGTCATAATGGCAGCTTATTTTCAAAATCGTCTTCAGTCGGAAGTTTTTCCAGCTATCTACAAAGAGAATAATTAGTTGATAATCTGTTTTACAAATTATACTGTTTAAACTTACTTTAGAAAAACCGAGGCAGAGACAGCAATATGGCTGCTATGAAATGTGCACTCATACAAATAATTTATTAATACAATAAATTAACCATTTTAGTTTAAATGATGTTTAAAATAAGATATTTTTATAAATCAAATATTATTTAGACGAATATCACACAGCAGTGACTACTTTAAATAATTTGATTCGTTTGATTTTAATTGAATTTTGAATAGATTTGGATTTTTTTAAGAATTGAAACAAATAAAAACCATGTATTGAATAGCAGCAAAATATTTTGTTGATTCGAAACAGGGGATTATAGGGTGAAAAAATATTTCGATTTTACAACAATAAATTAATCGATTGAGTTTAAAAATAAATGCGATTATTATAAATCAAATATTATTTAAATTAATATCACACAGTAGTGATTACTTTAATTAACTTTATTGGTTTGAATTGAATGAAAATTTGAATTGATTTAGAACTTTTTATGAATTGAAACAAATAGAAATCTTGTATTGAAAAGCAACAAATCATTTTGTTGATTCAAAAAGAGTGATTTCTAACCGTGAAAAAATATTTTGTTCAAACAATAAATTAAACATTTGAGTTAAACGATAAATGTGGTTGTTATAAATCAAACATTATTTAAATTAATATCACACAGCAGTGATTACTTTGACTAATTTTACTGGTTTGACTTGAATGAAATTTTTAATCAATTTGGAACTTTTTTATGAATTAAAACAAACAGAAAGCTTGCATTGAATACCAACAAAATATTTTGTTGATTCAAAACAGAGTGATTTCTTAGGTGACAAAATACTTTGTTCAAGCAATAAATGGATAATTTGAGTTTAAAAACAAATGTGATTGTTCTGAATCACACAACTGTGATTACTTTAAATAATTTTATTGGTTTAATTTGAATGAAATTTTGAATTGATTTGAAACTTTTTCATGAATTGAAACAAATAGAAACTTTGTTTTGAATACCAACAAAATATTTTGTTGATTCAAAGCAGAGTGATTTCTTTGCGTGTAGACTGTGGAGTCTTCAGCCGCAGCTTGGGGTTATCTGGCACGCCAGAGCTATTGGAGCCACGTCTTACCTGTAGGACTGTCTGTGGACGAAAGAGGCCGATGTCGGGGCATGAGAGCCTTCGTTCACTGATGGCCGAACGAGTGCGTTAATATGAGTGTCAGCGCACCCCGAGGCAACACACGTGCATCTGTATTGACACAATGATGAATTGATGGTAGGCTCGCAACGGGTCGTCTTGCATATGCCCCACATCTCCCCTCTCCTCTAAAAAATGTGTTATATTGGGAGACCCCAGGAACTTAAAATACCATCGTTTTTTCTTCTCTTTTTTTTTGAAACTACAGGGATCCTGTGTAGTGGGCAAGCTCTTGTCTGTAGCTAAACAGGCATCATGCTCTGATAGTGTCCATGTAATCCTTTAGATGTTTCGTCCAAAAAGGACATCCCAAGGCTATATGAATTCCACCTCTGCAAAGAACTAAGCGGTAGCCTGATTTGTTTAAATTCTCTTTGATATTCTCGAAGATTTTCTCCCTCCCATGCTGAAAAAAAAAATGATAGCAGAGTTATAGTTAGTTTTGATTTCTTTTATTTTGCCGCACTGATCCAGTTAATTTTTTTTTTTTTGCTGTTTCAAGGGTTAAATTAAGCGCACACACCAACATTTTTGACTATAAATGCCATGATAAATCATGCCTGTGATTAAATCAACCATGGGTGGGTTAACACTAGGGTTAACATCAACATGAGGTCTGTCAAGTATAAATTTCATTGTAGTTTGAAAATAGGCTTCGTCGGCTAAAATGGTAGTTTTCACTGCAAGATTTTTTTCTGTGTAGGTGACCCGCATGAAATTTCAACACGTTATGCTTAGTTAAAAAAAACGTGTTTGGCTGTTTGGCTAATCTCCAATAGTGGCACAGACCTGTTGGTCCATGTTCAGTTTGGCTCTGTTTAGAGTTTAGCTCTTCAATTTGACAGCTATTTGTTGTGATGATGAAAGTGGCTAGAAACAGTTTCCTTTTAGTCTGTTCGGAAAAAAAAAATGTTAGGTAACTGATGCACTCTGGGGATAAAAATATCTGGAGTATCGCCGGAGGGATGAAGGTCACTGGTACGTGCTGGAGATCAAAGAGGAGGAAGCAGATGAAAAATAACCCGGATCTAAAAAAGAAAAACATAAAACGCATTTTTCGCAGCGAAGATGATTTGGAGATAAGGGCTATGGATTTTTTCTTAGTTAGGCTACAATGGCAGAAGTGCTTGCTGATAAAGACCAGCAACTCCACCTGGCGGCCGGGGGCCGGGTACATTCCCGGCATTTGAATGTCCCCCCTTTCATGCAGGTGAGGGGGGGCTACAGAGTAGCCCCCCTAGTTCTGGGTTTTAGGTTTAAGCCTAGCCTAACCACGTAAGTATCTGTAAGTAAGTTTTTGTCTTCTCTTTTAGGTAACTGTTCTCATCGAGAAGGAAAAGTCTGTTTTGTTAGTCGCCCCACGATTTCTCTACAGAAAGAAACATTCCATTTCCCGTATATAATCACTTCCCAACATTTTATTTAAGAAATCGATATTTCGACGTGATCTCAATACAAACAATGTATAAGAATTATATTAACTTCGAGCATCTTTGCTCTATAGTTTCAAGTTCGCAAATCCTCACATAGTCGTCTAGATGTGCTGGTGGTCTACGTTCCCGGACCGAACGTCGTCGAGTTGATTTATCAGTTTCTGTGCTACAGCCAATCACTGGTTCCGGCTCATCATTTCTCCATTCCTTCACCTTACGAGTTTGAGTCACGTGGCGCCGCAAAATCCTCCCATCATTGTCACATAGGACTAGATTGCCATTGTCTTCCTCCGTAACGGTAAAACGCTTCGGATCGAATCTCGTATCCCCTTTTGTTCGCATTGTTCGCTCAGTTATTACGACGTCGCCGGGTTTGGCGCGACATTCTCTGGCTCCGCGGCGGTCATCCTCGTATGTTTTTGCCTTCAATTTAGCTCGACGGTCCCTTACGTTGAGTAGATCTGCTTCGTGCTTCGAACTTCCTCTCACAAGCAATGGTAAGCGACGCCGAATTTTACGCCCCATTAAAACCTCCTCGGGAGGAACTTTGGTCACACTATGAGCTGCGGCATTGTGCGCTTCAACTGCAGCTTGCAGCTCCTTAGTGTAACTAGTTCCGGTAGAAATAGCTGTCGCCATAGCTTTATTGACGAGCTTCATGTAGCCCTCAACAAGACCATTCTGTTGAGGAAACAGGGGAGTACTAAAAATGGTATTTATACCCCGTTCTACACAATACGATTTGTAGTCTTCGCTGTTAAAGGGAGGACCGTTATCCGTCTTGATATTCTGGGGGTATCCCTCCCTCTCAAATATCTGCTCCAGAAGGTTCTTGACAGGTTCGAAGCCAGTGGACCGGATTGGTTTCGCAATTAGGTAGCGGGATCTATAGTCTACCACTACCAGGACCAAAATTCCACCCAATTTTGCGTACGGTCCATTAAAGTCCAGCGCAATTGTTTCCCATGCCGACTTTGGAGCAAACAAACGTTTCATTGGTGTAGGCCTCTCTGGTCTTCCGGTTGTAGCGCATGCTTGGCAGGCTTCGACCCATTCCTCGGCATCAATCGTCATACTTGGCCACCAGACCCTTTCGCGCAAGATACTCTTAAGTTTACCCGCCATGGGGTGACCGCTGTGTGCGATATCAAGTGTTCTCTTACGAAGAGATGCAGGAATTACAGTGCAGCCTCTTTTCGCAACTATGCCATTGCGAACTGACAAATCCTCGGCTACGGTTTTGAATTTACCCAGGGATTTGGGCCAAGTTCCAGTTTCGAGGGCCATCATAACCTGTTGTAAAGTTTCGTCTGTTGCAGTAGCGGCTTGTACTTCCGCTTCCGTCAAAATCCCGATGCTTTTGGCTTCGACTGCAGCAATTTCCCATGGGCTGCTTGTTTCGTCAAATGGATCATCATGTTCGTATTTGTACAGACGGGAAGATGGGTCCGCAACGTTATCACGTCCACGAACGTACTCTATATCGTAGCTATAAGGGCTCAACCGCAGAGCCCAACAAAATGACGCCCCAATAGGAAGTACGAGAAGTGCTCGACTCTCCATACTGCACCCAGTGCTTCTCGTTGGTTCTGCGCATACCGTTTTTCAGTAGAGGTCAACGCCTTTGAAGCAAAACTTATAACGCGAGCCTCCCGTCGACTGTTTTCTTGCACTGAGCACGGCTCCCAAAGCATTGGGAGAGGCATCAGTATACAGGATTGTCTTGTCACCTTCTGCGAAGTATCCCAGCGAATGAACACAATGTACAATCGCATCCTTTACGGCTTCAAAATCTTTCTCATGCTTCGGTTCCCATTTCCAGGTTTTTGTTGTTGCCACCGACCAGAGTGATGCTGTAATCTCCGCAAAATGAAGTATGTAAGGGCTGATAAAGGATGCTAACCCCAGAAAACTGCGAAGTTCAGAAGCAGTTTTGGGGCTCCTGAAGGACTTTATACTCCTAACCTTCTCTTCGTCGACGTGGAAGCCTTGCTGATCAAGTTTGTGGCCCAAGAACTTGATGTGTGATCTGTCGAACTCGCACTTGCCGGCATTCAGCGTCAAATTGTTATTCCTCAAGATTTGCAGAACCTTGGCTACCGTTTCCCGTAACTGCTCTAGGGTCTTTGCAAATAGGAGGATATCATCGATATAAACGATGATATTCTTAATGTCCTTGAATAGTTGCGTCATTACGCGCTGAAACACCTCTGGTGCGCAATTGACACCAAACATGAGGCGCTTGAACCGGTACATTCCACACTCTGCTAAGAAGGTGGTCAGCTCTCGGGATTCTGGACTGAGCTCAAGATGATAATAAGCATTACTCAAATCCAGCTTTGTGAAATATCTGGAACCGTGAAGCTTAATTTTCATCTCATCAATGAGTGGCATGCGAAAGTATTCGCGCTTCATGGCCTTATTGGCTGCCCGCATGTTAACGACAAGCCGAAAATCGTTGTTGCCTTTCGGGACGGCTGACATGCCGCTGATCCAATTGGGGGCAGAGGTCACCTTCTCAATTATCCCGCTTTCTTCCATCTCCATCAGTCTCTGCCTAGCTGCTTCGCGGTATGCTGCAGGAACGTTATAGTAAGCGTTCCGGACTGGCGGAATGGATCGGTCGATGCTGAACTCGACCATGACTCCCGGAAACACGTTGCTTTTCAGCCTTGGTTCACAGTTGTTGATGGAGACGCCTACCGCTAATAGTCCTAGATCACTGGACGTCGTACGCCCCAACAAAGATCGAAGTCCATCCTTAACAACAAGAAAGTCTGCTGACACAGCTGAACCAGTACCCTCACAAACAGTTACGAGAGCTCTGAAAGCACATTCTATGGTCATAGGCTTGCTCGTTGCGTAGGAACAAACACTTTTGCCGGTCCAAATCTCTGTGTACTCCAACGCTGCAGTACCGCTCTCAAACTCCCGCTTCAATTGTTACCAGTCGCTGCCACCAATGACATTCACATCTGCTCCAGAATCAATTAAGAATTCAATGGGCCTATGGGACCGACCAACGTTGCACTGAATTAAGACGTCCTGGAGGGATAGGGAATTCACTCGCTAAAAAGAAACGAATCAACAAACGTGGAAGGACAAGAATGAATTCTATTTATTCCTCATATTTCTACTTTGGCAGCAATGCTGCTATAAAATTACATTTCACGGTCGAATTTTACCTGATCGTCACGCTTGACATCGTTGTTTCCGTCCCGCTGGTCCTGACGTCTTTCTTGATTCGGGCGAGTTACCGCGCGGCATGCGGCGCTGAAATGTCCTACTTTCCCGCATTTGTTGCAATTCTGGGCGAGGGCTGGGCAGGTGGCGTTACGATGAGTAGTGTAGTAACATCTCGAGCACCGCGATCTCCGTCCTGGTAGGTAGGTAGTGCCCCACATAGACTACCATTTGAAAAGGGCTTAAGGTCTTTGATAGATTTCTTTTGAATCAACATAACTCACAAAGGAAAAGACTTACAAAAAAGTGATGTATGGCTGACTTATAGAAAATTGTCTTTACAATTATGAAAAATATAGTAAAATATATAAAATCAATCCTTAAACGCTAAAAAAATTTACATTAAAATTTAAAGTTATTTTGCAAAAAATGGCTATATTAGAATTCGACGAAATTTTTTTTTAATAAAGCAATATTATTGTCTAAAAGTTCGTCATACATTGCAAGATGGGCACTTTTAAGGAAAAAAAGTGTTTCTAACAACAAATTGTTCATGTCAACATAACACAAAAAGGAAAAGACTTACAAAAAAGTGATGAAACTTTTAGAAAATTGTCTAAGCTTTTTTGAAAAATAATTGTAGAAATTGTGAAAGCGATTCTTACACACTGAAAATAAAATTTAAAAACAAACACATTAAAAATGATATAAAAATATTAGAAAATTCTAATTTGACAAGACTTGATGCATATCCATTTAAAGACGATTCAAATACATGACGTTATATGAATTTCAAAATATTGTTTTGAAAAAAAAACTCATAAGTTTTTGCCTTGGTAGGGTTTTATTTTATTCATTTTCCATATAAACAACTTCACGTATTTGTAAATAACATAGCTTCATATATATATAGTTGATAAATCTGTCACATGCGAAGTGAAATTCTTTGGATTATCCTTTGAATCAGAGAACCATTTAGCTGAAATTTGATTTTCTGAAATAGGTACCAAGCAATGAACCTGTGTAACAGGTATTGTCTTTACGTGGCTTTAGAACTCCTCAAGTTCTTCTGAAATTATTACATACTTTCAGCTGATATGAAGCAGAAATTCAGTTTTGTAATACTTTTATTTGACAGTTCAACAGCCCAGTCATTAAATTCTCGAGGATTGTGTTTTCATAATCTCATAAAATCTTTTCTTTCTAAAGTCACTCATACATCATTTTTTTGTAAGTTTTTTCCTTTTTGTGTTATATTGACATAATTGCTTGTGAGAAAAACTTCTTTTCCTTAAAAGTGCCCATCTTGCAATGTGTGGCGAACTTTTAGACAATTTTATTGCCTATATTTCGTCCGATTCAAAGATAACCATTTTTTGCAAATTGACTTTAAATTTTAAAATGTTTGTGTGTGTGTGTGTGTGTGTGTGTGTGAGAGAGAATTCCATTTTTTTTTCATAACAGTAAAGAAATTTTTCTAATAGTCAGCCATACATCACTTTTTTGTAAGTCTTTTTCTTTTTGAGTAATGTTGATTTTAAAAAAAATCCATCACTAAACTTAAGCCCTTTTCAAATGGTAGTCTAGATAAATTTTGAAAAAACAAAGAATGCAAAGTTGCTTGAAAAGACATAGTCTACCAACCCACAACGTTCCATTGGATTCTGAGAGGGTACTGCCAACCACTGGATGAGTTGGCGTGAAATTCGTCTATAGCCAAACCCACCAAAACAAGGAGACGCACAAAATTGGGATACTAACCTGAGACACTGACCCTCATTCAAGATACATTGACATTTTCAATTCGGGTTTGCCTAAAACTTATGGGGTATATAGTTCGGTAGTGAAAGAGAGGCCTTAAGGCCAGTCGGGTGAAAAACAATAAAAATTTGTAATTGTAGCAAAGATAATTATGAGCATGAGCATGAGCATGATTGACCGCCCACGGATGCTACTCCGTTATTTCCAAAACTGCTGTATATACACAAAGAACCAGTAGATGATGTTTGGAGATAACAAACATGCTCAATGTGTAAAAACTGGTGACCCATAATAAAGCAATACCGGCGCCCGCCGTGCCCGAATTTTGATCAAGCGGGAAATGGGATGGAACGGGTTGACGTGATACTCGCTTTGAAGGAAGCCGAGATATCCTTTAGACTTCCACGAGAAATCACTGGGCTGTTGGATAGTTGGGAGAAGGTTAGCAGCAGGGGTCACTTTGGTTAACGATACGCTGTGGCTGAGAAGAGTCAAAAATAGCGAAAAAAAAAACAAAATAAATAAAATAAACAGGATATATGATATTGTCTTCAAAAATAAACAGAAATAAATTAATTGTTGCCTGAAAAGAAACAAAAGTAAGAACAAAGATAGAAGTGGAGTTCTTGCAATCCTTCGGATGATTTAGCCATTTCTTTGAAAAGATACTAAGAGTTATTGTTGCGCGCTGTCGAAGGTTGCTTACAACTATATGTTGAACACTTTTGGCTGCAATGAGCATTGAATGAGAATAGTGAGAACCTATCATTGAATAAACGACTATAATACTCAGTTGTTTATTAAGCTGTCATACTTTCACTCTGGGTCATACAATTTAACTTTCAATTGAAAATCGTCGTGAAACGATCAACTGAACATTCATTCCTTTCAATTGAAACACATTATCTTCTTTTGACAACCACTTCTTAGTCTGCTTCGGCAAATGATGTTTTTTTCACGTCCCGATGCAGCGCGTTCACCAAACTGGATGGATCCGGTGGGCTCCTCAGATACATCGTGCGCAACGTGCGCAGACAGGCCTTCGGGTTTTCCACGAAATTGACGAACCTTCTCTTTGGAGGAAGAAGATATCGCGGAAGCGGCGAACCAGCCCAGGAGGCTGAAAGCCACGATAATAAAGATATTAAAAAACAAAAGAAGATATCGCAGAATCTGCCTTTTTTGAGGATTTGACGACCTCTCTACAGCAAGGAGAGGTAAATAATTTTAGCTATAAAAATTTGACTGACACGATCCAACAAACTACTTCACCTCAACCGCAGATAGGAACAGATTTTTTGGTATATTGCCAAAATTTCAATCGAATGAGAAGTGCGGCTTAGATGAAAGAAATTCAAAATAAAATTTTGTGTTGTTCCTACTCAATAATTTTGGCAAATGAAACCAATTGGGATAATAGTGTACGAAGTGAAGAAGTTTTTGAAAGCAGATATAATGCTTATAGGGATGACAGAAATTTTCAAATGTCTGAAAAAAGTCAGGAGGGGGTGTTCTTATTGCCGTCTCGGACAATTTGAACTCCGAAAGTGTCACTACGTTGAAATGTAAAGAATTCGAACATGTATGGGTAAAGGTGCACATCGAAGGTGAAACACACGTATTTGCATCTGTGTATTTCCCTCCAAATAATGCTCGTAAGGCCGTGTATGAAATTTTTTTCAATATTGCTGAAGAAATCCTGTCCAGCCTTGCCCCAGAAGTAAAACTTCACATATATGGAGACTTTAATCAGCGTACTATTGACTTTGTTCCAGACATTGAAAATGAGAGCATCTTGCTTCCAATCGTTGGAGAAAGTGAAATACTACAACTTATTTTAGACAAAAGTACAAGTTTAGGACTTAATCAAATTAATCATTTAAAAATCGGCAAAATTGCTGTTTAGATTTCCCGTTAACAAATATTCATGAAGATTTCTTTCCATTATGGAAAAATGAAGCGTTTCTCACAGCTTTTGAGTTATTTATATTTGTACTTGAAAGCAAAAGACCTGACGACTGCGAGACGAAGAAATCTTCTAATATCACTCGGAAAATTATGAAAACATTAAGCATAGGCTAAGCGAAATAGATTGGCAAAGGATTTTTAGAAACGAGGAAAGTATCGAGACGTCAGTAGATGTCTTTTATAAATTACTATTCGAAATTATACACGAACACGTACTTGTGAAAAAAAATAAGGCGGCAAAACAATTCAAAGCATCCGGTTTGGTATAACCAAGAAATAAAAAAATTGAAAAACCGCAAACAAAAAGCTCACAAAATTTATAAAAAGTATAGTAGTAACGATAATCTGGTCACCTATTTGAACATTTGCGATCAACTAAATCTAGCTATTAACATTGCTTTTGAGGAGTACAATTCGAAAACTGAACGTGAAATAAAATGTTGTCCAAAAAATTTCTTTAGCTACGTGAAAACTAAATTGAAATCGGACAATTTTCCATCTCTAATATATAGCAATATTAATATAGCAGAAGCAAAGAAGATTACAAGACATTTCAAGAAGAAATACATATTTTCTATACTTGGGGTAACAAAAGCCTTTTAAATTAAATGTTCAAAAATGTAGTGCGATAGCATTTAGCAGAAAACAAGACATACCTGACATTAAGATCACTCTAGGAAATCAGTCTGTAGGAAAATGCATAAGAATTCGTGATTTAGGAGTTATGCTGGATTCTAAACTAACATTCATTGACCACTACAATACAATAATTAACTGAGCTAATAACATGCTGGCATTTATAAAACGCTTTAGTCATAGTTTTAACGACCCTTACATAATTAAAACATTATACATTGCTTATGTGAGGTCAATACTGGAATATTGTAGTCTGTTCACCTTTTTCAGTTATCCATGAAGAGCGAATAGAGTCTGTACAAAAACAGTTTTTATTGTTTGCATTACGTAAATTAGGTTGGGAAAGATTTCCTCTCCCAGACTATGAAGCTCGTTGTAGGCTTATCAGTATGCAAACACTAAAACAACGTCGAGAGATTGCAAGGATTTCGTTTGTTAATGGCATTGTTTCGCATCGCATTGATTCAGCAGAGCTATTATCAAAATTAAATTTTTACCCTCCCGGCAACTGCGCAATCGAAATATTTTTATCACAAATCACTATCGCACAAACTACGCTAAATTTGTACCTCTGAATCAGATGATGGCTACCTACAATTTACATAGAGATTCGATTGACTTTAGAATTACAAAATCCAAATTGAAGCAATACTTCAATGCTATACGCTAAAGGAGAACACGCCATAGGAATATTGTGAACCAGGCGCTGCTTAGTCTAATGTTGTGTATTTTATATCCTCGATTAAAACTAGAATAAGGAACAAAATGTCACAAACGGTCTACTTATGATTGACGACAATAAATAATAAAATAAATAAAATCAATCTTCAAACAAACATTTTCGAACAAGCTTTTCAATCATCGGTGTATATTTTAGCTTCCGGTGTCAAAATTTTATGAAGCAAGACAATTGAAATTCATGCAGTACGTGCGGATTTATATTCATTTCTGAGGAATTCATTATTTTTAAGACTAGAAACAGTGCCACCAGATAAAGATAGCACCGAACACAACAATCAACCATTTTATGAAATGATAAATGAGATTGCTAGATTTCGAGTTCAATCTTTAAACATAATTGTACCACTTAAACGCTGACCTTCACAAGTTAGAATTTTTGTCTCGATCAAACTAATCCGAATTTCCCGACAGATAGTAATGTGCCATACATTGGCTACTGAGCAAGTAATCTCAAATCCAGACGACGTGTAAGATAGATTACTTCCTGAGGACCTCAAACCTGCTGTTATTTCCACCACTGTATACAGGGTATCTGAATATTATCCGTAGAACAAAATGGTGTTTAAACTATCTCATATTGTTGGATTAAAAAATCAATATGTATTTTGTGTTTTAGCAATATGTTCGCAAATAACAAATTTTATTTGTTCATTTCTTGTCTTGTTTGTAAATCCATTCATTTTTGCTGAAATGTCGCGATGCCCAGTAAATAGTTTATGATATACCGCTTGATACACTTTCACTCCCTTGTCGATGAAGATCAAAGGGTTTTTTTTCGGAATGAGTTATTCCAGCCCAATCCATGGCAGAAGCGGGATGATGACTCCTTGAAATACTTCAGCGATTTTTGAAAGCAACGGGAAGCAAATGCAGATCATTTTGGTGATTTTGATTATGCTCTATTGTGAAAACTTTTTCATCGGTGCGCTGACCGACTATGGCCCTCGGATAAGCGGTTCGAGAGAACCTTAGCTTTTCTCAACCGGTTTGCTTTCATGATGTCATTAAAGTAGTGATTCTTGCACAGCTTATATAACTGAAGCTTCAAATCGTTGTGAACTATGGCTCCAACCGATGATTTTGAAATTTTCAGTGATTTCACCAACTTTCGGATGGAAATCGCTTAAGTTTCGCTTGTTTCGTCACCGGATAATCTCGCGCATTTGTGGAGTCCGAACGATGCGCCTTTTCCCTCTCCCTACGCGGTTATCTAGCGATTCAAGCTGTTGGTATCGTTTTATTGCGTCACTCACTGTAGATTTTGCCATATTCAGGGTCTTTGCAATCACTGAAAAAAATTTCCTTTTCGAAAAAGTTCAATTACACCTGAGTGCATTTTGAATGAATCATAACTGTATCATACTTATTGCGTATAAACCCGACCAGAAAGAAACAACAAAATTATTTAATGTTTTGTTATTCATTTACGCTGTTTTTGTAACAGAGATTGATAGAGTTTTGATCACGGATGTTGTCAAAATAACATAAATAGTAACAAAAAATCATCAAGAGGCAACAAAATTAATGAAAGCTATTAGACAGATATAACATAAACAAAACAAACTTTATAACAGTTTTGTTACAATATAGCAAAATCATACCAGTTATTGTTAGAATTAATAAAGGGCGAACACGAAATTATTGCAACACATTCAACAGGGCATAACTTTTTTACCATTGGGTAAAAATCAACCCAATTTTGCACACTTTCTCATCGATGTGTATTGTTTACATGCTGTCAAACTCGAAGTCGTGTTTTTCGATTCAACGAAAATGGAGGCGAACCAACGCGAGTCGAGAGAACAAATTCTTTCCAAACACCTGGAATTTCCTGACCTGTCGCACCGGCAGTTGGGAAAAATGTTGAACATTCACCATTCAACCGTCTCCAGAGTGTTGAAGTGGTTCCAGGAGCGGTTGACGTTGGACCACGGCAAAGGAGCTGGAAGAAAACCAGGACCGGAGAACAAAAAGACGGAGGGAAAGGTGAAGCGGATGATTGAAGCAAATCCCAACGTTTCAAGCCGTGATTTGGCTAAAAAGATCGGCATGTCGCAGAGCTACGTCCAGAATGCAAAGAAGAGAGCTGGACTACATACATACAAGGCACAGAACTTCCCAAACCGCGATGAGCGGCAACGATCGACGGCTAAAACTCGGGCACGGAAGCTCTACGAGAAGATGCTGACAAAATATGGCTGCTGTGTGATGGACGACGAAACGTATATAAAAGCCGATTTTAAGCAAATTCCGGGGTTGGAGTTTTTCACCGGCAAGAGCAAGTTCTATGTGGACGACAAATTTAAGAAGAAGAAAATGTCGAAGTTTGCCTCCAAATATCTCATTTGGCAGGCCATCTGCTCTTGCGGACTGAGAAGTGAGCCTTTCGTGACAAAGGGCACAGTAAATGGCGAGATCTACAAATCTGAGTGCCTCGAGAAGCGCCTTTTGCCGTTCTTGCAGCAGCACGACGAAGCTCCGCTATTTTGGCCAGATTTGGCATCATGCCACTATTCTAAAAGTGTCCTGGAGTGGTATGAGGCCAATTCGGTCCATTTTGTTCCAAAGGACATGAATCCGCCAAACTGTCCGGAGCTGCGCCTGGTGGAGCAGTACTAGGCAATGATGAAGCGGGAACTTCGGAAGAGCAAAAAGACAGTCAAAGACGAGAAGGACATGCTAGGAAAAAAAAACTGAGAAACTGGTACCGGATGACACTGTAAAGACTTTGATGGAGGGCATCAAGCGAAAATGCGTTCAATTTTACACTCAAGGCTCCATCGATTAACTTTTCTTTTGATTTTTGAAGTAAATATATGTATAAAACTACCCTAAAATTTTGGTTTGATTCTAAACATTATAAGAAAATTGGCATGACATTTTCGGTGTCGCAATAATTTCGTGTTCGCCCTTTATTCTTTAAGCAGATTGTGCCATCCAATGCATTATATCGCATCAGTTAGTCGTTACAAGGTTTGTTATAATTTTGTTATTTTAATTTTTAACCATTTTGGTCAGGAAGACAATGGGTCAAGATGTTAAACCATGTAGGTATGCATAACTTAATCCACTTGGTTGTGTTAAAGCATGCTGACTAAGTCATTACGGATAATTTGTAGACATCCTGTATAACAGCGCATAGCAGAGGATTGGAATGAGTTGACTTGGTACTCGCTTTATTTAATGCCGAGAAATCTTCCTCGACATATCACTGCGATGTTAGATAGAAGAGTAGACTTCGCGCTATAATTCGTTTTAGAAAGTTTATTCCGAATTCTCGGGACGTTTAAGGTGAATCGCTGCTCCATGTATTTTTTTCCTATCTTTTATCTCGCTCTATCCCGCTCTCCTTGCTTTTTCAAACTGATAAATCTCGATTGTTGGTGAATGAACATCGAATTGAACTCTATCAGATTGCTCACAGCAAGTAAGCATACAAACTGATGTGATTAAATTTTCAATACCTAGTACAGACTCTGAGTTATATCAATTCTATATGTTCAGGTAATGATTGCCGCCAAGAATGATGCTGCATAAGCCCTTAATGAAATATTATAATATATAGGCTGTTCCAAAATTATAAATACACATTTAAAAAAAAAAACAACCAAACTGGTTTATTCACAAACATAGTAAACACCTTTTGTTTCCATTTTTGATTTCAATTTGCTTGATTTTTCGTAACCCGACCAAAAGGGAACAACAAAATTATTTCAAGTTTTGTCATTCAGTTACGCTGTTTTTGTATCAGAGGTTGTAAGAATTAAGATCGCGGATGTTGTTAAAATAACTGAAATTCTATCAAAAGAACCTTTAGAGGTAACAAAGCTATAGCAAACTTGGATGTACATATAACATAAACAAAGCAAACTTTGTAACAGTTTTGTTACGATGAAGCAAAATCATATCAAATTGAAATCATCATTTAAGAATTGTCGATATTCAAGGAATACAATATCGACATTATTCAGTTCAATCTACCCATTTTAACGCATCAAATTACACACACTAATAAATATATATTATTTTCTTATATTTTCTATACATGATATATATTACATGAACCTATTATATTTCACTGATTTAAAACATTCAAATAATGGGAGGGGAGGGTGCATCAGGGCATCATTGAAGTTGCAATTGGACAATGGAGTGGATGGCCAACCGGAGTCTAGGAGGGTATGTGTCTATCATTTATGATTGGTACATTCTACTCCAACAGTTGTAATGAATTTGACGCGCCTTTCTCAAACAAACCATCTAGTGGAAAGCTTAATTGAATTGTATATTTTGTTATTCGTTTTATTGGATCATACTGCTGGAAGGAGATTCTCTTATTCCCGCAGGTTTCGCGTAAGTGTCTCTGCTTATGGGCCTGCCCAACCCTTTTTTGCCCTTCATACAGCAGTTTGTTGAAATTAGAACGGTAACAAAGCACGCTAGGATGGTGGCTTCCTACATACATACATACATACATGTAGCAAAATCATAACAGCTAGTGTTAAAATTAATTTACTTCTTTACGCAGCTTGTGCCTCCCAGGGCATTATATCATAATTTGTTATAAGTATGTTTTAAAATTATCCAGATGGAAATGTTTCAAGCAAATTTATATCATAATCAGTTAGTTGTAACAAGGTTTGTTAGAATTTTGTAATTTTTATGTTATACGCTCCTGGTCGGGAAGCTTCAGCACAGTGCTCTCTCCACAATTTTCACCACTCTTGGCCAATCTTTTTTAAATATTTTTCAACTCTATCTGCTGGTTTCATGTGTTTTCTCATCTTTGCTTTCGCCAAAGCCCAGAAATTTTCGATAAAGTGAATCTCTGGGCAGTTTGGTGGATTCATCTCCTTTGGTACAAATACGACATTATTCCTTTTGTACCACTGTAGTACATAGGGTATGTGTCCTTTGACTCAGCCTAATATGCAACAATCGATTACATTTTTTATTATAACTCATAAGGTATTTGAGCTAGAATGATTGTTTGGCTAGCTAAACACTTGTTAAGATATGTTTAATAAGCCATCTGGTAGAATGCATCATGGAAAATTACACAACTCATTATATGAAGTCAGAAACTTGCGAGGAATATGGATGTAATGTCGGTCTATGGGTACCAAATTGGGTCTAATCATGGATGCAAGTTCATCCCATGCGATATATTTATTATTAGATGTTGTCTACGTACGATTTTTTTACTGATTTGCTGATTCAAGACGTTACTAGCTGTATTCGCTCTACCCTACAAACAATTTCACAAATAAAACTATACTTAAACTACTAAAAAACACTTCTGTAACTTTAACATATAATTGAGCGGCCATTGGGCAATCAAACCATTATAATTCACTCTACCCATATTTTGTTCCTTAAGTTTGTGTTAAGATGAGCCATATGAAAAACATTCAACCGAAACTCATACATTTTTATTGTAAATGTTACCAATAACAACATTTTTCTAAGCTTTCCTTACAACAGGCCATAGTTGGGAACCTATTAAAAATTATGTTCTTAACATTGGGTCTATGGATTTCATGATAAATCATTGTTATTTTACATATGTGACCTGTTACTTTATAACGTGTTACTATTTTCTGTACATCTTGGCTGTATTATTCGGTTTATAGTTTCAATTTCGGCAAATTTAGATCATTCGAAGATCGTGTAATAAATTTGTTCAGCTTAACCAGAAAAATCATGGTGTATGAAAAGTTGAGGAAATCTTAAATTACGTTGAAGTTAAGAGCTATGAATTGATTAAACATGTCTTAATTGTTTTGAAATAAATCGGTCATCTTGATAGTATCATGATTTTGTAGATTATCGCCGAAATTATGACAGATTTGGTACATAGGCTGAATAAAGGAGCTAGGCTAACATTACATCCCGTTACCCTATTTAGAGTAATGGCAGGAAGCAAGATCGGGTCAAAAGATTGTAGGCTTGTTATGCTGTTTGATCAAGGGTAGCAACGTTTTTTTGAAGACACTCCTTCACGTAGATTTGAACATTCATTGTATCATCTTCTAATTGTTATGTTTTTGTTTCCTCCGTGCGTGGAGTAACGTATTTCCGTCAGTGTACGGTAGTTGGAAATGGAACAGATGTATTGAAAATTGATGGAAAGGGCATGGGTTCAGTAGTACTCGAACCAAGGATGTCACTCTTTGCCTAACATCCCACTGCGGGGTAGGTCGAGGCACGGACCGGATAAGTCCGCCACCTCAACAGGCAAAAGATGACGTTAGGAAAGCGCTCATGTACCACTGATGGCTTTGTGATAGTTATTCTAGCGATATACTGTATGCACTCTGTTTTTGATGCGCACATGGGAGAGGAACTCTCTCCTTTTATGGGTTTTGTTTTGATTCGCAACGTCTGAAATCACTCAAGTTTGTCTCGTCATCTCTAATGTAGAGACTTTGGAGAAAAACACCGTGAAGCGTTTCGATACTGATCCCCAGCAACATGATTAATGGTTACCACCATTTATGGTTTTTACATACTCTAATTGTTATGTTTTCGTATTCTCCGTGCGTGTAGTAACGATTTTGATGTAGAAGGAGATGTTCGCTCATCACCATGAGGCCCTTTTGCTTAATTTTCAATACATCTGTTCTATTTACAATCTACCGTACACTGACGGAACTTTCAACACTTACTCTTCATATCTTCCTGTCTATCAAAATATTACGGTCCACTCTTGGTACCTCATGGTGATGAGTGAACATCTCCTTCTACGGCATTCATTATGGCTGTCGTAATGAATGAATGAGATATTTTCCACACCTTTACCTTCTGTCCGAATTTTCGGTGTTAATGGCTTTCACTGATCACCCTTTCCTTTCGGTGAGATATAAAATTGTAGGGTCAGCGTGACCGGGTTTTCTACCCCGTCTCAGGGAATCTACAAAAGAGCACTGTTGTTGATTCTTCCATACAGCAGTTTGAACTGCAACGACGTTCACACCTTCTTCCTTCGCCAGTTTTCTGATTGAGAGACCACTGACGGTGCACCGTTTGTGCAAAATCCGTTTTCTTTGCTCAGATAAAAACCTCACATTTTAGAACTTCCTTGCAAAAAATTAAAAAAAAAATTACAACATCAGTTTAATTTGGATGTAAACAACAGACGCAGCCAAAAGTTGAATGAATACCGCACGCATTTTGAATTGACGGTTATTCAATAGTTTATTTATAGTTTTCGGAACAGTCTATAAGTATCGACTTTCGATTTGAACCGATTCATACTAACTGTAAAGATACTAACAAAGTGCGATAGTCAGTGCGATGTGGTACGGCGAGTATCGTGTCACCGGATAAAACTAACCAATAAATAAAAATAACGCGCTATATGCGATAACTAATAATGCGCAACAGAGCATTGACACAACTGTTCACAACCGATGCTTCTCTTCGTGCACTAGTTTTCTTTTTAAACCGAAGCAAACACAATCCATCATTAATCAATTTACGAGTGATGTGTAGTTCTTTCACGGTTTCATTTTGTCATATTCATACCATAACACATCAAATCCAACAACCACATTATCATGCAACTGGCGTTTACTGCTCAAACCAATTCAATTCGAGGGAGAAAATATACGGATTTTCTCCAACTCCAAACCGGTCAAAGAAAACTCATCTTCCCCCTCTTCATCATCATTATCAGCATCGGCAGTTCTAGGCACACTTACATACGTAGATGAAACCGAGATCACGAAACTATGATAACACATTCCCTCAGACACTTCTTTCCGAAGCTAATTTCACCGTTTTTGTGCTCTTTTAACGACCATTTTCCGGGAGCCGGACGCCGTTCGTCTATTATCATCCTCTAGTCGAAGATAAATGATACAGGAGCGATGTTTAGGCATTGCTATGTTTCTCACTGGAAGACGTTTCCTAGAGGCAGAAATTCGAAGGGGAGACTCCCTTTGTGGCTTCCAAATGAGCTTTATTGTATTCTATTAGCGTTATCAGTCAGTGTATCTTTGAGAAATGTTGTACAAATTATTAGCTCGTCTGGTACGTGGCAGGAGAGAATGTTTATCTTGTCTCTGTCAGGATATTCACCTAATGCAGCTTGCAACAGTTGAGGGAAAAATAAGCACTGCATCATAATGGGTGAAAAAAATCCCATTCAATAGTGCGCACACAAAGGAATGTTTTCGTTAGCAAGTTATCATTTTTTCCGTGAAAATTTTCCGTGGGAGCCCCTGTCGGGAACAAAAGCTGATGGTAGTACTTGACGTGGTAGCCGAATGCCGAAGCTCAAAGTTGAAACTGCTGGCGGGTAGCAAACCCAAACGCAAACCAGAAAGGTTTAATTGAATTTGAAATTGGATCCGGAATTTTGAGCGATGATGCTTGTTTCGTTCCTATTGCCCGAAAGGTTTTTTGCCCTTAAAAATAAAACAAAAACCATTAATAACGTTTAGTGGTTATTAAATGCTCGAGAAAGTTCTTTTCTTATGTTAGAGTTGTGAAAATATTTTCATTTTCTGACTCATCATGGATGAAATGGCAGTTTTATTTGAGGGAAAAATGCTGGAAACAAAATAGTAACACCAGTCCCCTTTAATTAAACGTCGTTATTTCAGCTATGATTCGGAATGATAAATCGAGGCCAAAAAAGTGCAATTATTGCCCGCTGCAATTCTAGCAGATTTATGGATTTCCATTTTCTGCAGTTGAAACATAAACATGTTGGACTCGTGGAGCGAGTGTTAACCATGATCTATAGCATGAGAGGACGATTTATTCATCATATGAGATTTGGAAGACTTTTCCGTAAATATATTATTTCAAATCGCAGCAATCATTACAATGCAACAAATCGATTATTCACAGGCAATTAGCAGTAATAGAATATTGGTGGTATCATTCTCGCGTAATCCTTCGATCCGTTGAAATGAATGCTTTCCCACGTTCACACCTTCTAACCGGCCGTATCGAAACCGAAAACTAAAATCCTCGCTTCAAATTTATCGACACCCATAAATTCGCACCCGCATCGAGGCCATCGGACGTCAATTGGCCAAAGTGCTTAATCCTACTTTATGCTGATACTTCGCTTCTGCTAAATACCTGCCTGGCTGCATTCAGTGTTTGTGCTTCCAAAAAAAAAAAGAAAGAATTGAATCCCACTTCATCCTCCTTCGTCCTCCACCGGGCGGCGTTCTTCATCACTGACAACTGTTTCGTGAATTTCTTTACCAGGCTTAAAGATACTCTTTAGCCCGCCTCGGATGATGGTCCAAAGGTAAATCATTCACAACACTTTTCAAGTACTTACCGTTGATGCTCTTCCTTTTCGGGGGGTTTTGTTCCTGCTAGAGGTAATTCATTCAGGAAAAGCGTTTTTCATTTTGCATTGTATTCTGAAAAGCGTGCTCGCTGTTGACTGAAAAGAGCTCAACACTGCTATTTTTTCGAAACTAAAATCCCTCCATTCTTTGGTTGTTTAATCCTATTTTGGCCTCTTTTCAGCTCAGCAACCAAGTTTTCCCGGTAGCCGGGGATGGAACGATGTAGAGTCAGAGTCAGAGAGTAAATTTCAAAAGTATTTTCACAGACGCAGTGCACGGCGTAGACTCTCAAGGTAAGCAAGTTCATCCCCGAGAGTTGAACAGTTTTTAAAGTTTAACTGGGAAAATCTTCGGTGCAAGTTTAATACGAAGAGATACTCATACTAGCTGCTTGCGTTTGTGCTGGAGGAATGCACAACTTTCTTCCCAGGATTCTTCGGAAACCGGTATGCTTCCACCGAGATTAACCAGTTCTATCCGCCTGTTTCCCGCACCCCGTCGGTCGTCCATGTGAGATAAAAGCAGCTCAGTGATGATGTCTGATGAAAGCATACTTACCTCCGAAAGGAAATGTTTAGACGCTTTGGCATGGTTCTACGCTTCCAATCTGATGGTTTAAAGTTATAACCCTTTAGAGGAAAGTTGTTCGGTCTGGTTAGGGAAAATATTTCATTTTTCGCATCTGAGCGGTGGCAGAGGGAGGAAAACAGAAAAAGTTTAGGTTCAATTTTGTGAAAGGAACTTTTTCTCTGATATTTGCTTGCTGATCCTGCTTGTTCGTTATGAAGCGTTTTTAGTTCACTCTGAACGAATCATATGTTCAATGTACAGTCTGTAAACAACTCTTATTCAGTACTTTATCATTTTGTTTCAATCGTGTTTAATTTTTAAAATATATATTTTTTTTTCATACGATTCTATCATATGCGGTTCTTGTCTGATATTTGTTGAATACAATATTTTTATATAGGCACAATTTGTATATCCACCCTGATCTACCTTTTTTGTTTGTTTATTAGCTCATAGTTTTAAACACAATTAAAAGATGGGATCGCAGAAAGCCGTGCTTGGAAACTGACACGGGTTTGTTTTTGCTGCGTCCTTTTCAAGAAAAACTTAATCAAAAATATATTTTTTGTTTTTCAACCTAAACGAATTGTGAAATCATAGAATCTTCACGTTTTTTGTGCAATATGTACTGAATATAAGTGATTCCCTCCCAAAATGTGTGAAGGTCGGTAGTTTTTCCCCGTTATTTTTTTGTTTGTGCTTTGCACCCAGTGGAAAAGTCAATATCAGCTTAGTTATGTATGTTAGTGCTTAATATTCCGATCTTTCGCGAGTGAATTGATAATAAGCAGTGTTTGGAGCAGAATAATTACTTAATAATATGATAATACTTTCCTAAATTTCTTGATCTGTAATGTAAAATGTATAGCAGTTTTCTGATAACAAATACTATAATATAAAATAGATCTGCGTGTGTTTTTCCATGCATATTTTTTTTTACCTACAACCCAAATTGAATTGTATTTTTCACAAGTCAGTTGATGTATAACTCTTGTATAAAACACACGATCGCTAGAATTTTACCGAAACCGAAAGTGATCAATTTTTCTCGTCGTCGGTCAAACTAAATTGTCCGCTTTCAGTCACGTTGATCGCCATCAATCATCAAGTCACCGGTGAATAATATTCTCGTCTCTGAACAAATTTATGGTGCCGAAACCCGGGAGGAAATCCCAATAAAATGTTCTGACTAACAAACACGTGTAAAGAATGTGCACACCAAAAAGTAGTCGTCGGAAATGCCCTAATGCATGCTAATCCGATCACTACTACATGAATATTAATGTATGTGTGCTATGATGAAGACGTCGTTTGGCTACAGTAACCTTTATTCAGTAAAATGGCGTCGAATCAAGAATGCGTGCGCGAAGCAATTTTGCACAAAAGAGTGGAAAATCCAGATATGTCGCACGGCGATATTGCCAAGTCATTAAAAATCGCAAAATCGACGGTTACTAAAGTGCTAAAAAACTTTCAGCTGCGCTTAACTTTAAAGAGAAAGGTCGGTTCCGGAGGTAACCACGATTCTCGTTTCGTCGCGGAGAGGAAGAAAGTGATTAAAGAATTTAAGAAGAAACCGAATATCTCCGTTCGTGATGTGGCGAAAAATGTGAAAATGTCTCCATCGTTCGTCCAGAAAGTGAAGAAAAGTGCAGGCTTGAAATCATTCAAAGTAGGTGTTGCTCCAAATCGTAACGACAGCCAGAACAAGAGCGCAAAATCTCGATCGAGAAAACTATATGACACTATGCTGAAGGAATACGACTGCATAATATTGGACGACGAAACATATTGCAAAGCTGACTTTAAGCGGATACTGGGATTACAGTTTTATACCTCGTTGCAAAGAGGAAATGTTGCTGATCGTTTTAAGCAAAAAAAATTGTCGAAGTTCCCAAAAAAATACCTCGTATGTCAGGCAATATGTGGATGCGGCCTCAGAAGCGACTGGCACTCTAAATGGACAAATTTACGTAAAAGAGTGTCTGAATAAACGATTGTTGCCGTTCATTCGGGAACACAACGGTTCGGGCTGTTCTGGCCTGACCTGGCATCTTGCCACTATGGAAAACTGGCTAAGGATTGGTACATTGCTAATTGTGTAAATATTGTCCCAAATTATTGCAATCCGCCAAATTCGCCAGAACTCCGTCCGATCGAAAATTATTGGGCTCTGGTCAAGAGGAATCTTCGAAAAACGAATAGCGTAGCAATTGATGAGAAAAGCTTCAGGCGTAACTGGCAGAAAGCTGCAAAATTGGTGACGGATGACACTGTGCAAAAACTGATGGAAGGTGTCAAACGAAAGGTGCGGGCATTTGGATATAACAGGTCAAATTGACTTAACTGTATATGTTTTATATTTGTATTTTTATGAAGTCTTAAATAAATGATTTACTTTTGATTTTCTCATGTTTTCCATTTAATACCACTAATTTCCCGTTGACTACTTTTTGATGTGCACATTCATTAGTGCCTATTGTAGTGCCACCCACTCGAAACCTAACAGTTATCGCCACGAAATATTAGTTATATCTTCCTTGTCGTGTTTTTAGTGGGCACTGGTGGTGACTGAGTCTAAAGAAGTTGTTTAGCAGTGACTATTCTCCGAGTACCCGTCGATCAGACGGTGAATATATGTTAACCTCAAACGGCGAGGTCTAACAATAAGGTGGCGTGTTTAAAGTAAACCACGCGGAAAGTACATTACCTTTCGTCCATTGTGCGCGTTTGAAATGAAGAAATCGGCTTTGTGGAAGAATACTCCTCTAATCTAATCTAATGTAATCTCACACTAACGCAGCCAATTCTTGAAGGCATCCTGGATTGATGGATTCTTGAATACATCATTTTGTCATCGGCCAGAGCCATGTGCACTGCAGAGAGGATTCCAAGAAATAGAGCGATTCCAGAAAGATCTAAAATCGCTCTACTACTTTGGAATCAAGGAAGGAAGAGGCGTGGACCTCCGTACCAAACGCTTCCATGTGAGAGATTAAACAGTGTGATAATTTTACTTTATCGTTGGGAGCATAGATGCCTAGAAAGATTAGTTTATGCTCCTTTTGCCCGTGAATGAACTTTTGGCATTTGAACCAAAAGCCTGGCAATAAATGCCAAGGTTATAGCGCCTTATCTAGCTCAATGGGGGGTAAGTGGACCAAAACTTACGACGAATGCTAAATGCGAAGCTGAAAATAGCATACAAATATTGTGAAGGGATGTTAAAATATAAAATGAGATGAACATATGTACTGTCTGCATGTCTTTCAATTGTACTGCTGTCCTGCTGCAATTGTAAATGGACTTGCATTATCATTGCCATGAAGGAAAAAAAATAAAATTTTCATACAATACTCGGGAATTCCATGGATGATCCAAAATTATATACCGTATGAGGAATACTTACATTTTTCGTGGTAGGATATGATTTCAGCATGCTACACCCAAAAATTGAAATTGTAGCAAAAAATGCAAAATTGCAATTTTGCAGTTTTGCAATCATATCTTGAGAAATCCGCATGATTCTGAAAAAGGCAAATTTGCCCATCATGTTCCGCAAAGCTTTTATGGTATAAACAAAGCCATGCAAGTGTGTGCAAGTGGTTATCGCTGTGTGCCTAGTGCCTCGACAATCGCAGCAACCGTTGGGTTTTTGTTTCAACCGTCAGCAACTTCTCAATATGGGTGAGACAATGGCACAGAACGCCGGTGTACGCCGTATGCCTCTGTTGCTATTCCGCTGTCAAGTGTTCTATTTTTATCTGCACTCGTCATCACACTCCTATCGCCCTCTCATCAAGTCACCATGCGGTTTATGAAATAAACGAAGCCATGTAAGTGTGTTGACCGAAATTTGCTTCATTGTTGTAACGTTGAGCTGCCTCAAAACCGAAGAAACTGTAGGACTTTTATTTCATTCACCTCAACTTGTTGTGGTGACTGGATGGTTACAATGAAGAGCCGTCATGCTGACGGTCGCGGTTCGACTCTCGGTAGCGGATGGAAATCTTTTTTTGTGCGCCATTGAATTTACTACTACTAATCAACTGTACAACATCACGCACATATGAATTTTTCTAATCGAATTGATGTGTTACTTTTTTGCCCACGACCAATGTTGCTTCTCTCTCAAGTTGCGATCCATTACGAGAAATGAAACCAAATCATGCGAAATTGCATTACAATCTTGCTTTTTATTTTGGGTGTACCTTACCGGTAACGCTGCCTACATTGCCTTGGTGCGACTGCCACCTAATGTATAGTTGACGCAAAACAGCGTTTCTCACTCAGCCGCTGGATGCCAGGACAGACGCTGTTTGAGCCGCACCTCCTTGGTGGAAAGACGCTCGGCAAGCACCTCCTCAATCTAGCTGAAGTCAGAAGGACAACAGTGCCCAGGCTGCACTACCAGCTAAGTACGCAACCCTTAGCTGGCGGTCTTTGTCATCTCTGGACCCGTGGAAGCATGAGGTAGGAACTTGTGAGGACCAGAACTCTGTTGCGGGGACGCACGCTCCATCACAGTTGTCGACTCACCATTTTGCAGCCCGGCTTTGTAGAAGAATACTCTTCACCACAAAACACTTCTGCGACGGAGAAGTAACATTCTCGGATCGGCAAGGTTGATAAAACAGTTTGATGAGCAATATGAACCCGAAATTCAAGTGAACCAAGTGTCGTTGAGGATCAGCGGTTTAGATGAACTATGGCAAACTTTCGAAAGTGTGCAGGACGCAATTGAAGTGATCGAAGATGAGCAAGAGGACTTTGCGGAATTGCGGCAAGAATTCCATGATTTGTATTTCGCGTTGAAAGCTTCGCTAACCAGCAAGCTGCCTCAAGCTAATCCTGTGCCGGTAAATCCAGTACCTCAAATACAACAGCAAATCCATCATTTGGCACATCCAGTCATGCCATTCAAACTTTCGGAATTAAAGAGGCCGGAATTATATGGTCATTCGGAACAGTGGATCCGTTATTCATTCCAACATGCAATTTTCGTCTGTGCAAAAACTACATTACTTCCACAGCAGCATAAAAGGTGATGCTTCTCGCCTTATTTCGTCCATTGCGATCACTGCGGACAATTATGCGATCGCATGGAAATGTATTTGTGACCGGTATGATAACACTAGTTATCTGGTAAAACAGCACATGTCAGCACTATTTCTGCCTCTGCATTGTCCGAATTGGCAGACGAGTTCAATCGTCATGTGAGAATTCTCAACAAACTAGAGGATGAGGATGCCCATTGGAATTCATTTTTAGTAGAGCATCTAAGCAGCCTGCTCGACGAAAAATCTCTTCTTGAGTGGGAAATCCAGTGTAAAGATGAAGAAGTTCCTCGGTATGGCGAATTGCTTGAATTTATTCGGAAGATGTCGCATACTCTCACTTCGTCATGTGGCTCCTCTTCAACCGTACAACTGAAACCCGTAAATTCCAAAATTACCTCCTCGCTGTAAGATGTAAGCAAGCTCACTCTTTGGTCTAGTGGCACTTACGGGCACTTTCACACTGCCCCCAGCAGTTTGCTACATCGCTAACAATTCCTTTGAAAGCATTGTGTTTTTAGCAACAGCCGAGAGTTCGAGATGTGAATAATGATATCACTTTGCATGGGCTTTATTGGACAGTGGTTCTCAATCTAATTTTGTATCCGAATCACTATGTCACAAACTAGATCTCAAACGTACTCGCGTAAACATTGCACTTCCTTCACGGTTTGAGGGATTTAAACAACAGATAGACTGCTTGGTTCTACCGAAGTTGACCGTTAGTCTCCCCTGCCGTAGTATCGATGTATCTCGTTGAACCATTCCACGCAATTTGCCGTTAACCGATCCAAGGTTCAATATTTCCCATGGAGTCGATCTCATTTTTAGAGCGGAGTTGTTCTACACTCTTCTCGTCACGTAGCTGCTGATCAAGACCTCAATGCACAATTGGAAAGAACGTGGGAGGTTGATGACTTCGATGTTTGGACGAGCGGTAACGCAGGAAGAACAATATGTTGAAGACCATTTTATTCGCACTGTATCCCGTAACGTTACGTGGTACGACTACCACTTAGGGAGTCACAGGTCTAATTCCTAGGCGATTCCTACAAGCCTGCTGTAAATAGAATGTCTGCGATGGAGAGACGTTTCGCCAATGCTAATGAGCTGCGTGAGGAGTACAAGCAGCTTATGGATGAGTATGTCCCCATCATGCTGTACGACGACCTGCAAGCATGACCACAAAAACCACGGTCTTGTTTGATGCCAGCAGCTGTTGGGACCAGTAGTCATCAGTGCGCGATTATTTGTCCAAGGCTTGTGGGCAAGTCGGTATACTTGGGATGAAGAATTGTCAAATCAAGACAGTCAGTGGTGGCAAGCTTTACGCGATGAATTAGGTCCGATTGAAGAGATTACCGTTCCCCAGACACATGGCACTCAACTGCCACCAGGATTACCAGCTAGCATTGCTTTTGCGATGCGTCGTCAAAGGGCTAAGGATGCTGTGTCTATGTGGTTAACCAAATGTTGAAGGTGAATTTGAAACTAAGCTACTGATCGTCAAGTCACGAGTCCCTCCTCTACGCGGCTTGTCCATTCCAAGACTAGAACTATGTGTAGCCGTGATTGGTAGCCAGCTGATTGATAACCTGCGTACAACTACGGGCTTCAATGGTTCTACGGTGTTTTGGGTGGACAGCACCGTGTTCTTACACTGGATCCAGTCGCCCCAGAATGAATGAAAGTCTGCAATCGTGTGGCGGAAGTGCAACGTCTTGCTCGAGGGCTACCGTGGAACTATGTCCCTTCCGAGCTTAACCCCGCGGATCGTATATCCCGTGGGACAAGTCCTAGTAAAATGCGTTGTGGTGGCATTGGCTATCATTTTAAACCCAAGGACCTGAAACTTGGCCGAAGCTTCCATCGAGTTTGCCTATAAACAATAGCATCGATCAGGAGAAACAAGCAGTCGTCGTACTATATGTAGTGGAAATCGATGAGTCAATTTTCGGGAGATATTCGGAGTTGTTATTAGATAAAATTAATCGTAACTTTTGAATAACAAGCAGTAAAGCAGTAAAAACTGCGATAAAAATGTGCGCTATAACGTTTTCTATATTTTGTTTCAACATCACTTAATCCTTAAATGGGAAACAAAAAAGTAATAATAAAAAAAAAGCGTTTTTAGAGACACCCTGATTAAAGCAGAAAAATAGCTCTATCATGGCCGAATGAAGAGATAGAAAAATGAAATCTTCAGCAAAGTTGCTTGAAATTATATTTCCTATAAACTTGCTTTTAACATCACCCTTCTATTGTGTTTCGTTCAAAAGTTAGCAACAGCAAAGCAAAGCAAAGCTTGGAAGTACCAAATTATCACCACAAGATGGACAACTTGTTCAGATACAACTTTTTACAAGACACCATGATTCGGAAACGTAACTCTTAACGGAGTTATTAATTTCGCCGTGAAAAAAGGCTTTTCCGACCACTGTACAACGTTGGGAAGGCAAAATCATACGTACAAGAAGTGAAGCAAAGGCAAGGATTGAAGGCGTACAAAGTGAAAAACGTGTCCAACCGTGATAACGAGCAAAATTTCATTGCAAAAAGTCGTGCTAAATAGCTTTACACCAATTATTTGCAAACATTTTCTTGTATCATAATCAACGACGGAACACACGTACTTGAATTTCCATACAAAAAAGATGTACAAATTCCCGACGAATTATTGCTCGAGTAATTCATGATTAGGAACTAAAAGTCATTTGTAAACAATGACTTTAACCGTTGATCTCTCACGAATCATAAAAATCCTACTTTTCCCAGCTACTACCAAAATCTCGTGTAAATTTCTGTCCCTGAGACCGACACATGCAAGCGTCCTCTAGCGCATAAGAATGTGTTGAAAGAGATGAGAAGATAAATTCAACCGAACACATTTTTTGTCGAATTGCGTATGTGTCAGTTTCAGGAGACATAATTTCACACGAAATCTTTCTTTACGTCTCCCGACTATAACGTTCCCCGACTTTACGTTCCCCGACTATTTACAAACATGAATTAGGTCTCGTGTAAAATTCATAATTTCTAAGTGTGTAGAAGTAACATTCTTCTCCCAGATGCTGCTTTCATTTCCCCAGAGTAATTAAGATTCAAGAGAAATCGACATTTAAAGTCATTGTTAACAAATGGTTTTTAGGCCCTTAACATGAATTACTCGAGATTTGACTTAGGGGCATATGTAGATATGGTCGAAAAACTAAAAATTTCGTCTCTACCGGCACTATCAATAAGGATGTGTACGAGAAAAAATGTCAGCAAACTCAGTTGCTACCGTTTATCAGAAGCCACGACTCTCCAGCTTTGTTTTGGCCTCTTGTCACTATGCGAAATCCGTCCTGGGATTGTACAAGGTACAAGAGATCAATTTCGTGTCAAAAACAGCCAATCCACCAAACTGTCCAGAACATCGTCCAATAGAGAAGTACTGGGCTCTAGTTAAGCAGAAACTCAACGAAACTAAGAAGAAAGAAAATGGTACCGATGATTTCAAGAGAGATGTAGACTTGTCACGACGGGCGTATCTGAGGATACCGTACGGAACCTGGTAGCGGGTGTGCCGCAGGAAGTTCAAGAATTTTACAGAAAAAAAGGATTAACATCTCAATCAACTGTTTCTTATGTAGCTTTAACTCTATTATTGTGAAATAAACAATCGGTTTTGTTGAAATATGCGTAATTAGTTGCTGTTTTTATATTGTTGTCCTAAATTTAACGTGGACAGCCTTTAACTTAACCAACCCGTCCGTAGTTTGCCTCCATTTTAGCTGCGTAAAAGGTGAGTAATTCCGACAAAAAAAAAAGCATTTCTTAACAATAACATGTCCTATCCATACGAGTAAATAAACTCAATAATTTCATAAGGTACAACTTATGCCCGTTGCTTTAGAATGACATTATGAATGCTGTTTGTTCTACACGGCGTTATTCTTGTATGCCTTGAGCCTTTTCTGTTAACAATCGTTGATGAAGACTGGTAGTCAAGCCACTGGACCCGTAACATCTTAACTGAAATTCATAATGATTTTTTCTGGCAAAAAATCATATGCATGCAATCTTATGATTCAAGTTTGCAAGTTATGAACATCGAATGTTTATTTCGCTGAGTTTACTAATGCACTCTATTTTTGAGCTGCATACTAGTCTTAAAGCTTGTAACTTTGAAACGATTGAGCCCAAATACAAAAACTAGATAAAAAAGACAGGATCATAACGGAGATGTGTGAGCACCACTGACCTAAATGAAAAATCAATCTCACCATAAATATCACTGAAGTTTTCCTTTTCGTTTGAGCCAAACATTTCTGTTCGATGGGAAAAGTTGCGTAATACTTCAACACAATAAAGTCACGGATAGCAAATCAGTTAAATTCACAGGGTTGTTTGCAAGTTCCACCCACCTCATGCCTAGCGGACGATTCCAAGCTGGGATAACAAAAGGATCCAACTACCATGGAACAGAAATAGCACGGGAGGGCAAATAAGTGAAAACGGAAAGCTAATGGATCACGCTCGTTTGGTCAGAGCATACGAGAAAACTTCCCCCCGAAGAAAGACCAACGAACTGACCTAAGACTGGACATTGCAGACCCACTGGCTAGCTGACTGACCATCGTCATCCTCGTCATCATCAACATCCAGCAGCATTTTGCATATAAACTTTACTTGCATGAAACTCATTAGGTTCGTTACTAGGAATCATCCGGTCATGAACTTTCTTCTCTTGGCTTCGGATAATGCTGCAAAGAAAACAAGAGAGCACCCTGACAGTGAGATACGGTCTGAACCTAACTGCATACATTACACCAGGTCAAGAGCGTTCTGGGGATTTTCCTTATGAATTGCTTGAAGCAGTCCTTAAATTAATGTCAGCAACGATGACGTTATCCTTGCCTACCATTTTCTTCCACAGCTTTGCAAAGGTAGAGTCTGGGAATTTCAATAACGATCTTTCAAGGAACGTCTGCGACCTTTACTGCATCTTCATATTGGAGGGAATCTTATCGAACCATATCAGCAAACGTGAACTTTTAGATAACATGGAGGAGGAAAAATTTGATCAACCAACCTATCAGATATCCGTCCTTTCTCTGCGCTAGAACAGGTATATTTCATCACTCCTGGATGTGCAAGAAAAGTAAAAATGTGCTCTACTCTGCACAATGTTATCCTCTTTCTGGCGTCTACAAGTGCAAGTTGTGACATTCCATCTGGTGCTTTGGCCGGGTGTTCTTCATAGAATAATATCCCACCAGTCAGTGCGGTTGGATGCAAGCTAGACAGACCAGTCAGCAGAACTGAAGAGCAGAACAGCAGCAGTGGAAGATAACGAGGTGCAATTTAATTTAGCCAATATATCGATTTCCGTTCATTTAATCTAAATTGATTTAAAGGTGTCGGGAGTCAGCAGACCGGAAGGTTTGCTGTCGATGGATTCAGGCACAGAAGTTGAACACCAGCAGATGGTACATGGAAAGTTTCCCTGATTGAAAACTGTCTCATGATTGAAAAACAGAAAGTGACCAAATTGCTTGAAAATCGGTGAATGTCCTTTTCTCAGCAGCACCCCTATCACACAGCTTAAAATAATTGATCTCGTTTTACGCATCACTACCAACCACCATCTCCTTCCCAGACATCGAAATCACGGTATATTCCCCGAAAAAATGTACCATGCACTGAGATTTGACTTCCATTTCCACGTCCCCGAAGCTACGTCAGCAGAATACAAATTTGGACAGTCTCCAACTTTCCCTTACTCGTATCCAGCCGAGAATCGCTGCACCCCCAACCTTATTTTTTGCCGAATTCCCTTCTTGGCAACATAAAAAATAGAACCCATAAAAAATAAGCGTGTACAACAGGGTAGGGGAGGAGTGCGAATTTTACGATCGGAAGAGATTTCTTGAGTGCCGTGTCAGTTGCACTAAATCTTTCCCCATTGGCTCGGGTAGGGGAAAAGTGTTACTTAGAAGTGTTGAAGCGTTTAGAAATGGTCATCAATTTATTGTGAAATCAGAAAAATCCGATCGACGATTGTGAATTGTGATTGTGGAAGTGGGAAACAAGCCTCCCTTCAGAAGAGATCGGAGAAGAGGAATGAGAAATTGATTGTTTCACTGACCGGTTTGCACTCGAACAACTGTGATCCAAGCAAGCTCTTAAAACTTCCAAACAAACAAAGCTCTTCAAAGAAAACAGTGATTAAAGTACAGTTCTACTGTGCTTCGAAATCCGCACGGCAAACAATGCCGAACTTCTGCAACTATCATAATCCGGTTTTATCATCTTTGGTGCCGAAATCATCATCATCATCATCATCATCATCTTCGCAATGACCATCAGAGCGGAAGCGGAAAACCGTGTTGCTTTCGCTCAATTTGAGCATAAAGGCAAACACAGACAAAAATTGGCTGCCGGAAAAGGACATCAAACGGCGACGGGATGATGTGATAGAAGCACTTTTCGCGATGCTGGAAGCTGTTTTCAAGGACCATACTGATGAGGCTGATGATTTTTGAACAGAAAGCGATGGATTTTCCCAATGCTGGAGATATGGAAGATCAAACAGTTGTTCTTGAATGGCCATGGTCTTTGAGGGTGAAGCAATGATGAAAGTATGTTCGACGGAATATAGTTTCACGAGTGGTTCCTCCCGTTGCTTAGTCGGTAAAGATGAAGTTATAAAGTGAAACCATGCTGGAGGTGGCTTGGTTCGATTCTAGGTCTGGTTTAAGAATTTCTCGCAAAGGTTTTTTTGCCCTAGGAATAACGTGGGCATTAAAAATTAACTTACTTCGAAAAGCGACGAAAAAAGAGCCTGCAAAAGATAATTAAGTGGAGCAAATTATCTCAAACCCTACGTTTATTAAGCATTCAACAAAAATGCTTCGATGGCCAGTTGGGCGGCCCTACGACAGTTTCTCAAGTCCATAGCCATGGATAATAAATAGATGGATGTTCTTCAGCTTTTCATGGCCTTCGTGATTAACTGTGTACAATTTCGGTTACCAAGAGACTAGTCTTTTTGAAGTTTCATTCTTAAGTTGGCGGAGAACACGTCTTACCTTCGGGGCTACCCCATATGGCATAAGGTCGTTTGGCGTAAAGTCGTTTAGCATAAGTCATGTGGCATAAGGTGTTGAATATATCAATGATCATTTGACATGAGGCCGTTTGGCATAAAACAAAGAAAAAATTAAAAATATAATATTCAAAGTTCAATTGATATAAAGGTTTTTTGACATAATGGACATTTGGCATTAGAACCGAACAGTTTGAGAGAGATTATTTACAATTAAAATCAGAAAATCAGTGTTTCATCACAAACATTTGACGTAATGACAGTTTGGCACAGTTTTTGGTCAGAACCGTAAATTTATTTAGTTTTTAGTAGGGAAGCCGAACCTATCCTGAGCTCAATAAGGAGACCTCCAGTGGAAATCAGTGAATATGCACTGAATACCGATCACTGAGTACACAAGTTATTCACAATTTATTCGTTCACTTACCGTTAAACACACAAAACATTCGATTCAGATAATTTTCTTCCAATTTAATACGGAAAAGTTGCCCTGTTATGTATCTATTTTAATAATATCACGAAAAGCATTAATCCCATCTGTGTACATATGTTAATAGTACTGATTCTAATAAAAAAAATACAAACAAGTTAACGCTCTCCACAACTACACCCAAAAATGAAATAGACCATTTGACAGCACTTCACGTGTTGGGTAGCATGCATATAACCAAGACCAAATGAAAGGGTTTGTTTGTTATTTTTACATGAGATCATTGACAACAAGACTCACCATAACGTTGGGCATAGAATGCTCTATGAATGATTGAACACGCACACTACTGTTGATGTGTATGCTATACAGTAAGTGAGCAGTGCCGCCAAATTCAACAGATATGGAAAAATATTATTAAATGTGGAATTTTATTTCTCTGTAAATATTGAAAAAATCTACAATTAGAAGTATGTTATTATTTATCTAATCTATGGAAAATAAAATAGTTCAACTTTGGGCGATTTGTAGCACTTCACAAAAAAAGGTAATATTTCAGTACTGCCAAACCTATTTTATTCGAATAAGAGTCATAATAAAATAGTTTGGCAACATCAAGCAATTTCGTCAATTGTAAACGCGGTTATAGGTACAAGCGTATTTAAATTATTGTGAAAATTAATCCCATAGTTTTCTAGCATTTTATCACGTATTCGTAGATTCTCATGTGGCTAGTGTAATGGGTGAAGTGTGAGGATATAGTGCAATTAAAGTGAAAACTTGGAGTCTGGCTCGAGTATATTCCCTAGTACGGTTAGATCAATACGACGAACTTGAAGAGCAAAGGTAAGAAAATGTGTTGAAAATCTGACTTATTTTTACGAAATTTCAGTCTCCGAAACGTTTTTGTAGCTTTTAATTATATTTAAGACCTAATTTTATTTGCCAAGATGATATATTCTTGGTCACTGCGCCAATTTACTGGAGAAATTAAACGTCTTTTTACGTTTGAAGTTGGATGACTGCAGAATGTAATGAATATATGTACTATGGTGAGCATAGGTTCCACTTCCCTATTACCTTCAGAAACTTTCAGTACTCACAAGTAGTTTCCCTTTATTTTTTCCTGGTACAATTTTCCTTCTATCCTGACTTACTTTTCCTTGCCTAGTTACAATTTATAAGTTAGTTTATTTTTTTGTTTAATTTTGTTTTTCCAAATCCTACTCACTTTTCTCTGATTTATATTTACCGATTTGACCTCCTCTGATTTCCCGAATTTAACCGAAAACCTCCTTCAACAGTTTTATCAAACTGGCTCGCACTCAAAGCTATAAATTTTTTATGTAAATTTATTACGATTTCATTTTAATTAAATTTGAGGATTATATTCATCTATTTACAGAAATCAACGATAAGTTTAAACGATAATAATGATTGTTTTAGCTAAATATTTCAGCATAGGGTATTTTTACAATAAAATCACGTTTTTCTACACTCAAATAACTTGTTTTTGTTTTCGTTTTAGCCTTTTGTTCTCCATCCTTCTTCAACTACCTTTCTCTCTGACGTTTTGCGTTTATCACTTTCCAGCAGCTTCGTTGCAGCCCAGCGATGTTAACGGGCGTAAATACTAGGCAATAAGACTAATTCTATCCACTGAACAATTTCAATGGTTTCCTTACTCTTGTAGAAAGTCAAACCGTTAGTCCCGGTGGATGCTTGGAGAGCCCTAAAGATATACACGGCCAAACTGCATCACACTCCGCTAATCCTAACTGTTGATGTTGTTTCAATGAAAAATCTGAAAAATGCAAATTCCCTGTGGACTAAAAATTTGGAGTTGCATACTTTAGGAAAAAGACCCTCACAAAACAAGATAACATTGAGGGTCCAACAGAAGGGCCTGTTGATGACAATATGATAGTGAACGACGCAGTTTTTGAATCCACAAAGATTCTGGGGACACTCATATACATGAGCCAAATCAACAATGCACAGAAGCTAACGGGATCAAATACAGCGGTTCTGAAGATTGCTATAAGGCTACTGCTGATGTTGTGAGGTGCTCTTAAAAAGCGAATGAGTGTCCTCCAATGGAACAAAGAATAATAGAAATTCTACACTGCTCACCTTCAGCTCAGAATTCAATGAGAAATCAAACAAAGATGACCATCTACGGCAAATCACCGACTAACTAAAGGCAGTTTTAAAGGCATAACCGAAAAAAAGCAGACTGGAACAACTATAAAATTTATTCAACAAAACCTTCATCCGGCAAAGGCAGCCTCAGCTATACTCAACGAAACTTTCATCACAAATACACTGGACGTAGCTTTTCCACAAGAGCCATGGACTCATAACAGTGGGATCCCGAGTAAAACATCTTCATGATTTTATGTTGAGTAACCTTCTTTACAACCAAATCTAATCATATAAAAGTATTTTCAACCGTTATGAAACTTGTGTGTTGCTTGGGAAATTAGGAATGCCTACACAATCGAGTAATACTAACATTACGCAGATCACAACAAGAGTCTCACTTCTTGTCAATACTAATGCAAAAATAACTACAATTACTGAATTTATCAACAGAAACATTGCTGAAATTTTGCTAGAGGTTCCAATAATGAAAGGAAAAACGGTACTTTACATGGCATTTGCATACTTTCCTGGTGATACGAAAGATGCGCCGTCTCCAGAAGTTGCAGCATTCGTTGCCTACTTATTGGATGGATGTTTAAGAATTAAACATCATAATCAGCTGATCAGGATGCCGATAAGAAGACGCTTCTTCAGCATTCAAACGATTCATGGCAAGTCAGTACAGGACATCATTACAAATGAACTGTGAATCTTTACTTGTGATGATGCATCATGATCTGCACAATCGCTGATGACACTGTATCAGTACTGTCCACTTTAAGACACATCTGTTGTGCATTTGTCACTTCTTTACCGTATTCTCGAAGTTTTCGCTTGACAATTGCCCAATATTTCTCGATCGGTCTCAACTCAGGGCAATTCGAAGGACTAATCTCTTTGGTGACGAAATTAACATTGTTTTCATCATACCATTCTAGTACCTCCTTAGAGTAGGGGCAACTAACTAGATCCGGCCAAAACATAACGTTGGTCTTGTGTTGTTGAATGAAGGGTAAAATCCGCTTTTTCAGACACTCTTTAATGTAAACCTGCTACGCCATTGTGTGAGATGTGATGAAAACCTTGGTTTTAAGGCCACAACTGCAGATCCCTTGCCAAAGCATTAGTTTCCGAGCAAACATATCAGCAAAAACAAATTTATACCTAGAAAAGACATCCCCACAATCATTTGCAGGTAAAATTCTCATCCGGGGATTTGTTCATAATCCATTTTCACATATGTTTCGTCAGCCATGAAAGTACAGCCACCAAATTTCGTCAAAACTCGTTCGTATAGTAATCGTGCTCGCTTTTGGGCAGCTAAATTTTGTTTCAGGGAGTGATTCGGATGTTTACTGGCACAGAAAGATCCTTATATCCTTCTTTTGAAAGGATTTTACGCACGGTGGAAAAGTTGGAATCGTATTTCTTCGCCAAATCACGTATGGAGACACCTGGGTTGCCTTTCACATACCTCAACACCTTTTTCTCAGCTTTTTGTCCCTAGTGCCACTTTTATGATAGATGCGCTGTGCTTTATCCACACTCAGAGTATCCTTATAATGTTTGATTTAACTTTTCACCAATTTCTTGTCAATAAAACATCAACAAATGCTGTAACACGTTTTTTGTTCCAACCACTAGGGGACGCAGTGGTGTATTAAACCGTGCGTCCAGATTCACTTTGAATTGAGCTTTAGCGATCAACTACAAGATCATACCTGCGTATTAAGTGGTGCAACTACAGCATATGCGGTGCAAAATAAACAAAGCTATGGTTCTGAAATCCTCAACGAAGAGGCTTTAAATTTAGTAGATAAGATTTTTACTTACTAAAATTGAATGGGCCATTGATTCATTTAGTTCTTTCAAATCGTCTGGTTCTGATGGAATTCTTCCAGCACTTGTCCAAAAAAGTAAATCAATAATAATTCCTGATTTGAACAGACTTCAGGGCCAGTTTCTTGTTGGGATAAATCCCAAAAAAGTGCAGGCAAGTCAGAGTAGTATTTATACCGAAGGCAAATGGAAAAGACAAGTCTTCATTTAGACCTATAAGTAAATTGATAAACTTGTTGGTGAATATGTGGAATCTGACATATTAACCAATAATCCATTATCAGAAGCACAATTTGCATATCAGAAGATAAATCAACTGTACCAGCCCTTTACACTACAGTTAAACATATGGAAAGGTCCTTCACTGCCTAGGAAATTCTGTTGGCAGCGTTTATGGACATCGAAGGTGGTTTTAATAATGCTTGTTTGCACTCAACAATAAAAGCTGTGAGAAATCGTGGCTTCAACAATAAAATCTTAGAAGGCTCAGGGGGCTCAAAAGTAAAAGTAACATCTGAAAAGGAATGTCCTCAAGGGGGCATCTTTTCTCCCCTTTTATGGCCTCTTGTTGTTGGTGATCTTTTTTTAAAAAAAAAAGTTTAAAGGATTTGAAATAATTGGATTTGTGGATGACATTGTCCTTATTGTCCGTAGTATATACGACATTATCATGTTTGAGAGAATGATTTAATATAAATCCTACAAAAACAACAATTGTACCTTCTACTTGAAAACGGAAAGTCTCCATCACTGATCTTAAGCAAGGAGGCGTTAAACTGTCTTTATCTTCAGAGGTCAAGTATTTACGTGTAACTCTAGTTAAGCATCTTTACTGGAATAGTCATATTGACCAACAAATAGGAAAGGCAACCAATGCACAGTGGGCAAGAACTGATGAAAATTAAGGAAAAAATCTGTAACTTTTGTCGCTTTTGATCGCGGGCTGTAAACAAGGCTATTTCCGCTTGGAAATTGTCTTGGCAATCGAATGTAACTGGCTTCAATCACCGCACGGATATGGTTGTGGGATTATTCAGTTGATTTTACCCCACTTCACATTATATTCTTGAACATTTTATAGACGTCTTTGCACGGAGAGGCTCAAGATCAACAAAATAGTGCTCGTCCCATGTGAAATTTCCTGGAAAATCGAATAGAGGTTGTTTTAACCACCGCACGGCTCTGTGAACGAATATATGGCTGGTTTTGCCCCACTCCTCCTTGTATTCTTGAATAGTTTATAGATATCTTTGCTCGGAGTAGCTCAAAGTCAACCAAATAATGCTTATCCTATGTGAAATTTACTGAAGAATTGAATAGAAGTTGCTTCATCTACGGCACGGCTCTGTGAACAAAGATATGGCTGATTTCACCCCAATTTAACCCATATAGTTGAATTATTTATCCCAAGAATATAAGAGGAAGTGGGGTAAAATCAGCCCAATCTTTGTTCAAAGAGCCGTGCGGTATATATAACAACCACAAGCTCTATTTTGTTGATTTTGAGCGATTCCGAGCAAAGATATCTATGAATTATTCAATAATATAAGGGGGAGTAGTGTGAAATCAGCCATATCTTCGTTCACAGAGCCGTGCTGTAGATAAAACAACTTTTATTCGATTTTCCAGGAAATTTCACGGGCCACTCCGAGCAAAGATGTTTATAAACTATTCAAGAATACAAGGGGAAGTGGGGTAAAACCAGCCATATCTTCGTTCAAAGAGCCGTGCGGTAGTTGAGACAGCTTCTATTCGATTTTCCAGGTAATTTCACACGGGATTATTACTATTTTGTTGATCTTCAGCCTTCCCGTACAAAGATTTTTAAAATAAAAGGGAAGTGGGGTAAATCAGCCATATCTTCGTTCACAGAGCCGTGCGGTGGTTGAAACAACCTTTATTCAATTTTCCAGGAAATTTTACATTGCACTAGTCTATTTTATCGATCTTGAGCGACTCCGAGCAAAGATATCTATAAACTATTCAAGAATACAAGGGGAAGTGGGGTAAAATCAGCTCTACAACTCCACAACTATATCCGTGCGGTGCTTGAAACCATTTCCATTCGATTGTCCAGATAATTTCCAAGCGGAAATGGCCTTGTTTACAGGCCGCGCTTAAAAGCGACAAAAGTTACAGTTTTTCCTTAGTTTTCATCAGTTCTTGCCCACTGTGCAATGCCTCCTGGATCTGTTAAAGAACTTTTGGAAATAAATGGGGTCTTAAGCCTTATATGATTCACTGGATATATTCAACTAAAGTCAAGTCCATAATCACGTTTACCTCGCTTATATGGTGGCCGAAGACTAAACAGACAAAAGCACAAGAGAAACGGAACAAGCTGCAAACGTTTTTAACTATCTCTATAACTGAGGCAATGAACAGTACTCCTGCAAAAGCACTAGATGCTTTACTCAGCATTCTTCCGTTACAGCAATTCAAACTACAAGATGCGGAAAAAATGCTCCGAGGCTTAAACGGTCCATGAATTTCTTCGATGGAGATCTCATTTGGCGGTTGTGTATCCCGAAAAAGTTGTATGCTTAGGAGAAGAAACTTCAATCCTTAATTCACAGTCCATGCAGTTACTCGTTCTGATAGGGATAAAAGTGAACCGGGCTCAGCAGTCTTCTTTACAGATGGTTCATAGCAAAAAAATATTCCACAGTATTTCAAGCTGAAAAATATGCCATACTGGAATGTACACCAATCGGTATGAAAACAATTTATAAAAATGAAACAAATGCATTTGTTTGGATAGCCAAGCAGCTCTGAATTCTTTGAAGTCAAAAACATCCACATCTAAACTGCACACAATTTATACAGCAATTGTCCTCTCGTAATATGGTTACCTCTATTGGGTTCCTGGTCATTGCGGAATTGAACGAAACGAAAAACTGACCAGTTGGGAAACAATAGGGTCATCCATGCAATTCATAGATCCCGAACCATTTGTTGTAATTATCTTCTTGCGCTTTAAAAGTGGAACTTAAGAACTGGGAAAAGGAAAAGGTACAGGCTACCTGGAATAGTACCTCCACAGCTCGGCAAAACAAACTGCCCATTAAGCCTAACGCTTCTCATACGCAAATGTTACTTAAACTTTCAAAACATGACTTGAGTACATATACTAGTTTGATAAAAGGACATTGTCCAAGTAAATATCACCTGAAAATCATCGGTAAACTTCATGAAAAACATGAACAAGGAAAAAAAACTTTGAAATGCCCTCAACTGGTGATCGGAGTGAACAACAGCATCACTCAATTTAGTGTTTTTCGATCAGAAGAGTGTTCTATTCAAAAGCAAAACTGTCTCAGCTCCGAGGTACAAATCTATTCCGAAAACATGGAAAACATATTTCTTCCTAATACTTCCCCCGTTAGTAATTAGTACCGTCTATGTAAGTTGATTTCAACGTTTAAACTGCCTTTTGCACGAAGCGGTAGCATTTCCTTTCCGGCATTTTTCATAAATTACACATTTGACCTAGTCATTTCCCAAATGAGTCATTTTCCTCCACCCAAGCAGTTTCTCCCAGCGAATGAAGTTCGCTTCTGTTCCATTGCCATAAATTCGACATGTTCCAAGTTTTCCAATTCAAATATTCATCGATCCGTTTTACGTCCGATGCCAAGCTTCCCAAGCATTGCTCGAGGCTTTTCCGACCATTTTCGGGTATGAATTTTTCACCGATATGTATTTGCATGGCATGTCGAGCTTCTATGAACTACAACCACACAGAATGCATTCCACTGCCAAAGTTGAAGCTTGGAATGCATCGTGAATAATTTATCATCCGGTTACAATTGACTCTCACACAAGATTCCAATATCACCTTTATCCAATATCATCATCATCATCATCATCATCAGCACCATCATCACCGTCACCGTCAACACGTAGAGTACTGATGTGGAATATTCATTTCACCGTACCTACACAAGTACACCGCACCAGTTGGGGTTGGTCGTTTTTCGGGGTTGGTGACACGTCCGTACACGGATTTGCACTTAAGTCCTTCGATCGCTCATGAGAAGTTGATGTGTGTCATTCCAGGAGCTCGTCAAAGTTGAATTGGCATTTATCGGGTAAAATGATATTTGCTTGTCGGAATTGATTTCCCTCCATTTGGGGACGGGGAATGGGGAGGCAAATCTTTATGATTAGACGAAAGGATAACGCTGTCAAAGCTTCTACCCCGTTCACAACGAAACGCTTCCAACCCGCACCGCCAAACATTAACAGCTCTTGTAACATGCAAATTTCAACCACTCACTAGACAAGCATCCCGCAAATTCCCAACCAAATTTTGTGCGCTCAAATATTTGCCAGGAAAACATTTTTTTCAGCCCTTGCGCGACTGTCAGCGGAGTATCAGAATTGCTCGCTAGTTCCACGAAACGTATGGTAACAAAAAAAAAACACAAAAAGCGCTCAAAACCAACAGGATATAAATCAATTTGCAATTTTTCATCTGGGTGTCTTCTGGATGGCTGACTGACCGGGACTGCTACATGCATGTGAACACGCTTCTGCACTGCTGTAATGAAAATTGATATGTTCGGTTGGGAGGATGAATGGTGTTTACAAACCCGTTTTGTTTAAGCAGTAAAAAACTGTAGTTTCGGAGAGGGCAAAACGATCTCCACGAGAGACGAGGTAAATATTGGGTTATATTATATGTTGGAAAATAGGGGGTAAAATGGTAAATGTATACATTGGAATAAAGGGTGTATTCGATAAAAATGGCACACAGAAAATCTTCTGTAACTTTTGAATCGTATGAGTAAAAAACCTAGAAATATGAGTAGATCTTATCCATAGTGTATTATTTACATCTGCCAAGTTTCATAGTTATACATTCAGTAGTTCCAGTCATGTCGTGGAAACAAGAAATTGTCCGTGAGAAAATTTTGTGCACTCACAATCAAAATCCAGGGGCGTCCCACCGGTGGATTGCTAAAAGGCTTGGAATTGCAAATACAACTGTGTCTCGTGTAATAAAAACCTTCAAGGAGCGTTTGAGTGTCCAAAGGAAGGAAGGAAGTGGTCGTAAAAGTGGTCCAATGGACAGGAAAGGAAAGTCGTACAACAATTCAAGAACCGTCCAAACATGTAAATTCGAGATATCGCTAAAAAGTCTAAGGTATTTGCCGGTTTTGTGCAGAAAACCATTAAGCGTGCTGGGTTACATGTTTACAAAGTGCAAAAAGCCCCAAACCGGAATGAAAAACAAAACATCACTGCGAAAACCCGCGCCCGGAAACTTTACACGAAGCCTTTACCAAATCCGGTTGCATCGTGATGGATGACGAAACATACGTCAAGGCCGACTTCCGTCAACTTCCTGGGCAAGAATATTTCGTTGCCAAGTCGAAGTTCGATGTTCCGGAGGATGTTCGAAAGAAGAAACTATCGAAATTTGCAAAGAAGTTTCTAATCTGGCAGGCGATATGCGGATATGGTGAAATAAGTGCTCCCTTCATCACTTCCGGAACAATAAACGGTGCGATTTACACGGAAGAGTGCCTTGAGAAGCGCCTCTTAAGAAGCACAAAGGATCAACTCTGTTTTGGCCTGATCTAGCATCCTGCCACTACACTCAAAACGTATTGGAGTGGTATCGAGCCAACGGAGTCAATTTTGTGCCAAAGGATATGAACCCACCAAATTCACCGGAACTTCGTCCAATTGAAAAATTCTGGGCAATTGTGAAAACGGAACTTCGCAAACATCCCAAAACTATAAAAACAGAGCTAGAATTGAAGAAAATTTGGGTAAAAACAACACAAACACTGGGAAAATCGGTTGTACAAAATTTGGTGGGTGGAGTGAAAAGGAAGGTGCGGGCATTCGGGATGGGAGACGAAATTGAATAAAACAAATGTTGGTAATCAAAAATCATTAGTAGTTCTTTATTCCCTGAAAATTTCAAGAAAATCCGATAATCAGTTTAATTTTGATGAGTATATATGTGTGTGCCATTTTTATCGAATACACCCTTTAGGTTGAACTAACCTGTGTCCAGGCTTTGGCTAACGGAATATGTGCCCCAGTTAATGTGTGAGTTTGTAGGGTGTCATCGATTTAAGTCAAACAATGCCAAAGATCACGTTCTGAATCCGTGATCCTGGGAAGAATATTCATCTCTACTACCTTTAAGTAACCCTAATAACAAACTGATTTTGTTTGTTGATGAGCCATCTTTTGAGGTTTGGGAAAAGATAATAATCCAACAGAGCCAAATCGGTTGAATACGGTGGATGCGGAAGCAATTAGTGCCGTACGTCCTTGATTTTAACCATGGTGTGATGTTTTAGTGCGCCTCCGCATTGTCTTGCAAAAACAAAATTGATTTCCTCTTCATGTGAGGCCGTTTTGCAGTGATCTAGGCCTCCAATCGCTCCAATAATCCACAGTAATACTCGCTGTAGATGGTTTTATTCTTCTCGTGGTAGTCCACGACGAGTATGCCATGTCAAGCCCAGAAAATCGACGAACAAATCATTCCGACCCATGGAGTCTCCCTAGGCCGCTTCGGAGCACTTATGCTGGCTTCAGTCCATTGTCGAGCGCTCATTCTGCTCGTTATTGACTATAGTGGATCCAGGATTCATCAACAGTTACCAATCGATGCCAAAAGTCCTTCCGATTCGGCATCAGCAAGTCAAAACACTGTTTCGAAGTGCTCTCGCATTCGTGTTTTTGGTCAGGAGTGAGTATGTGCGGCACCCAGCGGCAGGATAACTTTTTCAGATGCAGAATCTCACCCAAAGAGGTAAAGTTCTGTCCAGTAAGAATTTGGAATCACTTATTGTATTGCAGCGGCACGTAAAGAACTCTCTTACAGCGGTTTGTTAACCTAGGCGCTCACTTTCAGTGGTATAAATTTCACGGTGTTTCGTGCAGTGAGTCAAAACTTATTCCAGATGCAAGCCGAGAGGTGAGAAAAAAATCTTCACACCCACGTAGATAATCCAACGTGGTCCGTAAATAAAAAATCGCAAAAACGTTGAAAATCGTCAAACCAACCGTGTATGATGTGCTCAAACGTTTCAGGGAGCGAAAGAGCGTGGATCGAGTGCCTCAATGTAAGCGTTGTAGTGGAACATATGACCGCAAGCTGAACCATCAGATCAAACCGTCAGATCAAACCCTGGATTATCAGATAATGAAATCGCACAAAAATACGCTTCTGCTCGCAGTACCGTTTAAAGAATTCGTTTGCGAGCAGGATATCGTTCTTATCGAGCCAGCAAGCAACCAAACAGAACGTTTAAGCAAAGTTTCGTCACCAAATTCGAGCTCGGAAATTGTACCAACAGGTTTTGACGAAGTACCAAGGATGCCTGCTCATCGACGATGAAACCTACGTCAAAATGGATTTCGGACAGCTTCCTGGCCAAAAATTCTACATGGCGACGGCACGAGGAGATGTTCCTGCAAAGTTTAAGTTTGCTTTTATCGACCTATTTGCCAAAAAACTGATGATTTGGCAAGGGATATGCAGCTGCGGAGCAAATACCAAAGTTTTCGTGACAAATAAGATGATGAACTCGAAGCTGTACAAGGAAGAATGCCTCAAACACCGCGTACTACCTTTCATTAAAGTCCATAAAGGTCCCGTGAAGTTTTGACCAGATTTGGCGAGTTGCCACTAAAGCCGGGAAGTCATCCAGTGGTACCACGATAATAACGTAGATTTCATCGATAAAAACATAAATCCACCCAACTGCCCGCAGTTCTGGCCCATCGAGAAATTTTGGGCAGTAATGAAGCGAAAGCTTAAGAAAAGTAGAAAAAAGGCGCGGGGCGCGACTCAGATGACCAGAATGTGGAACAAATGAGCTCAGGAAGTTGGCTCCGGAAGTGTGCTGCGTTTGATGGGAAAAATAAAGAAGAATGTGTAAATTTTCATTAGAAACGAAACAAAATGATTTGTATTTGTATTTTTTTTCCTTAAACTACAGTAAATTAACTTAGTTTTGATGTACTAACGTTATTTATACGTCAATCCGCTTCTGAGATTCAGATGATTTTCCGGATTCCTACTTTTGCTGCCATACAAATTTGCATATCGACAGGTTGAAACATTTGTTTCCCTAACACGGTCGTAGGAAACGGGTATCAGATGTCTTCTTCTTCTTTAAAATTATTTTTCTCTGTTGCCGGTGTCTGATTTTTCAATTGTGGCCCGTCCCCTATTATAAGATTTGCTTCGTGCTGCATTTTCGTGAGTCCCTTCTTTCTTGGCTACACACTACCAAAATCTCGTGTAAATTTCTGTCCCTGAGACCGACACATGCAAGCGTCCTTTAGCGCATAAGAATGTGTTGAAAGAGATGAGAAAATAAATTCAACCGAACACATCTTTTGTTGAATTGCGTATGTGTCAGTTTCAGAAGACATAATTTCACACGAAATCTTTCTTTACGTCCCCCGGCAATTACGTTCCCCGACTTTACGTCATAGGCGTAGCCAGAGGGGGCAGAGGGGGGCCGTTGCCCCCCCTAACTTTTGAATAATTTTTTTTTAATTTTAGAGTTTGCTTCAATTTTATATTATTTAGTGTTGGTGTTTGATAGATTGCCCCTTTGCCTCAATGGAAAAGCGCGAAGTTGCCTCGATTTTGTGACAAGATGTAGCAAAAAGTGCAAAAAGTGGACATCCATGAGAATTTTTTTTAAATAGTTAAGACTAAAATTTTTCTACGGGCGAGACGAAATGACTCATATCCCAGTTTCAGAGACAAGACAGCAGTTGTTTTATCCAATTCGAAGATTTTATCCGTTGCTATGAGCATGAGTAAGATAATAAACATGATTGACCACCTTGCCTCTGCAACTCCGTTGTTGTCAGATGAGCTGCTATTACACAGAGAACCACCATATGACGCTTGGGACTACCATACATTCTCAATGTGAAAAAAACTGGTGATCTCAAACTAATGCAATAACCAGCGCCTGCCTCGCCCGAATGCAGGTCAAATAAGGGTAGGAAATTTCATGAGAAGGGAAACTCCAACGCGATCATACGTTAAACTTGTGGTTATATACTAGATACAACCCACGTCTGTTTTTTTTTTAATGTTGCTACCTAATATCTGATTTGAACCTATTTATATAAATAGTGCTATTGTAGCCTATCACAAAATGGGGTAGTGGTTTACTTGCTTCAGGATATGGTGGAACGGTGATTATGGCAAACCAATATTATGGATCACAATTAATTTTGATCCCCACCACCGGACCACCAGCCCGGCGAACCCCCACCTCTCACCAGCAAGCATTTTTGTTGTTTATTTTTCTGTGCTCACTCGGTTACACACATCGCCAAATTAAAGATAACCGAAACAATACGGAACGCGCCATATAACAAAATAGTGCGTTAAAAAGCATCGACACAACCTTTCACAGCCGATGCTCGAAGCAAACTTTTTTTTTTAACTTTCAATTTTTACAATTGTACCAATCCTATAGAAACTTTTTAAGAACAATCTATGCGAATCAATTTAATATTGCAATTTAGGGATTTGGTAAAAGTAAGAGTGCGTAGATGCATTTCGTGCCTTCTGGCAACTTTATGCTACTATTGATGTCCAGGCTTATTGGTTAAGCATCAACCGGGGGAGACTTGATCCTATAACTAATGATATCATTACCTCCAATCCGCTCAATTAATCGCTTTGTTTTGTGATACATTGGATGGATTAATATTATCTGAGAAAACACAATGCAGACGTCATTCAAATTTTGCATATTGACAGGCAATCTGTGAAGACCCACCTAGTACCTAATAGTAAGATGCTTAGAGGGGGACCAGAAGATTCGATTTGATTTTTTCTGTTTCTATGGGAGAAAAAAGGTGTTCTTGCGGTGTTGCTTTGTCAATATATACACTGAAAATTTATTTTCGTAAATTAGCTTTCATTAGTTTTGTACATAGAACAAATGTCTCGTAAATTGGTTCATCTGGTGAAATGCTATCATTACACCTCTTTGTGCAGTGCACGATAAGAATTTCATGAAGATCAACCAATTGCTGCTTCTCTTCAATCGTACTCATACATGTTGGTATTGCACCTCGGGTTAATTTTTTTTTTTTTCAATTACATACTGAGTCGATATAAAAGATATGTCAGTCAATCATGCAACGACCAGAGTTTCTTTTTTATTGATAACAACATATTCGTAGAAGCTTATATTGTTTTCGTACAATGCACGAGTGTTCTTTCTGTGCCAATAAATGTTTCGTGTTTTAGACAGTTACGCGTGTGGTATTCGGTATGAAGGTAGCTTCTTAAAAAGTAGAAATCTATCTACAACGAATACAATGAATAAATTTGTTAGTCCTACCTTCGATTTCGTAATAAAATCAAAATTTAATTTTCAGTGTGGGTGAGAGGGTCGTGGAGCAAACGTACATTTTCAGTACAAACTGTGAATAAACTCGGTGGTTGTCCTATACAAAAATCCAACACGACTGTAAAGTGAATATTTCGACACATGACTGTACCCACTAGATTTTACCATGGTTGCTATTTAATGCGGTTCGACTTTGAAACATGTGGAAAACCTAAGGTATTTAAAATCCTTTTTGTTTGTTTTTTTAATTCCAGAAAAAGCCTGGAATTGTTGAATCATGTTGCCAAAATTTGACGGGTATTGTATAGTACTCTGGGTAAGCGTAGAGAAGATAATCCACCCGTCGTTCAGGCGGATTGTCACAAAGTGAGGACTCGATTCCTGCACTAGCCGGTGGAACTTGAAAGTGTCCCTACTCTACTGGTCCACCGAGCGTTGTATTGTCCGTTATTATGTGTTCAGTGTGTGCAACCGCTGGTTGAAGACGGTGTAATTCTCTCTCTTTCTCTCTCTCTCTCTCTCTAAAAAAATATCTTGCCCCACCCTATTTGAAATCCTGGCAACGCCTATGCTTTACGTTCCCCGACTATTTACAAACATGGATTAGGTGTCGTGTAAAATTCATAATTTCTAAGTGTGTATGCTATGAACGCTAGTAATAGCATACTGCCGGTTCGAACAAAACTTTGCTCTCCCGCCACAGTATGTCTGGTTGTGGTATGGGAGATGAAACAATCCCGGATATATGACGGATGAAATTATTTTCTAACGCGTTATATTATCACCATCCTTTTCAGGACAACCAATTGACATTAACAGTAAAAGAGTATTTGTTTGTGTAAAATTTTCATAATTTAACATATGCCACCATTAAATAGCATAAGCTAGAAAGAAAGGCGTCAAGAAATGAAATATGAAGCAAAACAGACAGGTCAAATATCTACTCGAATCTACTTTTGTAAACAATGGCTTTCGTAGTTATTTTCTTCTGAATTGTTTTATTGGATCTTCTTACTTTTCTAATTCTTTGATTTTCTGTGGGCATAAAACAAGAGAGTGATAAGTTTCTTAATAATTATCAATCATATGTGTGCATTTATTATTTGAATAAAATCATTATTACCATACACCAACGCGATCCTACGAGAGCCTCGCGGTTATATTCCTGATTTAACCCACCTGTAATTTTTTAACAAAAAAATCGTAATAATAATAATACCCCACCCAATGTTTGATAACGAACGTAATTTGTACTGAATGCCCAAGTATGTTGTAATAATAGAGTAAGAAAAATGGTTTTTGAATGCCTTATGGAGTTGTAAAGTTCGTAGTTACTCAAATACGGTATTAATGAGTGATAACAACAACGGTGGGTGGCCCCTAATGTTTGTGGGAATCCTTCAACCAGAAGTTGGTAATTTAAACCCACCAGAAGGACACAGGAGAAGAGAGAGAAAGATTCTTTCAGGAGTATCTTCTGACATCTCATCGGCAGTATTTAAAAACATTTTTTTAAAGGAATCCCTGAACTTAAAAAGTTATGTGATTGTAAAGGAAACTCCGGAGTACACCTGAAAGAGCTATACAAAAAGAAGCAATTCTTGGAGAAAACCCTGATTTGTTGGAGCAATCTCAGAAGAATGTCTTGCATGTATTCCATGATCTCATTTATTTGCTTGGATTCTGAATTTCAAAAAATCTTTGTGAAAGAATTTTTTAAATTTTGTCCTAGATGTCTGAAGTAATTTTTACAAATAGTTCTCAAAAAAAAAACTTCAATAATTTCCTTAAGTATTCTGCTGGAGAAGTATCTGTCTCAATGTTGGTGGAACAATTGATCCGTTACGATACGATCCACGGACTTTCAGATGATTTAAAGTATCTTGGAATTGATGCCTTCAAAAGTTCTGAATGGTGGTAGATGACCAGAACGCTATCGTTGGAGTCAATTTTCAAATGGAATTTGGAACAATTTTCGGAGCTCATGTTTTTTTTTCTCGTTCCAATCCAACTGCAACAACAATCAAACCACACAGCGCATTTTTTTTGTCTTTCTAATGGCACGATGTCCATTATCAATCAAGTGAACCGTATCTTCCATTCAAAAGTTCCGAAATTCCTGAACGTGTACAATCAGCTAAAGTCTCACTAATGATTCTCTTTGCATACATATGTGGATGGTGGACCCATGGCACGTGACGGATTTCTGAGATTCTTATTTAGAGAAACATCTTCGTGAGAAGTCGGAAGTGAATAATGGGGTAGCAGCAGGGGAAATGCCTGTATCCAGAACTCTCGATGATACCAGAAAGGAGGGTTTCTACTCGACCTGCTGTGCTGACCGAGTTGATTAAACAGATCATTAAGCGCTTTGATCTGAACGAATCCAGTTCTGATTAGTGCATGAGGCACTGACCTCAAAATGCTGTACACTTTCAAGGAGTTCTACTCGATTATAAAACTATATCAGATTTTTTTCTTTGAAAGTGGTGAGGCCAAATGAGTTTCGTGAGCTGAGGACGGCAATCATCTGCGAGGACAATGAGATGGAAGAATCGTATGAATTGAAAAGGTGGCGAAAACTGCTGTGTTTCACACGAGCAGATGGGAAGCATCTGCTGAACTTGCTCAGAAAGTTCATTGTGTACTTTCTATTTGTAATCCCTGCTTTACTAACTTCCTTTGGAAAGACTATCCGCTTTGCTGTGGTGTGATGTAGGGAAACCGTTGAATACACTTCCCATTTAAAACACCGTTTTACATCGGCATATTCCAATAAATGCGTTCTGATGAGTATATAGGCGAAGTTTCTCTAATGTGGGTCTATGGATCTAGGATTCGGCCTATGCTCAAAATTCGAAGTATATTAATTCACTATTTTAAACCTGATATATACAATAGTAAAGTCGCACTTATAGGTCAATATGAAGAATAATTAAAGACAGACAATTTCCAACGAGAGGCTGAATTCTAGATCCATAGACCCACATTTGAGCAATTTCCCCTATCTGATTTATTTTGCATTCAGCTCAATAGCAATTATAAAAAGGAGGTCCATAAACATTCAGGGACCTGAAAAGTTTCCATTCTACTTTTAAAACACAAAGTTTGAAGCAAAGATTTTTGCCAAGATTTTCTGCAGCTAAACACAGATGAATTTTTCTGGCAAAAATTAAAGATGGGAACGAAAAGTAATGTGGCAACTATGGTTTTGAGCTCAATCGCACATAGTTAACCTTCTTCTCGATGAAAACTAAAATGTGAATGAAGGTCGTTTACCCATTTACCACTCTTGCTCTCTATCAGCCAAAAGCGCTATAAAAGCTTCAGGCCATAGGTGCCACCTCGTGACAGAATGGTGGATCTTAAGAATAACAATTTTGCCAACAAGATCCGTTCCCTCCTAGATTGTGCAAAGCCGTTCTGGAGGTTGAAAAAAATTAAAAACCAAACCAAGACCCATTCCACTGTTGATCCCACTATACAGCAATTGATCTAAGGATCGCTTGATGCCTCCTGCAGAAAAGGCTACTGAGATAAGTCAATACTTCGTCAGCTCCCACAATCTCGGACATAACGAAGCTGCCGTTATCGCGCTTATTACTTACATTCATATAAACCCCAACGACTTCACAGAGGAGTTGGAGATCTAAGCGAACGAATTGATGACTGATATCAAACGCTCAAAGAACATGAAGGCCCAAAGTTTCGATAACATCTTGAACTTGGAGGTCAAGCAATTGAGCCCCCGGTTTTATAACCATCTGACGATGTTTTTCAACAAATGCCTCCAACTTGGTTTATTCCCCTCGTGTTGGAAGTCAGCCAAAGCCATCCCCATACAGAAACCTGGAAAGGATCCTTCATGTTACAAGAGCTATAGGCCCATCAGCCTTCTCAGGATTATCCAAGCTTTTTGAGAAAGCGATTGGCCATATAGTCTTAGTTACTGGCCCTTGAATTGAGCTGTCAAGTGATGGGTCTCCTGAGAAAGAAGAAGAAGAAGATAAAGCGATCCACCGTCGGCTTCTCTCATCTGCCGACGAACTGGACATCTTTCTCGATGAACAATTTTGCTTCCGACGTGGACGTTCAACAATTCACCAACTAAATCTACATCGAGAAGGGCTTTGATAACGTGTGGCATGATGGCCTGGTGTACAAGCTAAAACGATACAATCTTCCCATCTTCCTGATGAAGATAATTAAAAATTACTTTTCGGACAGGACATTCCGTGTTTCGCTGCAGGGTACAGTTTCCGATGCGCAAGAGATTTCCGCAGGGAAGTATACTTAGTCCACTTTTGTTCAACCTATTCACCTCGGACATACCCCCGCTTCCTGAAAATGGATCTCTGTCGTTGTTCGCCGATGATACCGCAGTCGTCCACAATGGTAGGATAACAAGAGCGCTTACAGCAAAACTGCAGCGAAGCCAGAATGTTCTGTCAGAATACTTCACCGAATGGAAGATCTGTATCAACGCGGCAAAGACCCAGGTCATCCTCTTCCTACCCTCCAATTCTCCCAGACATGTTCCACCTGAGGATTGTAAAATTAGCCCAAACAACACAACGGTGGAATGGGCCAAATTAGCTGTCTACCTTGGCGTTACCATAGACAGCAAGCTTACTTTCAGGGAGCAGGTTGACAAAACTGTAACAAAGTGTAACGTTCTGTTGAAGCTACTGTACCCATTGATCAACAGAAGGTCTACATTATCCCCGAAAAACAAGCTTGCTGTCTACAAGCAAATCAAACTTCCAGTCATCGAGTACGGCATGCCAATCTGGGAAAGTTCGCTGAAGATTCAGCGTGTTCAAAATAAGTTTCTCAGAATGATCATTTAATACCGCTCCGAGGAAAGGAACATCTGAGGTCCACCGTCTGGCCGAAATAAAAATGCTCGATGATCGCTTTAGTGAGTCTATCAATCGGTACAGAGCACGCTGCCTGACATCGGATCACCAGATCATCCGGAATCTAGTTCCTCACCCCAAGGATTTTCAAATTGTAGCTATAGTTTATGGTTAAGTAGGTTATCTAATGTTTAAACTAACAATGCCCCAAAAAATAATTTAAAACATATATCACACTGGGGGCGACCCCGGCGTAGTGGTTAATATCCATACCTCTCACGCCAAAGTCACGAGTTCGAATCTCACCCCCAGACAAGTTACGAAAATACCCAAAAAGGTATTTGAGTGACTACGACGGGAGATGAACCAGCCCAAGGCTGAAAATCTCGATAATCAAGGAACTAAAAAAAAAAAAAATATATATATATATCACACTAAACACATTAAACATCTACAACACATAATCAAAGCTGAAAATGTAAAATTAGTATATAAGTCAATTAGTGCCAGCTACAACTATCAAATTAAAGGGTGATACGGTCAAAATTTGGTCAAGGGAAAACGCGTGTAAGTCGGTGAAATCGTTTATTTCAAAAATCAAATTAAATTTCTTTTTCAAGTTCAATTAGTATAAAATTCAGGAAAAATATTCAGTTAGGCTTCCGCTTTTCCAAATCCGAATTGCCGGGCCTTACGCTTGACCCCTGCCATCAGATTTTGTACAGCCACCTTGTCCACCTTCTTCGCCGCAGAAAGCCAGTTTGCCTTGAACTGCTGCTCGTCCTTAGCAGTTTTTTTGGTCTTTAGGTTCCGCTTGACAATAGCCCAGTATTTCTCAATTGGGCGGAGCTCTGGCGTGTTGGGAGGGTTCTTGTCCTTGGGAACCACCTGCACGTTGTTGGCGGCGTACCACTCCATGGCCTTTTTACCGTAATGGCAAGATGCCAAATCCGGCCAAAACAGTACGGAACAACCGTGTTTCTTCAGGAAAGGCAGCAGACGTTTATTCAAACACTCTTTCACGTAAATTTCTTGGTTGACAGTCCCGGAAGCTATGAAAATGCTGCTTTTCAAGCCACGGGTACAGATGGCTTGCCAAACCAGATATTTCTTTGCGAACTTTGACAGTTTCGTGTGCTTGAAAATATCTGCTACCTTTCCCTTCCTTTTGCCGTATAAAACTCCTGTCCCGGAAGCTGCTTGTAGTCGGCTTTGACGTAGGTTTCGTCGTCCATTACCACGCAGTCAAACTTCGTCAGCATCGTCGTGTACAGCCTCCGGGATCGCGCTTTGGCCGTCGTATTTTGTTTATCATCGCGATTTGGAGTCACTACCTTCTTGTAAGTCGATAGTCCGGCTCGTTTTTTGGCTCGATGCACGGTTGTAGACGATACACCCAGCTTATTTGCGGCATCTCGGAGAGATAGGTTAGGGTTTCGCTTGAAACTACCGGCAACTCTCTTTGTCGTCTCAGCGGCTTCCGGTTTTCGATTTCCCCCCGATCCACACTTCCTGGCTGTCGACAAACGTTCCCCAAACACTTTAATTACATTTGTAACGGTTGATTTGGCAACTTTTAGCGATTTTGCCAACTTTGCGTGCGAGTAGCTCGGATTTTCGCGATGCGCGAGCAAAATTTTGATACGCTGCTCTTCTTGCTTGGACGGCATTTTGACAACTGAAGAGTGAATTCCAAAATCAAAATAGGAGCAACATTCTACACACACACACACCTTCAAAATGAGGGGTGTTCAGGTTTTTTAAATGCAAAATTGAAAGAAATACGTCAAGTTGATATTGACCAAATTTTGACCGTATCGCCCTTTAAGTAGAAAGTATCAAAGAGTGGTTTACTCATCCAAAGAGAGAAAACCGGAGAAAATTCGAGCCTTTGAAGAACTTTTGGTCCGTCTTATACACTACTGATATACTAATATTAGTATCTCATCGAAGCAACTCTTAACAGTCAACACACATCTACACACAAAGAATCCTTTCAAGTTTCTTTGTAACGACCTGATCCTTACCCGGTCTGAATGTCACTCCCGAAGCTAATTATAATATTCAGATGATTTTTTTCTACACGACGTATGAACCTGAAGGATATCATTCCGAGTACACAGGAGCAGCATCAGCCGTCGAAACTACCAGGAAAAGTAAATTATTACCATTTTTTTCTGCAGGCTTTCTGACATCCGTAATAAGCTCCGGAAGGAAGGCATTTTCCACCTCATCATCTTTGCTGCTAACCGCCAGGTAGATCTTGATGATAGACGCTGAGTGTACCAAGGATTAGTTTGAGCCCTACTAACTCAACAATGTGGATTCAGGCAAGGAGCAAGTTGCTGCTAGTAGTCCCAGTTCGGAGACTTGTTTTGTGTTGGTCTCGCACAACTGGGAAAACCTATTCAAATACGAGACCGGCATCAACATGGCAAGTAAAATTACTATGCCTCGGCAGTAAATCGAATCACGTAAAATATACCCAAGTCGTCCGGGCCAGTTGATGTAAACCTACCTGCAAAGGCGACGCCTCTTCGTCCGTCGACAGGGTACGTAAAGGGAATTCCTAATTATCAGCTCACTTGACACCGTTTGCTGAAAGTTGAAAGGAAAGTTGGGTTTTAGAGGTGTCTGTTGCCGATGGGAATCCTTGTACATGTTGATGCCTTCGTTGGGATGAATAATCAGTGCGAAAGGGTACGGAAAGGCTTACCCAAGGAAGCTTGTTTGAAGATACAAAAGGCAGCAACACGGTTAATCATTTCATCTGAGTGAATGGGAAAATTTAAACTCCGATCTTATCGAAGAGATTGATGAATGGAAAAGGAAATGCGCTTTTCAAATTAAAAATCAATAAAGTTTCTACTTTCAGGCGTGAGATCAATTTAACCGCTTTGGTAAATACAGGAAAACACGATGCGTAGTAGAAAAAGGAGCCACCAAAACTGACTCCTTCATTGGCCTTCCATCTCTATACCGAAGACGTGTCAGGATTCTTAATTCAATTGTTTCCGTATTCTTCGAACGAATGCGTGAAAAGTTTCCCCCTCTAACCACACGCAGCGTACGACTCAAACCAAACCGATCACGTAATCAACATTCCCATTCGTTAACGGCGGCACGACTATAGCACGGGATAATGAAGAAATTTCCAGGAAGAGCACGTGAGAAGCTTCAACGCGGACGCATTTCATCAATGCATGGAGCGCAACATTCGACGCACGAAAGTTGGGGGAAATCGAAAATTCTCAAATTGTCAAATCCGGGAGTAAGCGCCCTTATCAGATTCAACCCCAGAAGCAGGGGGGATGCTGTGACATAAGGTATCGGATTACACGGTGGTTGCAGATTTTCCACCCACCAGTAGGTATCTAGTTGTCTACCGGATGGTGGAACTTATATTCTTTCTGAAAATCCTTGTTCTCGTTCTCAATTTACCTTCGTCTCGTTGCTGAAAATGGTGCAGGATCGTTTAATTTTATGGAACAGTTGATGGTGTCACATAAATTTTACAGCTGCAATATTTTTCCAGATTTTCGCATTCTTCGATTGAGCGAGGGTGGCTTTTGGGGTTGCGCGTTTGGATTCGAATTGGTTGGAGGGTGAATTTGAAGAAAAACATAAAATTTATATTAAGTCTTTGCCATGAACAGGTATGATAATAGGACGAGAAACAATACATCACGCAGATTTTTACTTAAGGTTGCTGTTACAATGATGAAGGGCGATTTAATGTCAGTGCTTCTTTTCTGATCAACGTTATTGGAAAAAAATCAAAATAGATGCAAATCTCGTTTCCTGAGAAAATTTTCTGTAATTGTAATTTCAATGAAAAACAAAACTACACTGAAACTATGGATTAGTTCACCAAAGCCATCATTAAAATAACAGTAATAATAGCTTTGATTGAGCAATATTTTCTATGCATCAACTTTGATGAAAAACTCATAGTCGAGGTAGGCTTTGCTTGTAGACGGACGTCAAGTTTGATTTTTGTGAAGATACATATCAGTTTTCTTGTTATAGAGTTGATAGACTACTGTTTTGTCTCACTGTCAATTGTTTACTATTTTGCACGACTGCTTACAAGTTGGTATACAAGCTTCCGGAAGTATCTGGTGGAAGAAGGGCTGCTGGCGTGATCGTAGGATGAGCCTAGATCTGTGTGATTTTAAATGATACATTGAACTGGTAGTGGAATCCACGTGACGTTAGTGTTTAAGAGAAACTGCTTTCAAGAGTAACAATGTTGCATCGCGGATGATTATCCATTGCTTTACGTATCGACCAGTTAAGTATTTTTCCATATCCATAAAACTACTTATAATCGTACTGCCTTATTCTTTCCTAATTTGAATAACATATCTTATAGTACTGCTTGGTTGATGTTTTCAGAGCTCGGTGATGAGTCACTTTGGTAGATAATGATGTACTATTGTGTGAAGATGCAATCACTGATCAAATGTTTTACTATTTCCAATTTGCTTCCATATGCCTCAGCATGGTGGGCATTAAGCAATTGAAATAAAACTTATGAACTAAGTCACATACCACCTTTCAGCATGCAATCTAAGAATTATTAATTACTAACGCAACGCAAATATGTTCATCTATCAAATATTTTTAATAAGAAACACAACACATTGCAAGGGTCCTCCCTTAACTCAGTGAGGTGGCTGGGTTCGATTCCCGGTCTGGTCTAGGAATTTTTCGATAATGAATCAAAGGCTCTCAATTAATAACTGTGGAAATGCATTTAGAACACTGAGTTGAGAGCAAGCAATAAACGAACTGTGAAAGCAATAAGATTGAAAATGCTAAAAGAGAAGGATACCTTGCATTTTGATGAATTGAGCTTGGAATTTATAGTGGCTTTATTTCCCATGGTCCCCTAGATAAATAAGTCAATTGGCATATGTTTGTTGACGCAGACTTTTTGCTTTTCTTGGATTGTTTTTCATCGTTATAGAATGTTTCGAAAATAGCTACAGTTCACAAAAAAGTGTATACACCCGCAATGAAAAATTAAAAAAAATACCATACCTTTTGACACATAGGCCTTTTCCTTTTGCGACTAACAGACTTTTTCAGTATCGAGCTCTGATAAAAAAAAAAAACGAATCTACAAATGCTAGATCTACTGTGGTGGTCTCTTTAAATTGAGCACTCGACCCTGATGGTTTATGCACTCAGAAAAAGATCTAAACTAATTAGTTTGAAGTTCACACTAAATCTTTGTTTGCCTGGTTGAACCATAGCTTCTTATAAATGACAACTACATATAGACACTGAGTATAAACTTACAGTAGAAGTACAAAGGGTAATGTGTAGTTTACGAAGATTTTAATGACAAAAAGTCTAAAAATGTTGTAGAAGGAGATGCTCGCTCATCACCATGGGGCACCAAGAGTGGACAGTAATGTTTGCTAGAATTAAAGATATTAAGAGAAAGTGTTGAATGTTCCGTCAGTGTACGGTAGGTTGGACACTGACGGAACTTTCCACACTTTATCTTCATATTTTTCATTCTAGCAAACATTACTTTCCACTCTTGATGCCTTATGGTGATTAGCAAACATCTCCTTCTGTATCATAATCGTTACTCCACACACGAAGAATACAAAAACATAGAGTATCTAAAAATGTTGTATATTGAGTATTTCAAAATGTTGTATATTGTAAAAATGATAAGAAGCTCGCTACAAATTTGCAGTGACTTTATAAATTTAACGAAAAACATCACACTTATCACTGCTAGCATTTTTGTCGAGAGTCAATGAAATGCTGCCATCATGAAATGTCACCTCAGTCACGTTGACGGAGGGTCTTGAAAAGTATGACCCTACTTTAATTATTTTTTAGCATGAGCATGATTGACTACCCGAAGTTGTTACTCCGTTATTGCCAGATCCTTGAGACTAACATCCCAAGTAACAATTTAATGTTATTCCAGCTGTATAGCACTAATTCCGGTTTTGTTGATAAAACTACATTCAGAATGGTTTTGTCTACCAAGACTTTCTCTATGCTTCTATACAGCCGAAATTTGAACAAAGTGACACACTCTATATACAGTTGTGAAAACAATTCAATAAAATCTTTATAAGATCATAAGGATTTTGAAAACGTTCTAGTGAAAGATGTTATGACTACTTGAGAACCTTTATACAACCTACTGGCTGCCATGAAAACCAGCATACGGCCAATTGGCCACAGCTGACAAACTTTACTTTGATATCGGGGTTGGTTTTTTTTATTCTGCTTTGTTAAATTCTCTGCTCTCCTGATTCATTTAACAGTAAATTATGTATAGGAAAAAAGTTAGTGTTGTGGGTATTTTGTTTGGTAGCAAAATATCCAGAAAAATTAAGTTTTTAACAGCGTATCATGCTCCAAATCAAATGCGCATTTAACTTTATGGTGAACATCTCAAGTAACCATTAAGCACTAAAAGTGGCATTATATCAGCATTAAAGCAGCATTTAAATGTCTTGAAGCTCTACATTTAGATATAATGCTAATATAATGCTAAAAAAGGCAATATAACGTGCTTATATAGTGACAGCTCGTAAATAGCATTAGTAATGCTATATTAATGCACCTCAACATAACTGTCAGTTTTGATAGCCCGTTTTTAGCACTGCTAATGCTATTATGCTGCATTTATCAACTGTCTATTTCCGATTTATTTAAAAAAAACTGTCTCTTTTTTTGCTTCTTCTTATTGATGGTATTAGCAAAATAAAGGAGGATAATGCATGAAATAATGAGCAATAAAAAAACCACTTGGTGTAAATTCATATTATTAAAAATGAACGGGTTTATTAGTATGCGTAAAGTAATATTTTGTAAATTCAATATACTGCGAAAATATCCTTTACTGCGTCTTGAACCAAGGTATCATCATGCATGGTTGGACCGCTGCCTGTGCTGCCTGTGCCTGGCTGAAAGAGGTTCCAGAAATGTTCTAGCTTCCATCTCCGTATCTACGAACGAGTTTAAAGGCGTAGAATGGGCTAAGGGAACGTCCATTAATTACGTCCCGTAAAAAAAGACTTTTTATAACCCCCCCCCCCTTTTTTCACGTTTTTTGTATGGACCTTCAATTTTTTTTATGGATCGTCACGTTTACCAACCCCCCTCCCCCTTACTGCGTGACATAATTAATAGACCTTCCCTAATGAAGATGTAGTTGTTTCTGGAACCAAATTATCAAATACATTAATACACATAAGTTTAGAAGTATCGTAGTTTCGATACAATTTAACTTTACGTCTATAACTTCCACTTTTCAAAGTTTTTTTTCCACTTATTATCGTCCATACAGGTTTTTGTTGACTACAAATTACTTTTCAATTCTGTCTTTTGTAAACAAGTTCTTAGCATTATTTAATAGCCTTATATTAGCACTAAATGCAGATATAAGGCATGTATATATGAACATGATAAATACTTTTATGCATTATAACAGCCTTATATGCTGCCTTAATGCTGGTGATAATGCTAAGTTTTGGTTGGAGTTTGGATCCATTTGTGCTGCTAATATGAAGCTTGCATGCCTAACATATGCTAATATAGAACTTTTAAGCAACAATTATGCTGATATAGTGCTATTATCGAGCTAAAGCTTAATGCTTATGGTTACTTGGGATTGGCACGATATGAGCCGAAAATTACTGCGCCTTGGAAATAATGGGAACTCACAGCAACATAAACAAATTTATTCAAATATATTCGACAAATATATCAATAATTTTTTGCATATTGGTGGAATTTAGAAAGGTTATCTAACGGAGTTCCAAATTGGTCTTAGTTTACATTACCTTAAAAATTTGATGCATTTATTTTTCCACATTTCAATTATTTCTTGTATCTCAATATGGCGATTGAAAAAAACACAGTTTTGCCAAGAGCCAATTTATATTCGCAGTGACTACTTTAAAATTATTTGTTCATTTTTTTTTGCCATTTTAAAATCACACTGAAGCTTACATACTCTGTTATTTGTGTCTTTCAAATGGCTTTTGTTTCGTTTTCGCAGTGTACTCACAGTTAATAGCTTCCGTAGTTGTTCCATTTATTGGCAATGCTTATACCTATGAAGGATGTGTATATACTGTTTTAATAACTAGGATAAACTTAAGAGATTTTTTTAATAAAAGCATTCACAATCATTTACAGCAGGGATGATTAAGCAAATACCAGCACAGATATTAAAAAAACTTCCATTTTCACGCATTGATTGAGAAGTCAGACGTTCGCCATGGTTCCATAAAATTCTTCACAGATAGCATAGCATGTAGCATTTACAGTTACACAAAATCGTAGGTGGTGAAGACTTAATCTACCGTTAAGAAAACTATCATGTATGGATCCATTGCCGTTCGGTAAGAAACCTGGGGGATGATTTCGAACCCTTTGATACTAGACATGCTGCCTCCAGTAGACTAAGTCAACCTTGGCCAGTCCTTGCAACTGTAGGGGAGTGAGAGGGAATATTAGTCCAACACATACTTAAGAGAGATGCAGAGAACTCTACGACCCCTCATGTGTGTCACAGGTAATGGAGTGTTAATAGGGAAAGAGTTATCCCTGGGATACGCTCGACAAGCGTTACGGGTGATCAAAATTGATGAATTACGAACACATATGATACGAAGTGCACCTTCGTCGGGGATTTCCTGAAAAATAATACTAATAGAAGCAATAGCTACGACAATTAACATTGCCTGTAAACGGTCAATATGCAACTGAAAAAAATAAGACGTCAGTTACAAAATAAATAATGGGCAAACGATGGTTAGAAGCTTCATGCGATCAGAAATCTACCTAATATATAGCATAAAATGGGAAGCAATAGGAGAACATATTGGAAATGCATGGTATGAGAATAAAAATGAGTGACCAACAAAAATATAAATAAACAAAATATAAAATTTATTACAAAAATGATGAAAATGATAGTAATCATAAAAATCGTAAACTCAGTTACGATCAGCAACAACATCAATACCATACAGTGTGTGTAAGCTGGGCTATTGTTTTCAAACATATATAAATATGTAACTATGCATAAAATATAAAACAATATATATATATATATATATATATATATATATATATATATATATATATATATATATAACATATATATATATATATATATATAACAGATAATAATATATGCATTGATTGTAACGGAAATCAATGAAAATGGTAAAAATGATGGTTGTCATAAAAATTGTGAGCTCAGTAACAATCAAAAGCAGCATCAATCCACATAGCGTTGGTTAGGTGGGCTACGACTTACAAAGATGCATAATGCGGAGCTGAAAATTGAAATTATTAGCAAGCTAAGGAAACGTAAGCAAAAATTTTTATCAACTGCGCCTAAATGAATCTAAAATACTGAAACAGTGAGTTATGACACAGTAATTACCAAAATTGAACTGTAAAATCAGAAACCAGCCAAATGGCACACAGCGCTGCACGAATCAGATCAGCTCAGATTTAGTAAAATGTCCATTCGCAAATCGGAAATGAAAAATACATTCAGCAATAAGTGCACAAGCCTAGCACAGATTCCGTTGCAGTTTCTTGTATTCAAGGTAGTAGATACTTCTAAATCATAAGAAGAGAAAAAAGGATTAAAATAATAATTGGACATATAAGACATAATAATCAAAAGTATATATAACCTATTAGAAAATAAAACAAATAAAAAATTTATAAATTATGAATAAACAATGTCATATAAGATAATATATATAGTGAAGGGATATTATAATATTAACTGAAAATTACATGTGTGCCGACTGCTGTTTTGTAGCAATATTAGACAAAATTGAGCATCCATTATGAACCAGAAAACTTAAGCAATTGACAGCCATGAGAAAAAAATGAATTTAAAATGTTAACATTTTTTACAATGATGACTTGGAAGACCTGAAAGATATGAGAATGGAAAATTATGATATGATTTACCGGTCGCACCCCCTCACTTCGCTATTGTCAAAATGACAACATTGCCCAGGCTACGCCAACCAGCGTCTCCATGTTTCAGCTGGCAGTCTTTTGTGATCATATGACTCGTGGAGGCGTAAAGTAGGAACTTGTGAGGACCAGAGGTCGGTCGCACCCTCTTTCGAAGTTGTCAACTCACCAATTGAAGTCCGTTTCCATAAAATTCTTCACAGATGGCTCAAAAATTAGAACGAAAATGGGAGCAGGAATCTTCGGCCCTGGGGTAGAAATCTCAGTGGCGATGGGAAACTATCCAACGGTCTTTCCGGCGGAAATTGTTGTTAAAATAAAATGTGTTAATGTTTGTATGAAGAGGAAATATAGACATGCTGATATTTGTATTTTTACAGACAGCCAAGCGGCACTCAAAGCATTGAATAATTATAAATGTACATCCAAACTTGTCAAGGAATTCATTCTATCGTTGCAAAAGGTGTGCCAATACAATTCCGTAAATTTATTCTGGGTTTCAGAACACTGTGACACTGTTGAAGGTAATGAAAGGACAGACGAGCTTGCTAAACAAGGTTCAAATGCACAGTTTATTAGCCCAGAACCATTCTGCAGTATATCATACTGTGCCATAAAAATGGAACTGAAATCTTGGGAAGAAAAAAGTGGGATAATCAGTTGGTCGGTTACCAAAAAGTGTGTTCAGTTGAAAAGGTTTATTATTCCAAATCTTACATTCAGTTAAAAGTTTTTGGAGCTAAATAAGAGAGTTTCAACCTCAGAGATTCCACAGTCGTGATGGAAGTGATTTGGTAGAGCTAATTCATAAAGAGGCAACCATTAAGTACGTCACGCTTCAAGAAGGCAGGGGGTTTAAGGAACTGTAGTACGTGTAAAGATAGATGAAACCGGAATGGGGAGGAGGTTTCGATTTTTCTATAATTTACTAACGTATTTATATGGACTATGTGCTTAAAAACACCGAACCTATCTCTCATGTTCCTTCAGATTTTTGTATTATCTTTAGGGTTAAGCACTACTTTGGCACTAAATGATTCTCTTTACCAGGGTTGTGGTTTGGAGGGGTTTTTAAAACTTGGCCAACAAAACCCCCCAAGACGAAGAGTAACATTTTGTATTTTGTGCTGAAATAGTGCCCAACCTTACATATTTTTGTATTGATCAAGAGGGTTTCTAAAACACCCGTAAAAATGTGAAGTTATTTAGAAACACCTACTTGAGTAGTTGTTTATAATAACTTTCCATAATGCCATTTTGCCATTTAATGCATTCACTGGAAGTAAAATGGTTTCAAAAAGCATTTAAGAAAAGTCACAATGAAATAATGAGTCATAAAACGGCATTTCAAAACAGCACATCACGAGTTCTTAAAGTCGATATAAAACCTTTGTTAGGAGTAAAAGGAATTTGAGAAAACAAGGTTTAAGATCGTTGTAAATTATTTGTGTATGTGAGCATAAACCTTTCTAAAATATTGGCACCTATTGGCACTTCTTGGAGCCATAATAAAACCAAATTTATTTCTCATGGCTTTCAATGAAACTTAATAAGGCTGGATGATTTTGGCAATGTAATTTGGGATGAGCACAATAACTCATAATTCAAAAGTGATCTTCTATGTGTAAGGCTCGAGACTTTCAGCCCAACTGAAATGATTGAATTGCCTTTATAATACAGTTGGGACTGATATAGTACGTTGAATGTGCAATTATAGTTACTCTTTCTCGTATTTAATTTTTGGTATTTTTAATTTATTACTCATCAAAAAATTTGTATTTATGTGTCATCTCAACCTACCCTGATTTTTCTGATATCCTTATATATAAAGTTGATGTCTTTATGGTTACTTAGGTCCATTTTCGGTAGTAAACCAATCGAAAAACGCGATATGTAATTGGAAATGTTAATTACATCTGAGTTCTAATCTGTTTCGTGTACAGGCATTTATGCAGAATCAGTAGGTAGCAAATGATAAAGTTTAACACGAATAGAATGGTCTAATTTGATTACTCTCTCCTCTCACTAGGTGAAGCCTAGTGATACGGATGAGCAATTATTGTACCAATCATGGATATTCGATAGAGATCAATATATACTCAATGCTTTACTGCTAGAGCTTTCGCTAACTGTTGGAATATACGATAAACTTATTACAACCTACCGAAAACAAGATAGCCGAGAAAACAGTTTCACTTTTTTTAAATATAAAATCTTTTACGAGCGTATTGTAGAACGTTTCATATTGAAAAACAAGGAAAATTGAAATTAACATTTAATTTGATCACTTTGAAAAAAAAAACTACATTTTAAACCGTTTTTCAAACTGTCATTAGGAAGCGCGAGCAAATTCTTTTAAATTTCACTAGAACATGCTTATCCTTTGACAGATATGCCTATTTCGTCTGCAACTAACAGACTTCTTCAGTGTTGAGTGCTCAAGAAAGCAGATTGGTTCTCTGTTAACTAAGTCACCAAAGCCGCAAATTTGCAAAGCTGGAGACGGTGGCTTCGATTTGAGGCCTAGTCTTATAAATCTTTCATGATGGAAATCTCCTCGACTTACCAGGTCAAACTGTCATTGAGCGTGCCACACAATGGACAAAGTCATGGATTGGAGCATTAAAATTTTGCCTACTTACTTTTATAGCCGCGAATTTGTCATTTCAATGTACTGACCAATAAAAGAAGTTTCTCATGGGTGACTTCCTGAAACTTACCCGTTTTAATTCTAAATTCTTCATTACACTGGTCCACAGAAATTTTAAGACCCAGTGCTTCATGCCAGTTTCCAGTTTCTTGGGTCCCAACTCCACCGAATATCGTTTTTTGACCTTATGCGATTTGCATTTTTCTTCACAAATTGGCATCAAAAATTGAAATATGGATATATTTTTGTATTACCTGTATTTTGAGATCTAGATCGTGTATAAATTGACTGTTTTCAGAAAAGTTAATTGTGAAGTGTTGATGCTTGACTCAACAGTTCTGAATTATTTTACTCCGTGGCGCTAGTGTGTTTGTAAATTTACTGTATGATCTGATTCTCAAGATTATTGAGATATAGTAAGATGGCATCTTCAAAAAAGATATTCGAGTGCCCAGAGCCTTAAGAATGGTGTAGACATTAGATCAGAATTTGACCACTACGTGGATTAATCATGTGGAAGACCATGACGGTCGACTTTATAAATCAGAACTATTTCACTACGTGGCACTTATCTGCCTGTGAACTATTTAATGAATGTTCATCGCTAGTACACAAGAGAGGCTGATTACACCAATTTCTTATTTTTGTTATTTTCTTCTGACAACTTTGGGTTACTCCTTTCGGGAATTTCTTCACAAAATGTCGGGTAAGTACTTTAGAGCACTTCATGAACTTCATGGAAATTCTGCAGAGAACTTCAGACAAATTCTTCTGAGAGCTCCATTGAAGTTTTTCAGAGAACTTCATGAAAATCTTCAGAGAGCTTCATTAAATTTCTTCCGAGAACTTCAGGAAAGTTCTGCAGAGAACTTCAGGGATGCTCTTCAGACTTGAGGGCAGTTTTGCAGAGAACATCAGCGAAGTTGATGCACATCTGAAATTCTTCAGATAACTTCAGGAAAATTCTTTAGAGAACTTCAGGGAAGTGCTGCAGATAAATTCAGGGAAGCTTGGACCGATAATTATCGTTGATATCAATGTAAAACACTGTTGATAAGACAATGCCAAAGGCAAGGTTCTATTTGATGATTTTTCTGCAGAATTTAACACTTTTTAATGTCCAATTTTGCCAACTTTTAAAATTGTTTTTCAGTTAGAAATTTTTCTACTGTGGATTTGGTCTGAACAGGTTCATAGTAATTTTGTAACCAATTGGTTTCCCATGCTTTGGTTCTGATCACCTTTCCATGAAAATTCAAATATCTCAAGAAATCATTTCCATTTCCATCAGCCAAATCTTCAACTACCATAGAGATGATTGAGATCAATATCAAGTATTCGTGGCATTTAACTTTGATCATATTATTCCATTGGAAATTAAGCATGATTATAATTATGTGCATTGAAGTTCAGCATTCTCATTTTCTACACTCTAAACCAAAATCTCCTAACCATAAAACTGTCACTTTGAAAAATAAACTCCATTGACCAACCCCGTTTCGAAAATGCAATACAAACTTGCATTACGCTGATTGTTTCTGGTTTTCCTACTTTGCTAATGCCGTTTGCGGTTATAAATCTTCCATCCAAAATTAGTTTAAGCCTTCTTCTCAATCCACCACCTCCACAAACTCTGAGCTGAGCGAAGGAAAATGCTCGAAATAAAATATACAGATTCCTAAAATGGATTTTTAATGAAATTATAAGACACACAGACGTCCCCTGAGCACAAGACATCGAGAACAAAAGCTGTCGTCGACTAATGCCTTTCTTGTGTAACTATTCTGTGTGCCAAAGAGCAACTATTTCGGCCACAATAATGCGGAGGTGGGAGTGGAATGAAAAGGACGGGAGGAAAAACCAGACATTCTGGATGGGTGGAAATTTATGCGAATCAGAATTGATGTATGGCTCAACAATTTTTCGATTGAGCGCAATCTGTTTACCTAATGTTTTCCTGGAAGAGGGGGGCAACTCTACCAGCAACGAGCTGCTGATTTATGCTGGCAACATGAAATAGCACACGAAACATGGCATTATGTCGAATTTATTTCAACACAAAGGACTCATTAGCCTTAAAGTTAAATATATTATGGAAATGATAAGATTAGGGTTCCACACGCGAAAGCTTTGGTTGGTCGCTGGATTCGTAAAGGTGTCACCCCGACCAAAGTGGGGACTGGTGGGGTCTGGGAAATCGACGTGCCAGGTCATAACTCTTCAAATGTCATAAACAGCAGCAACACACTACTGGCTTACCTACATGTATCATGATATGTTAATGGAGTCGCGTGGTGATTTATGAAGCTGTGCTGTCCCCTTTCACCACGCCAAGCCAACTACATTCCAACGAGAAATATCGCCTCCGGATCCCGTCAATATGGGCGCGTTGTAATTCATGGAAACACCTGCCTTTTACTGCAAACCGACAGTCACAAGCTAGAGAAAAATTGCTCGGGTGTTCATTTTTATTGCATCACGCCCTGTCTATTTTGCCTTCATCACCTTCCAGAAGAGCAACAGGGATAGCAGGGAAAACTTACAACCAAATTATGATTATCCTTCGACAGCCACCATATTACGGGAACTGACGATCACCGATGCAGTGTAGTGTCGTGGGTAGTCTTCCGGATTCGGGCCACAACGATACGTACGTGACATGGCTGCAAATCGAAAAATGGAATTGTACATTTTCCGATGCTGTTTTGTATTCTTGCGGCATACGTCGTGTGTTGTTGTGTCGGTGGAAAAACTTTCTCTCTGCTCTCATACAAATGGCAGACCATTGAAGGAGGGGTTTGGGAGGGGGTTTGGGGCTTGGAATGGTGGAAATCGAACATTTCGGTTACGGAGACAAATAGTGAATAGCGTGCTGTGGTCGTTTCCAATGAGTGATTCTGTAATGAACGATAGCGAGCCAGATACGAGATAAGGGCATCCAAAAGCGGCAGGTTGGTTGGTATGGGCCATGAATTGAGATCATCGTAACCCAGATACGTGCCGATGACAGGCTGGAGGTAATAATCGATCCATTTCGGAAGAGGTGATTCGGGGTGATTGGACTGTATGCGATGAACACTGTTCCATGAGGGTCGTGCCATGGTTGGTTTTAAATTGGTAAGCTGTATTGTTTGCGTCTGTCCTGCTGTTTTACTTTCACGATGTCCTGAACACACTACAGTAGGAAAATATATGGTCACTGTCATACATATCTGTTTCTTTTTTGATCCTCATTAGAGAAACTAACAGTTTAAGTTGGTCTATATAATTCATTTTAGGAGATCTCCTAAAATCCAGCTTAAGGTTTTTGCTCTGTTCAGAAAATATTCCAGGGATTAAAATATTCTACTCCAATTATGTTCTTGTCACTTTTCTGCTTTGATCTAACCTTTTCAGCTCCAAGAACGTCTATGCTTTTCTTCGGGTTATACTACTCTATGCATCAAAAAATCATTTTGAATCAACAAAAGAATTTATTAGCGGAAATTTACTTTCTTTGGAACGATCCGTAGAGTAATTCTAACCAACAGGTATAAAATATGAATCTTTACTTTCCGAAAATAAAAATCTCTACGTTGAATTTCAAACTCAAATAAACGTTACCATCAAAACTAATATTGCATACAACAGAACTAGAGGGTGGTACGGTAAAAAATTGGTCAAACATGATGAAGTGCACACTGATTAGTTTATCATATAAATGATCAATCTTAATTTTTATTTTTGAAGTTCATCTACTAATATACACACACTAATTATTTGATAAATCTTCCGATTTTCCAAATGCAAACTGTCGCGCTTTACGTTTCGCACCTTTCATCAAGTTTTGTACCGTTGTCATCTCAGCCTTATTTGATGCTGAACGCTAATTTTCCTTTAACTGTTTTTCCAACTTTTTTTTGAGTTCTCTTGAGGTATCTTTTCACGATTGCCCAGTATTTTTCAATTGGGCGCAGCTCCGACTTGTTTGGAGGTTTTTTTTTCATGGTTACGATTAGCAAACTATTGGCGGTATAACAACCCTGAGCCATTTTTCCGTCGTGGCAAGAATCGAGGTCTGGCCAAAACAGCACAGAACAACTATGTTCTGCATGTTCATGTTCTTTACGTATGTTTCATCGCCGATTACGACGCAATCAAACTTGGCCAACCAACTCATATACAACTTACGTGCTCTTCCTTTGGTTGTTGAGTTTTGCTTATCATCTCGATTGACAGCCCAGCCCGTTTCTTTGCTCATTGCACTCTTAAGGTCTGTATCCACATTAATCCGGACACCTTCAAATCATTGTAACTTTTGAAATATTGTACGTCGGAATGAAAAATTTCACTGTGGTATAGCTGAGAGTCTATGATGAAAAATACTATGATTGATGTTTACATTTCATGGTCAGTATTCAAGATGGTGACGAAAGAAAAACAAGTGTGCAAAAACATTGAACTTGCCTAAATCCACTGTTCACGATGTGCTCAAATCATTTTCAGAACGTTTGACGGTGGAGAGGAAACCGAGAAGTGACAAAAACATTTAACGCGCTGATCTTGTCATGGACCGAAAGATGAACAGGATATTAACGAAAAACCCAAATCTCTTCATTTCGTAAAATAGGGATGTCGCCTGGTTGTGTCCAAAAATCAAAACAACGTTTGGGACTTAAGTCGTACAAAGTAAAAACAGTTCCAAATCACAACGACAAACAGAACTTGGCAGCACAATCACGGGCTCGACGTTTGTACTGCGAATATTTGACGAAGTTTTTATGCGTTGTTATGAACGATGAAACTTATGTCCTGGAGGATTTCAAGCAGCTTCCAGGGCTGGTTTTTTATTCTGCTATGGCCAAAAATGCTACAGATGAGCATTTCAGAACGAAGAAGACATCGAAATTTCCCAAAAAATACCTTGACTGGCAAGCAATTTGCACGTGTGGCAAAAAGAGTAAATCTTTCGTCACTACAGGCACAATCAACAAGGAGATCTATCAGAAAGAGTTTCTGTAGAAGCGATTGCTACCCTTCATCAAAAGTCACAAAGAAAAACATGTGTTCTGGCCCGATTTGGCATCATACCACTATGCTAAAACTGTGATGGAGTGGTACCAAGCAAATCAAGTGAACATTGTACCAAAAACCTCAAACCCGCCAAATTGCCCAGAGCTACGACCAATCGAGAGATATTGGGCTCTGATGAAGCGGAAGCTTTCTGGAAAGAAGCAAGGAATCAAAGACATCAAACACTTCCAGCAAATTTGGACAAAGACGGCTTCTACGATTTCTGAAGAGTCTGTACAAAGCCTAATGGACGGAGTTAAGCGCAAAGTTCGAAAATTTTATGCAAATACCGAATAACTATGTTTTGTCTTCACGAATTGTGAAAACACATCCCATGAATCTGAAATAAACAACTACGACGGAAATATAATGCAAAATCTATGTTTTATTCATGTTTTGAGGTGTCCGGATTATTGCGGATACAGACCTTATGTGGGGCTTTCCCAATTTGTTTCCGATATCTCTGATGGAAAGGTTGGTATTGCGTTCGAAAATGCAGGCCGCTATTTTTCCGGTTGTTGTGGCTTCCTGGTTTCAGTTTTCGTCCGAACCCAGCTTCCTGGCAGTCATCTGGCGTTCTCCGAACCCTTTTATATCAATCATCACGGTTGATTTGGCAATATTAAGTGATTTATCCAAGTCGACGTAGGAAAAATTTGATCTTGCTTTTACGCGTGAAAAATTTTGATACGCTGCTCTTCTTGCTTCGAAGCCATTTTGACAACTGAATAGAAAATGGCAGAAACAAAATGAAGTCAATATTTTCTACGCATACACCTACAAAAATAGGGTGTTCAGTTTTTTAATGTAAGATTTAAAAAACTACGTCATATTTAAGTCGACTATGTTTCACTGTTCCATTCTTTAAAAAGTGCAATGTTTAGTAAGCAACATGAAGAGTTGTTCCAATGTGCGCCAAATCTTGCATTAAAACGTAGGTGCGAGTTATTCCAGACTTCGAACAAACAATCGAGTCTCCTTTTAAAAAGCACCCTGCCACGTAACTAACTTTATTGAATGTAAATCCAAATATGAGCTCAGAATTATTGAAACACGTCCAGTTTTAGAGAGAGTTTAGTTTGAAATAAGCAAAAATACGTCTATTTATGAAAAAAGAAATTACCAGCTAACTAAATGCCATTTTGACTCTGCCCTTGGAATGTTGTGCTTGGATTTTGAATGGTGTCCAACATCAAATTGCATAACGAAAGTTAAGCCGTTGGTCTCGGTTCATAGTCATGAGTCGTTAGGTAGGGTCCAGGTGGTGGAGTTGTCTCCCTGGCGTCGGTGATTGTCACCATTGTCACCATGTGAGGAAATAGGCTGACGGAAAAAAATTGCATAACGGAAAACATGTTATAGAAAATAATCCATTGAGTATTTTCTCCTAAAACTTTGGATAGAAGTAGTTTTGAGTGTATTCTTTTGTTTGTTTTTTTGCTGTGAGTTTTTCGAAAATTGGAAAAAATGGCGTCACCCGAAAAGCAACGTCGCGAATAAATTTAGCGCAAGCACCTGGTTAATCCTCAACTCTCTCATAGTGACATTGTAAAACAGCTCTGTGTCTGTGTGGGGAGGGGGGGGGGGGTGTTTAAGAATCCTACAACCACTGGCCGGCAATGGTATTATGAAGGTAATCTGCTTACAACAATCCTTCAAGTGACCAAGCAGCTTTAACCCGGAAGCTAGAAAGTGACAGCTCTACTACAGATCCAGCAACCCATTTCAGAATGTCTGGAGAGTTACGCCCATTACAAGGTTACTTTCACATACAATTTCCAAACCAGGCACGTATTGTGTATTATTTAAAAATAAGGTTGTTGTTATATAATTATAGTAAGACACATCTCACCCATGGCCGATTTCTGAATGACACTCGCTTGTTCGTAGGCATAAACATTTTCGACGTTGATTCATAATTAATGTCATGCACTCGCGTCAAAATAAGAGCAAAAATTAACGTCGCAAAACCGCCCGTTAGATACGCAACCTGCAAAACAAAAATCTGTACACAACGTGGTGAACGCATCTTAATTTATGTGCCAGTCTTTCACGCGCGCGTGCGCGTTGTCTTCGTTTGCTGCTTCTGACCAGCAAATGGCCGTTTTATACACTGCACTAGTCTTTTTTTTTTACTTTACACTTTGCCATTAACCCTTATGTGATCGACAGGGTACACGGGTACCTTTCCATGTTTTACATTACGTATTTTCATAGTTTGTTTTAAACCAGGAAGTTGAAATTCAGTAACATTTTAATAATAGGTAGAAGGCAACTTTTTGCATAAAAACATTTCGTATAGTAGCAAGGGGGGCCGAAAGGGGGGACTTCGATTTTTTTACCCCTTAAGTGATCGACAGGGTACCCGGGTACCCACCAAATTCAAGCGATTATAACTCTGGCTTTTATTTACCGATTTTAATTCTTTTGGCACCGTTAGGTTCCAAAACTCATTCGCTTTTGGTACATACATCAGCAATGATCATTTGAATACATCTGGTTCTCATAAATCAGGGTTACCGGGGCTGTGTTCCGGTACGGAGACACTATATCGGAACATCTATTGAATTTGCAGGAATGTATGCCAGAATGTTTGGAATAATTCCTAGAAACTATCTCTATCCTAGAGTGGGCCCTATGCCAACTTGTTCCTGGACGGCCATTCTGTAACAGGTTCTCGTGGGGCCTAGAGTGGCCATAAACATATTTAGAAAGAAAGCTGGGCAATATGGGTATCAAAATTAATGAAATTTCTCCAGTAGGCTATTTCTCAACCTTTTGTGGCTATTTGATGATTTTTCATCGGACCGGTCAACCCGGAACAGGTTTCTTTTGAAATATGTTCATGGTCACTCTAGGTCCCACGAGTACCTGTTACAGAATTGCCGTTGCAGGAATGTGTCGGCATGTGGCCTACAATGAAATTAAAATAGTTTCTAGGAATTATACCAAAGATTTTGGCTTCCATTCCCGGAAATTTAATAGAAGTTTCCAAAAAGTGCATCCGTACCGGACCATAGCTCTGGTAATCCAGATTTACGGGAACCAGATGAATTCAAACGGTCATTGCTGATTACGTCCTAAAATCCAATGAGTTTTTAAATCTAACGGTGCTAAAAGAAATAAAATCGGTCAATAAAAGCCAGAGTTATAACCATTTGAATTTGGTGGGTACCCGGGTACCCTGTCGATCACTCAGTGGTGTTTTTTTTTGTCGAACACATAAGGGCTTATAACCTCGAGACGGCCGCGAGTAATCGGCTCTATCCTCCTAACTTTGGTTTTATGATAAATGATGTATAAAAATATGAAAATTTGGCTCTGTAAAGTTAATTCGATTGAGCCTGTAGAAATTAATGATTATTAAAAAAAAACATAAGGCTTAATCAAAAGCCCCACTATGAGGCGACTATATATCGAACTTAAAAACTGTTTACTACTATCGGTTCACTCGCGACAAAGCGGAAAACACTCTAACTTAATAATTTATGTCCGGGTGTCACAATACTACCACTAATAAACAAAACTAAGCGGATGTAACTCTTCTTCCGGGTGCGGGTGCGAAGCACTATAAAAACCGGGGAAATTCTACCGACACTCACACATTTCTGGAAGGAATCGATTGTATTCACTACGTATTACACAAACCACGCGAATTTTATGATTTCGCTGTTAAAGGGTGATACGGTCAAAATTTGGTCAAGGGAAAACGCGTGTAAATCGGTGAAATCGTTTATTTAAAAAATCAAATTAAATTTCTTTTTCAAGTTCAATTAGTATAAAATTCAGGAAAAATATTCAGTTAGGCTTCCGCTTTTCCAAATCCGAATTGCCGGGCCTTACGCTTGACCCCTGCCATCAGATTTTGTACAGCCACCTTGTCCACCTTCTTCGCCGCAGAAAGCCAGTTTGCCTTGAACTGCTGCTCGTCCTTAGCAGTTTTTTTGGTCTTCTTTAGGTTCCGCTTGACAATAGCCCAGTATTTCTCAATTGGGCGGAGCTCTGGCGTGTTGGGAGGGTTCTTGTCCTTGGGAACCACCTGCACGTTGTTGGCGGCGTACCACTCCATGGCCTTTTTACCGTAATGGCAAGATGCCAAATCCGGCCAAAACAGTACGGAACAACCGTGTTTCTTCAGGAAAGGCAGCAGACGTTTATTCAAACACTCTTTCACGTAAATTTCTTGGTTGACAGTCCCGGAAGCTATGAAAATGCTGCTTTTCAAGCCACAGGTACAGATGGTTCAAACCAGATATTTCTTTGCGAATTTTGACAGTTTCGTGTGCTTGAAAATATCTTGCTACCTTTCCCCTTCCTTTTGCCGTATAAAACTCCTGTCCCGGAAGCTGCTTGTAGTCGGCTTTGACGTAGGTTTCGTCGTCCATTACCACGCAGTCAAACTTCGTCAGCATCGTACCGTGTTTCTTGTGAAAGGCAGCAGACGTTTATTCAAACACTCTTTCACGGTAAATTTCTTGGTTGACAGTCCCGGAAGCTATGAAAATGCTGCTTTTCAAGCCACAGGTACAGATGGGATTGCCAAACCAGATATTTCTTTGCGAACTTTGGATACAGTTTCTGTGTGTTTGAAAATATCTGCGCATACCTTTCCCCTTCCTTTTGCCGTAGAAAACTCCTGTCCCGGAAGCTTGCCGGTAGCCGGCTTTGACGTAGGTGTCGCCTGTCCATTACCACGCAGTCAAACTTTCGTCAGCATCGTCGTGTACAGCCTCCGGGATCGCGCTTGGCCGTCGTATTTTGTTTATCATCGCGATTTGGAGTCACCACCTTCTTGTGCCGATGAGTCCGGCTCGTCTATGCCTCGATGCACGGTTGCAGTACGATACACCCAGCTTATTTGCGGCATCTCGGAGAGATAGGTCAGGTGCGCTTGAAAATCCGCCTGGCAACTCTCTTTGTCGTCTCCAGCGGCTTTGCGCTCGATTTCCCTCGATCCAGACTTCCTGGCTGGTCGACAAACGTTCCTCAAACACTTTAATTACATTTGTAACGGTTGATTTGGCAACTTTTAGCGATTTTGCCAACTTTGCGTGCGAGTAACTCGCTGATTTTAGTGATGCGCGAGCAAAATTTTGATACGCTGCTCTTCTTGCTTGACGGCATTTTGACAACTGAAGAGTGAATTCCAAAATCAAAATAGGAACAACATTCTACACACACACACCTTCAAAATGAGGGTGTTCAGGTTTTTGAATGCAAATTGAAAGAAATACGTCAAGTTGATATTGACCAAATTTTGATCGTATCGCCCTTTAGTTAAAGTTAAATTACGAATTATTGTTTAATTTTTTTTCCCAAAACGACGCAGCAAAAACAAACACGTCGTTTCAAGCATAGCTTGTTGCGATCCATTCCCAATGCTTCGGTCGGGATGTTGCCAAACGGTTTAATTTGTTCAAGTCTTTCGTTCAGAGCTGGCACCGGGAGGGACTGCTTACGTACAAAGTGCAAAAGGCTCCAAATCGCGACGAACGGTTAACCCCCCCCCCCCCCCCTCCACAGTCCCCAGTCCCCCAGTCACTCAGTCAGTCAGTCACTCACTCAGCCAGTCAGTCAGTCAGCCAGTCAGTCAGAGTTATTCCTCGGCCAGAATAATATAACATAAATACAACAAAAATTTAACAAACCTCGTTAAGGCTTACTGATTATGCTATAAATTTGTTAAAGATGTTTTCATCTGGATAATTGTATAACATACTCATAACAATTTTAAATACTATGCCCTGAGGGCACAATCTGCGTAATTAAATAGATAAGTTCTAACAATTGCTGATATGGATTTTTTACATCGTAACAAAACTGTTGCAAAGTTGTTTTTGTTTTTGTTATGTCTTCATCATAGTTTGTTATAATTTTTTCACCTCGTGATAATGTTTTGTTACAATTTCTGTTATTTACCATGTAGTTAACATCCGCAATCTAAATTCTAAAAACCTTTGTATTAAAAAACAGCGTAAATGAATAACTTTGCCGTTTCCTTCTGGTCAGGATGCGTTGTTATATCAGCACATTGTGCGTTTCAACTTGCTATAGGATTTCAAATCTTCACCGGGAGGCGAGTCTATGGGTTTGCCATCAAACCAGTACTAAAATGAAAATGGTTTCCTTTGCTCACTTACCTAATACATCAACGTCCAATGTCGGTGGTATAGTGGTAAACGTGACTGCTACTTGGGCACCCCAGTGGGTCTGGGTTCAATCCCAGTCGACGTCGGTGGTTTTTCTGAGGCGAAAAAATCTGGTCACGTCTTCCTTCGGAAGGGAAGTAAAACCGTTGGCCCCGGTTCCTATTCATCAGCCGTTAGGTAGAGTCCAGGTGGTGGAGTCGTCTTCCTGGCGTCGGTGATTGTCATCATGTGAGGAAATAGGCCGACGAAAACTAAATAAATAAAAAAACAAATCAACATCCAATAAAGATTCGAATACTTCGCAATATTCCGCTAAAAATTCTGTAGTGATCACTACTTGTTTCCGGTTCATCAAGTGTCCAACACTTCCAAAACCTCGCTTCTTACTATGCCCAACATTGGAAAAGTTTTACGTCATTTTTTAAATTACGTAGGCTATGGGTATGATTAAGGCTTGTTCGCGACAAAATCTGGACAGATTAAATTTGGAATAAAATAATTTTGCTGCTAGTTTATTCCAAGATGCATGTTTTATTCATTTAATTGTGCATTACTAGTCATCATAAAACTAATAACAGTTACTTAGTTAGGATGCATGGAGAAACAACGAACTTTCGAGTTTAATCCAGTCATAAGGGTCTGTGCAGACTTCTCTGCAACCGATTTAGCTGTTTTTGTCCAAGATTTTCAATTTTTTCTGGAGTTGTAGCTTGTTGTTTTTATATTGAGAGAGTTCTCTCTTCACAAGAGCCCAATATCCGCTCGATAGGTAGCAACTCCGGGCAGTTAGGTGGATTTGCCTTTTTACGGTACAACATGGACTCCATTCGCTTTCTACCATTCCAAAACATCTTTGGTTTAGTGACAAGATACCAAATCAGGCCAGAATAGCGAGGGTGCGTCATGGCTGCGTAGAAATGGTTACAATGGCTTCTCTAGGCATTCTTCACGATATATTTCCTTGTTTACCGTTCCGGTAGCCAAGGTTGCGGCTTATCATTTTTGACTTATCCATATTCATTTGCCGATAGCTCTTCTTAGAAGCTCAATTTCAAAATATAATGTATCGATGACACTTGCTTGAAGGCAGACCTACAACTTGATGTAACAATACATAGCTCTATCTTTACATCTGAGAATAAGAGCGTATATTTCGCAGGATCTTCGCGATGATATTCGCGGTGAAGATCACGCGATTATCATCGTGAAGATCACTGTGAATATACGCTCCTCATGTCGAAGATATAGGAGTTAGAGCAATGTACTGTCTGACAAAGTTGTAGGTCTACTCATGCACTACAAGTTCATCATACATCATATTATCAAATCGGCCCTCTGAAAGGAGATATTGGCAAATGAATATGCCTGAGTCAAAAATGATAAGCCGCAACCCTGCCGGTAGCTATGAAGCTTTGGCTTGCTGAACCACAGCAGTATTTTGACGGCCAAACCCAATATTTTTTTGGGAAACTTGGCCTATTTTTTCGTATTAAAATGCTGCTCTACGCCATTCCGTTGCATGGCAGTATAGTAGGACATTCCAGGAAGCTGCTTAAAGTCTTCCAGCACATAAGTTTCATCGTTCATTATCCCGCAGGAAAACTTCGTCAAACATTCGCGATAGAACTTGCGAGCTCGGATTTTTGCCGTCATATTCTGTTTATCCTTACGGTTTGGTACAGTTTTCACCTTGAACCTCATACCTTGCCGGTGCATTAAAATATGCACAAAAGTTGGGGACATTTTTATTTTTCTAACCACAGTACGTACCGAAAGATCTGATCTCTTCTGCAATATTTGCTTCACCTTCGCGTTCTTCTGGTGGTTCTTGAGATCCATTTTTGTTCAGCGTCCAGCCTTTCTGGCTGTTGTCGAATGAGTATCAAAAAATTTAAGAACGTTAAGAATAGTGCTTGAAGAAAACCCAAGCTTATTTGCATGTTTTCTTAATGACAGATTCGGATTTTCATTGCCACCGCACACTAACTGCTTTTCGCACTTGCACTCCATTCGACGCCATCTTCGATCTAAAAGCTTGTAGTATCATCAAAAATTGATTTTTCACAATGAACGAGACATATGTTCATCAGTCTACGAAAATCGTTTATTTAACGTGTTGATGAAGTATTTTCCAGCGACGAACGCGTATTTAAGTCCAAATTTTGTCGCGAACAAGCCTTAATGAAAAGATTTGTGGTTTGACTCATTCATCATTTTCTGGCGGTTAGTACGATGACGAGTAATAATAGTCTACACTCGGAGAAATCTATAAGTCAGAGATGAAATAGGCAACTGCCACAAAGGATATGCTTTTTCTGCACAGTGGAATTTCGTGGAGTTTGCGAAGCGTTTGAAAAAAGTGGAATATGTAGCAATTAGTTAAAATTATTTATTCCATCAGCTTGTCATAAAATTGCTTATGGTATTTCTAGTACTTCCATGAAGCGTCTATGTTAAGTGTTAAAGCTGTTTTTTCAAATCATTTCTTCCAAGTTTCTTCCACCGTAACGACATATTATTCCAAATGGCAAAGATGTATGTGATGCTGCAAAACATAAAGCCGCTTCGCCAAAATGTTTAAAAAAACCAGAATATTCTTAGAAATTAGAAGGAAAATTTAGTATTTTCAATTTAATTCCAACTGGTCTTTGCTTACCTTGACAGATGACGCTTATGATATCTACCGTCTACAATGTGCAGACTTCTTCAGTGTCTCGCACTAATAGCTCTCGACTCACGAGACACCGAAGAAGTCTGCACATACGGAGACGAAGCTGCGCGTGCCTGTCGAGATAAGCAAAAGGTGGTTTAGACTAAACGAAGGCTCACTGGTTTTCTTCTTATTTCTAGTTACAGGTATTCCATTTAACAGAAAAGCTCAAACCCTCACAGGGTTAAAATATTCTTTCCATTTCCGAAATCTTAGACACAATTAGACACTAGTTCACATATTCGTAACAACCTCAACGCCAAAGCATTCCCAGTAAATCAGCATTCTTTTGAAATGTACAGTATGCATATTCTGCCATGTCCTTTCACTTATAAATTACAAAAACCCACAGCAAGCACACGACTCCTGCTCCGTTCCCACTAACATTTGAAAGAACATCTGCTTTTGCTCCCGGCTACACCTATGATTTTTCCAGCTGAAATATATGGATTTTCCGCATCATCCGTCGTCGCGTTCTCGTCGCCTCGACCGTCGCCCAAACTTTCTTCAGTGCTGCTTAACTGCTATGATGGTTGCATCCGCCATTGTTGCATGACGGCTAAGGTCAAAGTTGCTGCCAGCGCGTTTTCTCCTGACTGCCCTCAAAACGTTTGCTTCTTGAAGCACAAAAGCTCCTCTCGTGCCACACTCCGCTACGGTTACCTACCCTCTATGGTGATTTTGGATTTCCGATGCCACGAAGCCATGCTCCGGGATTGGGTGGCAGAAGAGCCAGAAAATAGCGAATAAAAATGATAACGTCGCCACTGCCATCCTGTGTTCCGAGGAAAATATGCAAGCTGCTGCTGCTGCGTCGTTCCGCAGAATGTTATATAAGCTCGCGTCTGGACGGAAACCCAATATGGTCGTGGAGATTTTCGCGCAGTCCACTGCTTGGCCACGCCAAACATAACCCGAACAAAATGCTTCCTCTAGTGTTGCATATGTAAAATATGCATACGGTAAATGATCGGAAATATATTATTCCACACGAGAGGATCTCCCTACGGATGGCATAGGCGTCAGGGAAAGGCGCGAGGAGAAGAGAAAAAAATGACCAGAAGCTACGAAATAAAAGGAAAGATTAAGTGTGACTTTTATAACCTGCTTGAGGGAGAGCGTTTGGAAATAGAAAATAATCCCCGAAAATTGCAGCAATTCTGGATTCAGATGGCACCCGTTAACTCGATCCCATTAGTTTGATACTTTGAGTTCGTTTGTTTGATGATGACCAGTTGAGGTCTGTTCATAAGTTACACATGTAATAGAAGTTGGATTATATGTTGAATATATTTTATACATTTCATAATCATTCAGTTTTCTACGAAGACCTATAAATTATTATGGAATAATCAATACCTCCATCCTGGTAAAAATAAAAATACAGTAGAAAATTTTAAATTTCAACAAGACAGTTTGAATAATCAGATCTTTGCTCTTAAAAAACATAAGACACAAAAGATACATTTGACGCATCGGGAATTTTATTAGAAGAATAGTATGGGGGAATGTAAGTATATAGCAATATGAAACAATTGACTTTAAATAGAGTTGTTGAATACATTGAAAAGGGTTGCCAGTTTCTTCTGGAAAACTTTTTTATAAATTATTCGAGAATCAACGCTTGTTTTAGTCAATGAGATAGAGTTCAGAACCATTAACTGACGCCAAGTTGTGTTTTTGCCACAAGAAATCAAAGAGAAGAAGTATACTTTGAAATACCATTTTTTTACTAAAACATTCTCTAAGTGACTCAATTGTGCTGAAAGAGTGTTATAACGACATTATCTTGTTGCCTGATTTTGAGCCATTCCAAAAATTGTAACGGGAGCGGTGGAACAACCCTCGTTGGAGTGAATCAAAAGGAGAGTTGAGTATTAAATGTAAAGAAAAATAATTGACTGTAACAAGCAAATTTCCCTGCAATTCCAAGCCAAAGGTGCAACAATTGGTATTGCTGCAATCTGTAATAAGAGGTCTGATTTAGGCGTTATTCATTTAACTTTACATGAATCATTCATCATTTTCTTACAAATCATAATTTTATGTGTATTAGATAACGCAGAAAATTCATGTTTTTTTATCTGTGTAATGCCGCTTTATTCAGTTTATCAGTTTGACAGACATACACTAAAGCTTTTTTACGCATGGGGATACGCGTACCGTGTAACATAAAAACCGCGATAGTTCTGGAATCCGTGTAAAAACAACTGCAGATAACATGCTAAGTCTTTTTGCAAATGGAAAACACTCTAGAGATTGTGTGAACAGTGGAGATGGATAGTCGAGAAGAGGCAAAGTCGGGGCCCCAGCGCCAGAACACAAAATAGGACCCGGAGAGAACTGTGTGCAGACGCCACATTCATGGTGGTACATCTTCGAGACCCTGAAGGATATCTGGCAAACGTGCGGTCTGGAGCAAAAGTCGTCTGGCAAGAACGGTCATAAACGCAGCAACGATACCTTTCAGACTCCCCACGCAATGAAAGGCGCTAGTGAGCACGTATTGTCAGGCATTTTCAACTTGTTCTATCTCGTGATTCTGATAAGATGGAAAGTTCTAGTCTTCGGCGAAGTTGTTCAAAAGGTCCAAAGGCATTCGAAGAGTGATCCATTTTCAGTTTTGAAATTCCCTCGCTACGTGCGCGCTAATGCGCATGCGAAATTGAACATTTTCAGCTTGTCTCTATCTTGTAATTCTGATAAAATATGGCAGTTCTAGTTTTCGGCAAAGTTTTTCAGAACGTCAAGAGCATTCGCAAAGTGAACCATTTTGTTTGGAATTCCACCACTGCGTGGCGCTAGTGAGCATGCAAAAAATGTGCATTTTCGCACCAGCCGCTCTGTTCATGTGTGGGGATAAGTCGCTTATGCGTGTATTTGTGAATATAGGTGTATGTATGTATGGTCGTATGTGTGTATGTATGTGTGTGTGCGCGTGTTTTAAACCGTGTTTGTGATTATGTGTAGGTGCGTATGGATGAACGTGTGAGTGAGGGCATGTGTGTTTGATTTTAAATGTGTTAATGTGAGTGTATGTGTGAATGAGCAAGTGTGTTTGTGAGTATGTAGTATTGTGTTTTAATAAGTATGTTTGTATGTTTCTGTATATTTGTATGTATGTATGTATGCGTGTATGTGTGAATGCGTGTATGTGAGAATATACGTATGCATTTTGGTATGTATATATGCGCACATATACACATGCATACGAGACCAGTTTCCTCGGCGTTGAGCTCTTGGTCTGAATGGTATGCACCACCCTCAATCATTTTAATAAATTTTGATAGGTTTTCAATAGCGCAGCTGTATCTGCTGTTGCGCATTCTCCTTTGATTTTAACCTCGTTGTTTTAATGTATGAAACGATGTAACCACCACTTGCTTGCAGTAAACTCAACTTTTTTATCTATTATGAAACGAAACGTATAATGTTTGTTTAATTTTACATATCAATTGCTAAAATAAATCCTTTGCTCCGAGGTAGACAACCCTTCCGAGAGGTAAGAGATGTGTTGGGTATGCGTGATCTTCCCTACATGCAAGCGATTTACGAATTCCTTTGTTTGTCTGATCTAAGAGTGTAACGTCATCACCCCCCTTCCTTCCACTCTAGTAAATTCCTTACCATTGCGTCCCAGTTATACTATCCTTTTGTTTCGCTACTGTAGCTGCCCGCAAGCTGTGGTCACCATCTGCGGCATAGTCCCGAGGACTATACGGGATCGAGAATTTGTAGATGTCGTAGCCAAAAGCGATAATGTATCAGAACAGAAGAGAATTATTCTTCCATTCAATTCCAACTACCTTGTTATCTTCGACAGATACGCGTATTTCGTCCAAGTAGCAGACTTTAGTTCTCGTACTAATAACTCGACTCAGCAAGGTAGTTGAGTTAAATGGAAGATATAATTCTTCTTGATTTCTAGTTACAGGTATTCACTAAACAGCTCAAACCCTCTAGGACAAATAATGGCTTAAATAAGTTCCCTACCTAGCCCTTCTAAACAATAATGTGACTCATTAACCTCGAGCTAGCCACGAGTAATTTGAATCCAACTTTTACTAATATCGAAAAATAAAATTTTATAAAATAACAATATTGAATATCGGCTCCGTTAAGTGTTATACACGCCTGAGCCTAACAAATAAACGAACTGATTAAAAAAATGAATCCTTTTAAATTTAATATTTGAATGTAAGGCTAAATTTTGGATAAGATATTGTGAACAACTTTGCCGAAGACCTAAGCTTTTCATCTTATCAGAATCACATGATAGAACAAGTTGAAAATGCGCAATTGTGCATGCTCACTAGCGCACGTAGCGGGAGAATTCCAAACAAAAAGATTCATCATTTGAACACCCTTGACCTTTTGAACAACTTTGCCGAAGACTAGAACTTTGTATCTTATCATAATCATGACATAAAACAAGTCAAAAATGAAACAAAATGGATCACCTTTCGAATATAAATGTGTTAAAAAAACGTTTTAATCGGGATAATTGTACATTATACTGAGAATAAATTAGGATATAATCCCATGGCCGAAACAAAGAAATAGATTTATTCTAAAAATTGCTGATACAATTTTGCTACATCGTAGCAAAACTGTTGCAAAGTTTGTTTTATTTATGTTATATTTTTATCATAGTTTCCTATAATTTTTTACCTCTTGACGATTTTGCGTTAGAATTGTCTAATTAGATTCAGTAAGCCGTAACAAGGTTTGTTATAATCATGTTATTTTTATGTTATACCTTTCTTGTCGGGTTGTTTTTAAAAAGTGTATCCGTGACCCCCGGATCGTTAAGTTACATTTGCGTATAAATTTGGATAAATCTTGCGTGCTGTGAGTATTATTATTCGTTTATTTTGAAAAGCGAGGTGGCTCGCTTTGGTCAGGGCTATCGGATATGTGTGGGGTTTTGAAAGAAACTCAACAGAGTCCAACAACTGCTCAGTCCCCTCACATCCTAAACAGTCCCCGCCGCTCGTCCGGGGCTACTTATTCGTGTATTGCATATCTGATGGAACTCCACCATCCGCGACCCGTGGTGGATCCGGTTGCTTGCAGCTCAGCCCCGTAGAATCTTCACCTACTCTACAGTCTTCCCGGCGTATTGTGAGTATTTCTTCCCGATAATGTACACTTTATCATTGGTATCAAGCAACAATCGAACAATTCTTAGGAACATATTTTTAATAAATACATACGAATCTACACAATCAATTTTTGTGTAAGTTTTCTTAGCACAAATTTGAATACCTTCACAGTACTATTTTCCAAAATCTCAACAGCTCTATACGTGCCATTCGCATCAATATTATCGGGCAGATAGTGAAGCTTTGATTGAACTTCACATTGTACTAGTGCGATGAGTTCTTAAGTTTTGCACTCTTAAGACCAAGTGTATGAACAAATGTAGGAACAGCTTTTATCCAACTTTATTCTCATTTCCGCTGCATAACCATATAGGATAGGGAACGGCTTAAGCACCCCCGGACCCTATTCCAAGCACTGGGTAAACGTTAACCTACAACGCTCATTTTTTGCAGTATGGTGCTTCACTAGATGGAGCACCATACTGCAAAAAATGCGCTTTATAAGTTAACGTTATCCCCGTGCTTAGAATAGGGGTGCTTAAGTCGTTACCTACCCTAGTTTAGGAGTAAGTTTCCTGTAACTATTACTCCAAACATGGCAATTTGAGCATTCGTGCTTCATTGTATTGAACGTCTCTTAGTAAGGTTTCGGTTCGGTTCACTCAAAATGACCATAATGTGGAATAATTCAAAATATGAGTTAAGTTTACTCAGTCGTGGTTTACGCTACAACTCAAATTCGGCATGAGTGCCTCTGCAATCCTTATGAGCACCCATGCTGAATTTGGACGCTAACGGACCATTGTGGTTCCAGTTATAGCGTAAACCATGGCTGAGTAAACCCTAGCAATGTTGGTCTCTGCTTTGTAACAATTTGAGGCTGATTTATAGTTCTTACATTTAATGGGGTCGGAATTGGACCAGCCTCCCCTACTTTTGATGGATACATTACTTCAAAAATAAAACAAGATTTGTAAACATGGAATGAATACAAGGGTATGAGAATACTTTACTGGGTTCATGCGTTGACTCATAGTTGTCCACACCGTGTGACAACTATGAACAAAGTTTCATAACCGTGACCAAAGGGAAACAGTCGGACTGAACTTGCAATAAAGACATGGCAATCTTGTTTTGGAACACACAAGCATGCAATGGCAACTTATGCGGCGAGAGAGAGAGAGAGAGAGAGAGAGAAGAGAGAGAAAGAGAGAGAGAAGAGAGTGAGAGAGAGAGAGAGAGAGAGAGAGAGAGGCCTTACTGAATTGCATATTTTGTTATTCGTTTTATTTATCTATGCTTACCCTGCACCCCTGGGCCTCCACGTACACATTTATACTCAAAAAATTTGAACAATTTATGCATTGAGAACTAAATAATTGTTTCATGTTGTAAAATTCGTAAAAAAACAATAATTTTAATATATCAATAATAAACTATACACGTCCAAGGTCAACTCCTGAAAATTAAATTATTCCAACTACATAGAGCAATTTTTCACCAAATGCATTTTGTGTGTGTAAAGAGGTGTCCACGATGAAATTGCCATACACAAAATTGATTCGCAAATTCGAGTTTTCATCCGATTGCCATCAAATTTTCAGGGATTGAGATATAACTATTAAATTTCATTTTACCATTTTATTCGTATTTTATTTACAGTCCATACGCAAATGCCCGCACCTTGGCCTTAACCCCGGCCATAAGATTCTGCACAACCTGTGAATCAACCGTTTTTTGCATGTAAACCCATACTTTCTTCAGTTCTTCGACTGTCTTCACTACCTTAGGTCGTTTAAGAAGGTGCTGCTGCATAATCGCCCAGTACTTCTCGATGGGGCGGAGCTCCGGAGTGTTGGGAGGGTTGAACATTTTCAGCACGAAATTGACCTTATTGTCCGCATACCACTTCAGCACGTCCTTGGAGTAGTGGCATGAGGCCAAATCCGGCCAGAAGATTGTTGGGACGTTGTGGGCCTTCAGGAGAGGAAGCAGCCGCTTCTGGAGGCACTCTTTTATGTACACCTGTCCGTTCATCGTGTCCTGGGTCACGAAAGGTGCACTCCGCTTCCCGCACGTGCAGATGGCTTGCCAAACCAGGAATTTCTTCGCAAATTTGGACATCTTCTGAGTGCGGACATGCTCCGGAACGCTGAACTTATCCTTGGCCGTGAAAAACAGGTTGCCGGGGATCTGTTTGAAGTCGGCCTTCACATATGTTTCGTCGTCCATGATGCAGCATTCAACTTTCGTCAGCATGTTGAGGTACAACTTCCTGGCACGGGTTTTGGCGGACTTGTTCTGCTTCTCGTCGCGATTAAGGGCCTTTTGTACCTTGAACGTTCGAAGCCCAGCCTTAGTTTTGGCCTTCTGGACAAAACTTCGGCTTAGGTGCAGCTTCTTAGCCACATCCCGAACGGAGGCGTTCGGATTTCAGTTGAAGGCCCCAACTACGCGGTTGTGATTTTTGGTGTTGTACGGAATACTTTTTCCTTCACTTCTGGGCTTCGATCGGTGGTCAACCGTTCCTGCGAACCGCTTAATCACTCGCGACACCGTGGAATTCGCGATTCCCAACGTTTTAGCGATGGAACGATGCGAGAGATCCTTGTTCTCGTGATGAATGCGCAAGATTTTATCACGCAGACTGTTCTTTCGACTCCATTTCCACGAGTTTTGATCACAGGACTTTAAAACTTGCAGGATGTAAATAATGCACTATGAACTAAATCCACCCAAATTTTCATTAAATTCTACCCAACGGTTAAAAGTTAGAGCAATTTCATAGTGAGGCAATTTCACCGTGGACACCCTGTATGTACAATCCAACGCCCACCGTCCGGCAGTGATATTATGGAACAAAAAATGTTTGCAGTTAAACGAATTGTTGTCGACTCGACAAACAGTCCGGGAGTTGGAAGGTGATAGCTCTGTTGGGTTCCAGTGGTCCATTTCAGAATGCTTGGTTACGTCCATTCCAAGGTCGCTTTCACTTACAACAAACCCCACATAAACACAGTATCAACATCAAATGGATATAGCTACCGTACATACACTTCCATCATCAAATCTTATTGTTTTGAGGATGGCACGTATTTAGCAATATCGTTCAATTTCAGAAAAATCTCGCCGGATATTGTTGCTGATGCTCAGTCTTCATTTGGACGGCTTTCGTGTGATGCTAAAGGATGCATTTATGTATCTACTAAAGTAGCACTCCGCTATTCGGCAAATATTTTCACATCATCCTCTTTGAATGGAACAGCCCGAATACAATTAGTACTTCGCGCAAAAATGCAAAACAATGAAAATCACAAGTAAAAACACATTCGAGAAGAAATTTAACTTGAAAAATGACATTGTGCAACGAAAGAAAAAAACACTTCACAGCTCTCCATATGTACACCACGTGGTGAGTGCATCTGAAATTATATGCCAGTCACTCACGCACGCATGCGCGTTTACTTCGTTCTATGCTTCTGACCAGCAAATGGCCGTTTTTTACGTGGCATTGGTTTTCTTTTTTCTCCCCACACACTGCCAACCCTTCTATGAGGCGACTCTATATCGACTGCTTATAATAATCAAGTCACTCGCGACAAAGCGAAAAAATACTCTAATTTAATCATTTACGAACAGCACTAACAAACACAACTAAGCTGATATTAACTCTTCCTCTGGGTGCGGGGGCGAATAACAAAAAAACAAAAAAAAAACGGGAAAAAACTACCGATAATCACAAATTTTTGGAAGCAATCGATTATATTCACTACATTTTAAATAAAACACGTAGAGATTTTATAATTTCACTGTTTGTTTAGGATGAATTACAAATATATTTTTAATTTTATTTTTCGCGAAAAGGCCGTGGTAAATATAAAAACGTCAGTTTCCAAGCACGGCTTCCTGCGATCTCATATTTCACCAAATTCATTTTCCACGCTTAAAGTTCATCACCTTTCAAGCGTTCCCAAAACCACTATAAATTCTCAACTGTCATTCTTCCACCCGCCAAGAAATGCCATTCCGAATTAACAATCGACGGAGACAAACCACGATTCGTAAAAGTGAACTCTCTGCAGCATGTTGAGCGTAAAATTCAAATTGCACAGTGTCTTCTGTCTGAGTGACTGGCTGGGCACCCCAGAACATGCTTCCCTCCAACAGCAAGCAAGCATTGCGGTGCTTGCCAGTTGAAGCTCATTAGCATTAGGTTTTTTTTTTAGGTTGAGACTGGATGGCATTAAAATTTATCAGTAAACTGTGACTTTCTTCGAACTATGCTTGAAGTCAGCGCGGAGAAAAAGCGACGGTGAAATAAAACAGTGAAACAATAGGCATTAAGAAGCCAATTTTGTCTCATAAATTTCTTCTCGGTGGAAGGTCCTTCCTTAGCTTCCAAAAGCACGCCCTTCTCTGTGTCCGTTGCAAAGGAGCAATCGTTTCGGATGGGCACAGAGCCAACTTTCCCGACCATCATTTGAGAGGAGTTAGTCTTCAGAAACGGTTGTGCTGAGATGGAAGAATAAAACAACCAGCCAGAAGTATTTAAAATTAGAGGCAATTTTCCACTCCCAGGAACAAATAAATCGGTTGAGTAGAATTTAACTACTCTTTTCCGTACATTTCCACGTTTAATTATGCCGTTTTACCGACAAGCGGAATTCTTGTGGTGCCAAAAAACATTGTCATCACCGTGAGCAATGAACTATTACCGCAATTTCCGACGATAGGCGGCGCAAAAAAGTCACGGAACTTCCCTGTAAGCATGCCCCGGTCGGTCCTGGCACGCAAAATAATTAAACAACAGTGAAACTTTGGTGATGAAAATTTAATTTGACACCGAAATGGCCCTAATTTTGCACGACATCTGCTTGAACTAAAATTCGATGGCTCCGAGCTTCCATTCCGGAAATAGCAACGTACACAAATATGTACATGTGAAGAAAAAGTTCACTCCGGTATGGTCACGACAACAGCACATGTATACAGTAATGGACTGGGCCCGGGATGGGAAGCGCATTTGAAACTGCTGAATAAATCACGAATTTTTATGGAACGGTTGTTTCGGAGCAGTCAGTGGCTTGATCAGCTACACCTCGCCACCCCTCTTATTGCAGCAAGCCGAAAGTGCAATGTCACGAGCGGTCGAGCGCCATCCGTGAAATGGAAAACTTACTATAGGTATAAAGCATAAGCTTAAAACTGCAATTGGGATGGGGTCGGGAACAAAAAATCTGCCAAACCTTTAGCAATTCGAGGGAAAGTGAGCAATAGAGGAAGTAAAATTAAAATTGACACATAGCAGAACTTTCAGTTAGATGTCCATTAGGACGAGCAGTGCGAGCTTAATCGATCCAATTTTGGCTTATTATTTGGCAATGAGAACAACTGGGGAATTCTCAAGGATAAAAAAAGTTTGATTCCACGAAGCTTATGATTACAGCGGAGTAGAAGACGTCTTTCACCACCTCTAGTCGAAAATTGAATTTTGATTTTAAAAAATTGGAACAACAAGTTAATATTCATATAACAGCCGTCGCTATACACAGATAAAAAGAAACACTGAATTTTCTACGTTATCTAATGCACATAAAAGGAATGCTAGATTTAGCAGAAAATAATGGGATGTTTCATGTAAATTTATGCCAGATAACGCCTAAATATAGCCTGTTGCATGAAAGATTGCAAACAATAGCATTGTTTACGCTCTTTCGGCTTGGAATTACACGAGGGGAAATTTTACGCACTTGTTAAAATTAATTATTTTGTTATGTGCACAGAAAAAAATAATTAATTTTAACAAGCGCGTAAAATTTCCTCTCGCTTATATTCAACCTGAAGGAGGCGTAAACAGCGAAGTTGTATGCAATCATCCATACAACATACAAAAATGTTTGTAATCTGTCATGCAAAAATCTAGATGCAGGCGTTATCTGACTTCAATTTACATGAAATATTCCATGAATTTCTGCCAAATCTAGCATTCCATTTATGTGCATTAGAAAACGCATAAAATTCAATGTTTCTTTTTATCTGTGTGTAGTTGCCATGAAACCCTTGAAAATCAATACCTATTCAATGATAATAGAACAAATGCCTCATACATTGTGCAACGTGGGGGTAGTTTTTATGTAACTTCATCGCAAACCCTTCGATATTGAATAAATTTTTATAAGTTCTTATAGTCTTCCATCAAAGTTTGCGATTAACATATTTTCAAAATTCTGCCTCCAAAAACCCCCACATGCCAAGTTTAGTTCCATGTTCTTGATAAGTTCTCTAATTATGCCGAAATATGAACTCTCCTCTTCAGAAAAACCCTCTTTTCAGACGGGGGAAGAGTTTCGATCTATCATGAGAATGTTGTCCGGCGCCAAAAACCCTGCATACACATTTTCATAACAGTAGGGATAATTTTCATGTTTGATTTAAATTTGTGTTTCATTTGTATGAGAGCCCCCCTTTCAAAGAGGGGAAGGGTTTCAAACCACCGCAGAAACATTTCTTGCTTCGAAGACCTCCACATGCCAAATTTGGTTCCATATGCTTGATTAGTTCTCCAGTAATGCAAAAAAATATATTTAATTTGTTTTAGAGCTTCAATTTCTCGAGGAGGGGTCTTGAGCCGCTATAGAAACAATTCTTGCTTCCAAAAACCCCCACATGCCTAATTTGGTTCTATTTGTAAGACTAATTCTCAAATTATGCTGAAATTTGTGTTTCAATTGTGCTTCCAGAAGGGGGATGGATCTCGAACTATCTGAAGACCTTTTCTCGGAACAATGCATACAAATTCGCATAGCAGTAGGCATAGTTCTCATCCCAAGTAACATTGCCAAAACCATCCAGATTTATTAAGTTTTACTAAAGTTTTATGAAAGCCACTAGAAATCAATTCGGTTTTATTATGGCAGCAAGAGATGCCAATAGGTTTCAAATTTTAGTCAAGTTTATAATCAAATGCTGTTTTGAAACGCCCTTTAAGTACTTATTCATATTATCTTATTATGGTCAGTTGAAAAAGCATTTTTAAACCATTTTGTTTCCAGTAAATGCATTAAACGGCTAATTGGCATTGAGGAAAGCTACCAAGCGACCAGATAGTTTTGTAGTATCCATTACTAAGACAAATTGGCTTTTTGGCAAAACTGTGATTTCTTGCAATCGCCATATTGAAATATATGAAATAATTGAAATGTGGAAATATAAATACAACAAATTTTAAGTGTAATGCAATTGAACTGTAGATCTGAGACAAATTTCGGTATTCGTTAAGATAACCTCATTAAATTCCATCAATTTTTAGAAGTTTCTTGATTAATTTGTCGAATATATTTCTTTCCATTTTGTTTTTGTTGTTGTAAACTCGCAAAATTTCCGAAGCGCATTGATTTTCAGCTCTTACCGTGCCAATATTCACCATAAAATTAAATGCGCATATGATTTGGAGCATAATACGCTATAAAAAAAACTCAATTTGTTGAATATATTTTGCTATCATATATAATTTCCCGCAACACTTGAGCTTATTTCTCAGCCATTATTTACTGTTGAATGAATCAGAAGAGCAGAGAATCGAACAAAGCAGAACAACAAAAACCAACCACGTTATCACAGTGAAGTTTGACAGCTGTGGCCATTTGGCCCTATACTGGTTTCCATGGCGGCCAGGTTTTATGATGGTTCTCAAGTGGTCATAACATCTTTCACTAGAACATTTTCAAAATCTTTATGGTCTTGGAAAGGTTTTATTAATTTGTTTTCACATCCGTCTATAGAGTGGGCCACTTTGTACACATTTCGGCTTTAAAGATGCATAGAGGATTGGTGGACAAACCAGTTTTAAATGTAGTTTCATCAACAAAGCCGGGAAGAGTGCTATACAGCTGGAATAGAACGAAAATTGTTACTTGGGTTCTTACTCTCGACAGCGCCTTGATTTCTATTTTGGAATAAATTAATGCTTCACATCATTCCAGCAGGAAGAGAAGCAGCGATTGGCTGGTTTTGACGAAATTCATTTTGTGCATTTTACAACAAAACCCTAGTAGCACACTTGTTGCAAATCAGATGTAGTTACTTGAATGCAACTAAGTTAAGTTACAGTCAAGTTACGGCAACCAATTATGACAGTTTTGTGTTGCTTGGGAAGGTGTTATGATAGCATTTTGCTAGATGACAAGCAATACGAATGTTTTATATAATTTTCAAGACATTTGTTCTATGTACATAATCCATGTTTACGAAACGACTGAAAGCTAATTTACGAAAATAAATTTTCATTGTATCCTCAGTAAGATGAAAAAGAAGATGGTACTGAAACGATTTTTTTTTTCAAATAATGGTGACTTTTTTCAGTTTCTTGACTTAAAACATTCAATATTTATAAAAATAATCTCAAAATACTGATTAACTTCTCAGTGTTTCAGGAGTTAGTTGAAAGCTCCTTTTAAATTCAAACAGACTGTAAGTTTAGGCTTCTTTTTTAATATTTTGAAGATTTGTGAAACCTTGAGAGCTGCACCATAGATGACTTGACAATTATTCAGTTTCGCAGAGGATGTAGTTTGTAAAACTTCATTTACAGTTTATTCATTTTACGATGCCATTGCATTTACTAATCGTATTGCCTAAGATAAACAGATGTTATCATATTTTATTTTTCAATTCCGTTTTAGTTCTATGTGAATTGTTCATAGATGCTTGAAGTTAGGAAAGGCCGTATTGGTATACTCAGTGAAACAAAAATAGCAACACCACGTTTCCCAGATTTATTGATCAGTTATTGATTTTCCTCAAAATCATTTTTTGTATCATGTTCTGTGAAGAAAAAGAAATCATACCAAGGTATGAATAATTCGACTTTTCGAGACATTCATAACAGAACGGGAAAACGGAAAAAATAGTGCGAAAAAAAATAACCTTAGCCTTTAATTAAATCAGATTTTATTTCTTAGGAAACAACAGGAATATGTGAACTTAGTAATGTGTTTTGGAACCGTTGTTACAAATAACTTCAATCAGACGCGATTTCATGAACAAAACCAGTTTTTCAAGAGTATCCTGCTCAATCTGCTCCTAGCATTCTCGAACTCGGGGCAGCATATTTACGTTGTTGAATTGCTTCCCATTTTTGTAAACGCAGCGGACAAGTATCGACAAAAGGTTTTCGATGGGGTTTAGATCCGGAGAGCAAGCTGGCTACTCGAGAACCGCGATATTTTTATCGGAAAACCACGCTTTAGTCTGTTTTGAGTTGTGCATTGCAGCATTATCTTCCAACAAGATCTGGACCCATCAATGACTCGCCGTGTTCATTCAAACTTATCTCCAGCATTTCTATGTTGTCCTCTGATTTCATTATTGAAACCCACGCCAATGAAAGCTTGCCTCGGAAGGAAAATGCTCCCCAACCATCAGGGTACCACCACCAAAGTTCCTGCTCATTTTAACATCCGGGTCCTTGCGCAAATCGTGCAAGTAGTACTTCCATCCGTCTGGTCTAAGTTGAACTTTTTTTCGTCCGAAAAGAGCACATATTTCCATTCATCGGTCCAAGAAATGTACTTCTTAACGAAATTTAACCGATTCAATTTGAGCCGTTCTGTAAGGTTGGGTTTTCCGAGTCTCTTACGCCCCTCCAAGTTCTCGCTGCTGGACATAATCTGTTGTACACGACGTGTAGTCCCCAGAAGTTCCAATTCTACACGGATTTGTGCCGCTGTTTTTTTCTAGTTCGTTGCAATTCTACATATTCTCCGTTTATGTTTTGCTGAAAGCTTACTTTTCTCCCCGCGTTTCTCGATGCGGCCACTCTTATCGTCACTTTTTAAGAAGTTCCCGATAATCGTGTGTGATCGAAAGAATTTTTTGATCGATTTTACGATTCCTGCATCGTGGTAGGCCCTGATTTTAACCTTTTCTTCGTTCGTCAGATGCTTGGATCGACCCATTGCCGAAAAATTACAGGAAAAAAAATCCGATCTCACTTCAATTTGAAGAAAACCTAACCTTCAATCGGTTTGAATACAAATCAAAACAAATACCTGTCAAATAAGAGCATGTTTTTTTATGAATTTCTCAGCTATAATGTGAATAGTCCCCAACATTTCCAACAACTAATCAAGAAGACGTGTAGTAGAATACTGATATACCGTAACGTGAAATTAGCGTTAAACGAATGAACATTTTAAAAATATTGCTATTTTCGTTTCGCTGAGTGTATTTGGAAGCTTTAAAATATTGTGAAAAAACTTTCATAAAATTTTAAAAATCTTCTAGATTTATTGGGAATGGTTCAGTTTAAAGTCCTGATGATACATGATGTATGTATTACAATGAAAATAAAAAAATAAAGATAGTAGAAGCAAAAATCAATAGGAAACAAGCAATTTAAAATTGGCTCACTGCTGGCAACCCTTTTGGCCCCAAGCATACCTTACATCTACACCTTGAATTACGTTCTTGCTCTTTTCGATACTAGTAGCTTTGTTTTTGTTTTGATTCGCTGTGTAATTTTGCCAGAATTTTTTAGGTAATGTTTGTTGTGAGTGATGTTTTTAGGGGCGATGCATTAAGCTGGAGACTATATCCATTTTCTTCATGACTATCCAGCCCCCGGTGAGGGACTGTAAAAATCTATTAAGCTTTATATATATTTTTTCAAACATAAAGAAAAATCGCCACAAGTGTGCTTATCAGAGCATAACAGAATAAAACAGAATATTTGCAAAAAAAGACTGCATTATAAACTTTTGAACTTATTAAAGTTCCACCTGTCTTACCTTGAAATCAATTTTTTTTTTTCGTTTTATTCAAAGTACATGCAGAACCACTTAATAAAGTTTGAATTTTTAATGATAAAGCTTTCTTTCGCTGGATTGAATCTACTTAAAATAACAGAAAATTTCACAAATATAATAATTAATAATTAACAATAATTAATTAATTGCAAATAAAAATAGGTGAATTTTTAATAGAGTACCATGTATTTCAGATAAGCTGCCATTAATGTTATTATTTTTGGTTGATTTGGAATAGAAATTGGAAATTGAAATTGGAAATTGAAATTGGAAATTGAAATTGGAAGAAATTGAAATTGGAAATTGAAATTGGAAATTGAAATTGAAAGAAATTGAAATTGAAATTGAAATTGGAAATTGAAATTGAAATTGAAATTGGAAATTGAAATTGGAAATTGAAATTGGAAATTGAAATTGGAAATTGAAATTGGAAATTGAAATTGGAAATTGAAATTGGAAATTGAAATTGGAAATTGAAATTGGAAATTGAAATTGGAAATGGAAATTAGAAATTTAAATTGGATATTGATATTGGAAATTAAAATTGGAAATTGATATTGAAAATTGAAATTGGAAATTGATATTGGAAAATGATATTGAAATTTGTTTCCCAGGTTTTCCTTAAGGTTCTTAAAACATCGGGGAAGAACTTAAATTAACGCTTCAAACATAGAATGAAATCAATTAAAATATGCCGAAGTATCGATAAAGTTGCAGAGCTTTTTTTAAACTCATCAAGACTTTATTCGAGATGTGTAAACCACAAAATAAATTTATTTAATTAGAAAAAAATACTACAAATCATTTTATTCTACTGCAAAATTTCATAGAAATTCAGGAAGCTTATCAAACAATCAAGAAGAAAATATTTTTGGTATATAGTGGATCCAACATTATATTCGAAGAACTCTTAATGATTTCTACTTACTTCAAACACTGAGTAATTGAAAAAAAAAACTTCTGTTGAAACTTTAAAAGGATCTGCAGAATCCATCAGAAGTTTAACAATATTAAAAAAAGTAGATTTAAGATTGAAAGTGTTGATTTTTTATAAGCATGGAAGCAATTTTTCAGAAGTGATACTGTCGAGCCTTTAATGGCGTTCATCGACTTTTTTGTGAAATGTGCCTTTCGACATCTGTTGACAAGTTTGCCCTGCATTTTTGTGAATATATAGAATTCTTATACCTAAATCAAATTATTTAATAAATGATTTAATTGATATTTCGACATTAAAGCGAAAAAAAATTTTCTTGATTAAAGTCAATCCTGAGAATATGTCAGATAGTCATTGGTATACCTCGATAGTACCCACATCAACTTTCTCACTTCAAATTGAAATTGCATAAAAACTACTGATTGTATCTGAAATCTAATACAACCAAAAGAAATAACAGAAAATGGTCTTTCTAATAGTTATATGAGATCAGTAGTTTAATCAGTAGTTTTTATGCGATTGCGATTTGAAGTGAGAAACTTGATGTACGTACTATCGAGTGTATAAGTATACAAAAAGAAAACTATATACGAAACATAGTTACGAAAGGTTTTGCAAATAAGCTCAACGTAAGCATCGAATGGTCTAGAATTGTCAAAGTCTTCTAAGAAGTCTTCGATACTGTTCTGAGAATTAAAACAAAAAAGCGTTTCAAGACTAGAGTAAATTCCATGATTTTAAGAAATTGCATTTCTTTTAAAAAGTTTATACATTGTATGCATTAAAAAAAGGGCTAATTCTTCAAAAGAGAATTGAATGGAATAGCCGTACAGCAGTTGAACAAAACCTTATCCATGTTCGATAAAAAGATGGATTTCGGTAGCTCTTTTTGGTTTTGCTTTCCCCGTTTCGGTCACGAAATTATTGAAGTAAATTGTACATTTTCTATCGGTCACAGTTTGAGAACGTTGGGACTGTTGCCGGTCTTCAAAACAACGTTTATCTTCAGTCGGTCCTTATTCTCCAGTGATCTCTTGATTTAATGGACAGGAACGCCCAAAAGACCACATTCTCCTTTGTTTGATACTTTTTGATGAAGGAAGAAAATTACAGCAGGCACTTTGTACTGAATATCTCCTCGTTCAACGCAAGCCACGCTGGAAAGAGAAGCGACTTGGATATTCCCTTCTCGCTGGTCGTCAGAAAGGCCTCCTTCAGGAACTTTGATAGAATGTATTTAGTTGACTTCTAACATCAACTAGATCTCGTCATCCATGATGAACACGACGTCGTGCTTTGCCAAAACAAACATTTTAAGCAGCACTTTCAGCCGCTTCGTTTGGGTGATTGATAACGTTGTCTCTATTGATATCTGTGAAAAATTATTTGTAACACCTAGCAAGCAATGAGCTAATTTTGAAACGCAATGAGCTTTATCTGCCTCGAAAATAGAAATTGGAATGTACACCTCATTGTGAATTGTGTCTGTATTTTATTTATAATGTTAATGCAGATAAAGTCAGCGTCTACAACACGATGGGTGGTATCCAATGAAGCGAATTTCTGGTTTGTGGCCATGGTCTGAGAAAAACTTGGTACTTGGTACCAAAATTTAACTAAATTGTGAAGAAAATCCGCAGATAAATCAGGATACTATTATGCATTCCATTGAAATAAGAGGAATTTTCTGTCTTTTTCACAACTGGTATGATAAGTTGTTTAGGTCACAAAATCCAAGGATGACCGATTTTCTTAAAGTTTTCTTAGACAGTTCACCACCGAAAGTAAATGGAGACCACACAAACAGAGGATACGATACATTTCTTTGCTTCAAGTTTAGAACATTTTCAATGTACATCACATCTGCCTTTTGATAATCACCTTTTTCTAGCAATTATTATATTGAGTTAAAAAAATTACCGTTTTCCAAATTGATCTTTATTCTGTCCAAATAGAACACAAATATTCCAATCCAGCATCCAACTGACCAAGATTGAAAATCCCTTCCAACATGTCACGTGTACCATGTGCACACACTTGCCACCAAAACGCACATTGATTTTATCCCACTTCTGGGTTGACGCAAAGGTGTCGTAAATTCAAACTTGAGCACTTTTGATTTCACGTGTTGGGAAAACTCAATCGACTGGTTGAGCGAGGATAACGCAGGACCACTTTCACATATGGTCGGTTATGGTTGATTTTCGTTCGGATCGCAACGCTTCCCGCATACTGCATGGGAATCTACAGTGGATGGTCGTCTTCGTCGTCGGCGTCAAGCGACGGATGGCTGCATCTCTCCCTGATGGGTCGTATTTCCCTATCACCTTCTTGCCATGCAAGGTTGCTTCGAATATTGAAACGAACTACGATAGGACTACCTTTGTATCTATGTGGAGGAGTTTTACGTTTTTCCTAGGCATAAATTCTAGCCTCGCATCTATTTTTCCCACACTTTCAATCGTTTCAGCTGGAAAGTGTAATCATTTGCATCATCGTTTTCTTACGATATTTTTTTGGATGCTATACTGTTTTAGGGGAGGAAAAACAAGATAATATTAGCAAATGTACAAAAAATGGCCTCTCTCTATTTCACTTGTATTACTTCCTCTTTTTTCTCATGAGAAACGTTCAATTCAGTTGTGTTCAGTTCATTTTTTTAAGTTTATATTTTTTTTTAAACACGTAAAAACCTTGCCTTGTGAGAAAAAGAGATTGATATATCATTATACTCTGTGTCTGAATAAAATAGAAAAATGGCCTAAAAATTAAACTGCCAAAGCACACATCTGTACCTACTGTTATCCCTCTGTTGAACGGACACCAACCTAAAGGCTAATTTTTTTGGCCGCTTCCTTAAATACTTGCTGAAGTTCATAACCATTTCTCAATGTTAAATACTAACCGTTTTTTGCTCCATACATCTGTTCTGTTCAGAAGCTTATTACTATAACTGCAGCGGCAGCAAAACATACCGGAGAAATATTTTTTTTCTACTACCATTCGGTACGGTTGCTTAAGAAAAAGGATTGCAAGCATCTCCTTAAGATGTGGGTTGCTTCCTTCTTTCCTGGAACCGGACAGGGAGAAAATGAGTCAGTAATTGAAGAGTGCAAAATAGAAATTAAATTATCCAGTTTTCTCGCTTTCTTCCCGATGCCAATTACCGCACTGCCATGGACGGATGGACGCTTATCTCGGAAGTATCTACCACTCCTCGGCGAGCAGTGGTGTGGGAAGACGAGGAATGCACTGATCGATGGGATTGTTGAAAGCCTAGAAGGGAATAATGTTTGAAATTGCATAAAAAAAACTCGGTAGCTTACCATTTCTATGAATGAGCATCCAGAGGCTTCCAAACACCAGATGGGTGTACACAATGCTGGAAATAAGCAGTGTAGTGTAAATTCAATAATCGATTTCAGTCATAGATTTCAATACTTCTCTCTAGGTGTAGATTAGCAGAAGTTACTCTCTAGGACGACGGTCTCACTTCACGAAAGTCAACAGTGAGATGATGATAGACTACGTAACTTAATTAATTTAGATTAAGCTGAATTGGAATACAGCATGAGCATCCCAAGTAGCATACTACGATCATAATTAGTTGTAGTAACTTGATTATGACTTTGCAAGTCATATTTATGTTTTCTCAACTGAATGACACCAAGTGTGCTACTAGGGATGAGCATGATTGGCCGCCCAAGATTGCTAATTCGTTATTACCAGATCAGCTGTTATTGTGCATAGAACCAACAGATGATCCTTTGGACTAACATACAGTATGTCCCATAAAAAATGCGAAAGTTTTCAATACTTATTTTCTGGTAGCTTTAAACATTATTTTTACTGTTTTAATGCGTGTGTGTTATCATCTGACTGAATACTCTGAGACGATGTAAACAGTGGTTCGCGTGTAACAGAGTTCAGAAAAATGTACGCAAAGGAGGTTATGACTAGTTTGCTGCTCGCCCAAAAACCCGTAAAACAAATTGCAACGATTATGGGATGCCACCTGGCTACCGTTAACCGTATCCAACGTTCACTCCTTGATGGACCACGTCCACGGAAGCCGGGAAGTGGCCGTCCACGGACCGCTCGAACACCGAAGGTCATCAGATCATTTCAAAAACTACCATGCAACGGTTGGTCAGAGATGACTTTAAATGTTCGGCCAGGGCATTAGTAAAGCGCCAATTTGTAACGGGCCATAGTGTTCTCCAATGAGGAAATGTTCACCATCAATCCCGTATCTAACACACGTACAGACAGGTTTTTTCGCCGAAGAAGATTGAGAATGTTCCAGAGAACGTGAAATTCAAGTTTACAACCAAACATCCGGCCGCAGTCATGGTTTTCGGGGCAGTTGCGTCCAATGGCTCGAAAATGCCTCCAGTATCTATCAAAGCTGAATTAAAAGTTAATACCGAGTTTTACATGAACATTTTGAAGGACTACGTTCTGCCATGGATGAAAGCCAATTTTGCAGCCCACCAATACGTCATTTTCCAACAGGACGGAGCACCGTGCCATACCTCAAAAAAGACTCAAGCGTGGCTGAAGGAAAACATGGAAATTCAGCCTCCTAGCAGCCCGGACTTGAATCCTTTGGATTACTCAATATGGGCTAAGGCCTGTGAACGTTCTCACCCCAGTGTTGGCGCCCTTAACGCTGCTCGATGACTGACTCATACATTCGGAAGGTATGCTCTCGATTCCGTCCCCGTTTGGAGAAGGTGATTGAGAAAAATGGTGGACATATTGAGAAATGTAATGATGAAAGGCTTTTCCCTAAATAAAATTATGTTTTTTTTATCATTTTCTATGAAAAAAAAACTTATTTGAAACTGAGGTATGGATTTTCGCATTTTTTATGGGACATACTGTGCATCGTCAGTGTGTAAAAAATTGGAGATCCAGACCCAAGTTGGCCCGATACCACGACAAATCGCTGGGATGTTGAACAATAGGATAAGTTTAACAGCATTGCTCGTTTTGGTGAACGACAGGCGGAATTCGGGTGATGTCTCGTAAATTCTTCACACATTAGACAGATATCTAATTTGAACCGGTTTAGTGCCGATAGCTTTGAACCAATTTGTACCATCAATACCCAAGTAACACCAAAAACATCTTCTTTGACAAGAACATAAGAACTTTGTTGTAAAGAAGTCGTGAGGATGAAATTGAAAACATTTCTGGTCTTGAAAAAGCTTTGAGGATGTTTTACCACACATATTCGGTTTAAACCTGGTACCAGAACAGCAAACACATATTTATTCTATTTTTGTTCGATCAAATTAAATTTAACTTCTTGAAAATACCATTGTCGACTGTTTGTCACCTTACCATGACCAACTATCTTTACTCACTATTAAGTAGCCATACTTTTGACTGATTTGAGTCAAACCTACTCAATTTTGAGTAGTTGGAAAATAGCGTGTTTGCTAGTTGTTTGTAAATATGCTGATAGGTTTCATCAAAGATGAATTTTAAACATGTTTTTAACATCCTGATGCAGCAGTGAAACTATTCAGAATAGATTGTGGATCCAATACAGTGACGGCTGAAAATATGTACATACCGTGCATTTGAAATACTAGAAGTTAGTAGGCTGCGCTGAGAACCTGACGTCTGGATATTTTCTGCAGCGTAAAATTTATTTTAAAATCATTTGAATATTGTGAAAAGTGCTCGGAAAAGTTTTATTTACTATAGAGATAAAGTGAATCTGTGCAGTTTCAGTGAAGATACACCTCAATCGGAATATGCGGGCCTCTTATAGTCTAGCTGATAGGGAAGGAACAATATTTCGTCATTGCCAATAATTTTGTCAATACAAAAACTTGACAGAAGCAGCCCAGTAAATCAATTACAGCTGGATTTCATTTGTTCAACTTTGAGGTGAAAGTGTTCCATCTTGCAATTTCTAGATTTTATAGATTTTTGGTTTTGCAAAGATGTGTGATCTGGTCAGGTATCAGCGGCTTAAAAAAAATAATCATTGTGTGTTAGTATTTCAAAGGTTTTCTCAGATGTTTATTCAAAAACGAAATTTTGTATTGAGTTTGTCTCTCTTCAGAAAGTGAGTGAAGGTGCAACAATCAATCATTCAAAGTATGTGCTCGTGTCCTAACCATTGAAGGAAGTATATATGGATGTGTGTGTGTGTTTGTGTGTGTGTGTGTGTGTGAGAGAGAGAGAGAGAGAGAGAGAGAGAGAGACTCCCGCAAAATTCCATCCAACTTCCAACTCCAGATGTCTATGAAGGTAACATGAGTTCTTAGCATCGCCTTAAGTAGACTTCTAATCAACAGTTCCCACCCATCTCTTGCTGATCATAAGGACTTGGCCAGGTGTTGTTCAGAGATATCGATGGATGAAGAATACTGTCATACCCAAGGCGCTTCCATCGTTTCTACAAAAGCCAACCCAGGATTGTTATGGTCGGAAAATGCAAAATTGTTGTTGTTGTTGTTGTTGTTGTTGTTGTTGTTGTTGATGTTGTTGTTGTTGTTGTTGTTGTTGTTGTTGTTGTTGTTGTTGTTGTTGTTGTTGTTGTTGTTGTTGTTGTTGTTGTTGTTGTTGTTGTTGTTGTGAAGAAGAAGTTTCGCACAACATAATAGAAAAGAATCCTAGAGGGTTTGAGCTGTTTAGTGGAATACCTGTAACTAGAAATTAGAAGAAAAATTAGTATTATCCATTTAATTTCAACTACCTTTGCTTATCTTGACAGAAACGCGTATTTCATCTACATTGTGCAGGAAATACTTATTTTTCTTCTAATTTCTAGTTATAGAAAAGAATATTTGTTATTTTGTATTTGAATTTTCTTCAAAATTACATTAATTTTATGAGAACTTGTTTGTTACGGTTAGGGATAGGGGTGAGTGAGACGGTTGTTATATTCTGTAACAACGAAAAACGTCGTTTTTTGCGTTATTTAATATATGAATAACCACAAAGCTCGCAATTCGTTTAAGAAAAACATGCTTCTTTGTATTTTTGAGTCTAGAGTCAACAAATACCATAGTGTATTTTTATAAGGTATTGGATAGTTTTAGTCATACACTTAAGTTAGGGTTAGTGCTGGCAGTTTAGAGAGTTTCCCATTCAACGACGGGGTAGAATTTGCCGCACCATGAGTTTTAGGTAACATTGTAGGTGGCTATTAATAAATTTAAAAAAAAAATGGTTTTCCAGAATACTAACTGCATCATCAACTATCTGGTGAATAACGAATATATATATAAAGGTACACACTTAGAAAATTTTACAGTATTCGGTAATTTTTTACCGAACTTTCAACAGCTGAACGTTCGGTAATCCGATTCACCGGATTTCGGCAACATTTTACAGTATTCCGGTAAAAAAATTACCGGAACTTGTCAAATTTTACCGAAATCCGTTAACTCGGATTACCGAACTGTTCAGCTGTTGAAAGTTCGGTAAAAAATTACCGAACACGGTTAAATTTTCTAAGTGTGTACAGTTTTCGTTGGGTTTTGAGGCTTTGGTAGGATTCGGAAACCTGCCGGGAATATATGTAGTTTACTCTGTTAAATTTCACACACACATAAAAGGAAATACGAATATTTGAAAATCAGAACTGTAACTATTGTTTTAACCCGAACTGTAGACTTGTACTGTAGGACTGCAGACTTTGAAAATCGCCATGTTGATATCTGTGGGTTCCCTAAAAAAATCTCACAAAAAGTCAATAATTTATTCGGGTAACCTTCTTCGTTTTTCAATCCAATCAATGGCACGTGAAATTAGGAAAGGTAAAACGGAAAGTTGCACTGCAAACCATGAGCCGCAATATAAAATTTTGATACAACTTCCATGCGTAAAACACTTTTGTTTTCCTTTTTGAAAAAGTTATCAGCAAACGCCTGTATGGCGTAAAATACTATAAGCTACGATATTATTTCGCCATTGTAAAAAATTTGTTTATATATTTTTAACTTTGTTCATTTAGAACCGTGCTTACTTGGACAAGACATATCATTAACGAAACCTATGAGCTCGATGACTTTCAATCAGTTTCCGAGTTAGGCTTTTATACTGAAATGCAAAAAAACGCCATTGCCAAGTATTTTCTGACAAATAAGATGTCTAAATTCCCCAATAGGTATTTGGTTTGGCAGACCATATGTCGTTCTGGTCGAAAATATAATCGAAAGTACTAATAACAAGAAAGTGCACGAGAAAGAATGTCTGCAAAGGCGAAAATGCAAATGCTACCATTTAAAAGCCCTCTTCTCTCCAGCTCTGTTTTTGCATGATTTGGTTTCTTGTTATGTTGAATGCAAAATCCTACCTAGAATGGTATAAGGCACAAGAGATCAAATACGTGACAAAAATATGAAATCCGCCTAACTGTCCTGAACTTCACCCGATATAAAAATACAGGGCTCTGGTTAAGTGGAAACTCTTTGAAATCAGGAAGTAAGCAAACGGGATTGAAGTTTTCGAAAATTTTACTTAAAGAAGGGTTAAAATCTCAATTTACAGTTTTTACTTTATATATCTTTTCATTCTCTAGCATTTCAAGCTTATAACTTTCTCAATTCGCATATTGATTGCTCTCAATTTCGTGATCTAAATGCACTTCCACAATTATTGATTGAGCTATTTCGATGCAAGGTACCATTTTGCAGAAGTATGATTGTGTAGCAAATACAATCAGATCCTTTGCCCAGGGAGTCGAGAAATTTTCCCGAAAAATTCCTAGACCAGACCGGGAATCATACCCAGCCACCTCCAGCATGGTGTTGCTTTGTAGATGCGTCTTTACCGACTGATCTGAGGGAAGACCCTTTACTGTTCATAACTTACTATATTATATTGAAATAAACAATGGGTTTTGTTGAATTTTGTTAATTTAATGCTAAGATTAAAGGGTGATACGGTCAAAATTTGGTCAAGGGAAAACGCGTGTAAATCGGTGAAATCGTTTATTTAAAAAATCAAATTAAATTTCTTTTTCAAGTTCAATTAGTGTAAAATTCAGGAAAAATATTCAGTTAGGCTTCCGCTTTTCCAAATCCGAATTGCCGGGCCTTACGCTTGACCCCTGCCATCAGATTTTGTACAGCCACCTTGTCCACCTTCTTCGCCGCAGAAAGCCAGTTTGTCTTGAACTGCTGCTCGTCCCAGCAGTTTTTTGGTCTTCTTTAGATTCCGCTTGACAATAGCCCAGTATTTCTCAATTGGGCGGAGCTCTGGCGTGTTGGGAGGGTTCTTGTCCTTGGAACCACCTGCACGTTGTTGGCGGCGTACCACTCCATGGCCTTTTTACCGTAATGGCAAGATGCCAAATCCGGCCAAAACAGTACGGAACAACCGTGTTTCTTCAGGAAATGCAGCAGACGTTTATTCAAACACTCTTTCACGTAAATTTCTTGGGTTGACAGTCCCGGAAGCTATGAAAATGCTGCTTTTCAAGCCACAGGTACAGATGGCTTGCCAAACCAGATATTTCTTTGCGAACTTTGACAGTTTCGCTGTGGCCGAAAATATCTGCTACCTTTCCCCTTCCTTTTGCCGTATAAAACTCCTGTCCCGGAAGCTGCTTGTAGTCGGCTTTGACGTAGGTTTCGTCGTCCATTACCACGCAGTCAAACTTCGTCAGCATCGTCGTGTACAGCCTCCGGGATCGCGCTTTGGCCGTCGTATTTTGTTTATCATCGCGATTTGGAGTCACTACCTTCTTGTAAGTCGATAGTCCGGCTCGTTTTTGGCTCGATGCCGGTTGTAGACGATACACCGCTTATTTGCGGCATCTCGGAGAGATAGGTTAAGTTTCGCTTGAAACTACCGGCAACTCTCTTTGTCGTCTCAGTGGCTTCCGGTTTTCGATTTCCCCCGATCCAGACTTCCTGGCTGTCGACAAACGTTCCTCAAACACTTTAATTACATTTGTAACGGTTGATTGGCAACTTTTAGCGATTTTGCCAACTTTGCGTGCGAGTAGCTCGGATTTTCGTGATGCGCGAGCAAAATTTTGATACGCTGCTCTTCTTGCTTGGACGGCATTTTGACAACTGAAGAGTGAATTCCAAAATCAAAATAGGAGCAACATTCTACACACACACCTTCAAAATGAGGGTGTTCAGGTTTAAATGCAAAATTGAAAGAAATACGTCAAGTTGATATTGACCAAATTTTGACCGTATCGCCCGTATTCTAAAGTTTGCGTTAAAGGACTTTTCTCGGATGGCGATAAAAAAGCTAAGACATTTAATTGTGCACGTTTCATGGAGGGTGATAAGAAAGTCCATTAGTATGTCACGCAGTAAGGGAGAAGGGTGGTTTGTGAAAACGTTACCATCCATACAAAAAAAATTGAAGGTCCATACAAAAACGTGACAAGGGAGGGGTGGGGGTATAAAAAGTCACTTTTGCGTGACATAATTAATGGACGTTCCCTATTTAGACTTACTTGCAGAAAAATTCTACGCCCTTGCGAGCGGCCTTCCGGCAGTGAACCAGAACATTTGCCATGGTGGACAAAAACATGCGTTTAAGCATGGTTTTGAGTTCTTTCTTCGTTTTATTTTTCAATTCCTCCTCAGGTTGGCCCAAGAAATCTACTCGATGGGACGCAGCTGGGGGACGTTGAGCGGGTTCACCGACTTGGATACCACATCGATATTCAACCGCTCCATCCTCTGCAAAGATCGCTTCGAGTAGTGGGCCGATGCCAGATCCGGTCAGAACACCGCGTCTTCTCCCTTATGGTATTGCTTGATGAATGACGCAACTTCCGGCAGGCATTTCGTAACTATAAATTTCTCGCTCACGGCCAGGCCGTAGCGAAAGAAGAGCGACCTTGACATCCCCTTCTCATTGATTGTTAGCCACAGCAGCACCTTCTTGGGGAACTTGGTGTGTGAAATGAACTTCACCTCGGAGCTCACTTCCTGCGTGGAGGAAGAAAAATACGAAGTGCCGTGCCAGTAGTTGCCATCCAGGGTGAGATAGGTCTTTTCGTCCATAACCACCGCCACCTCGCGATTTGCCGGGAAAATCGAGTTGACCATCTTCTGCAGCCGCTGCCGCTGCGTCATTGCCTGCAGCGCTGAAACCAGTAGTGGACGTGACTTCCACTTCCTGATATTTATGTTTATGTTCGCCCGGTACTTTGTCACTGTTTGGCCGTTTGTAGCCACTTTTCCCTCGGCCTTCCTCTTCAGCATCCTTTGGAGCTTCTTGCCACTCAGGGTCGTCGGACGTCCGGAACCGGGCTTTCTTTGGATGCTCTGACTGTTGTCTAATAGTGCCAAGATGTTGTAGATGCCGGAACGGGCGTATCCGGCGTCCACAAAGTGCCGCACGATGTCCGATTTCAACGCGGCGGGGTGCCGTTTTGAGAACGCGCACACTTCTGAACGGAGTTGCTTCACTGTTTTTGCCATCACGGTTAGAGTTCGACTGATAGAGCTGTCAATTTTTATCTGCTGATTCATGGGCTACTATGATTGATGCTGCACGGGTAGTTTTGTCATCGCGGGTGAAGGTGAACCCATGAAAAATTGGCAATTTTTGTCCCTTTTTTATTTATGCAAACATTAGTATCCCGAATCTAACGTGGACAGAGTTTTAATCTATTAGCTCTCTCCTAATTATTTTAAACTAGGTAAAAGGAATTGTCGTAGGAAAAAAATGATTGTTCTCAACTCAAATCCAATCCAGTTTTTAGTCCAATACCTCCTCTAACTAGCAGAACATCCCATGAAATCTCATTACTACCTCTCTGGCTTGGAAACAACTGCAAACCGTGAAAACTCCTTCTAGTTGCAAGAATCCATGAGCCCTCCGTTTGTGTTGGTGGGACGGGAAAAGAAAATTGCTCTCTTTCTCCGAACTAGACCGAGAAGAATGCAAAAGCATACAATCTCGTCCCGTTTCACGCCAAGTCACCCGAGTTTACTTTATTAAAGCCCAGGCCAAAGCCAGCGAGAAGTGGCAGTGGCGGTGAATTACACGCCAGGAAGATGAAGGAGCCACACGAGCGTTGCTTATAATGATAAAAGGTTAATATCGTGTATTATTTATTGTCAACGCCGTTGCATCCTGTCGCCGGGCGGGTGGGTGTTGGAAAACGTTATGCCGGTGCCATGGCAAACTGGCAGGAATTACGAGAGGGCAAATGTTTTTATCGTGCAGCCAGACACCAAAGGGCGAATGCCACCAGATACTCATCCGCAAAAAAAACAAGAAGGAGTGTAATATGACTGGGTGGGTAGTTTATATTTGTTATTAAATATAAAATAGATTTTCTTTAATGCAGTCAAAGGAATGGGGGAAAGATATATCTTTACCCGCAGGCAACGTGGAATGAACACTGTTTTGCCGGAAGTGGCTATTATACGCGTGGGCATTCTTTGCTCATTAAGGCTGGGATAGAGACAACTAACTGTTAGGAAACGTTGCTTCGCAATCGTCACCGACTTTGACTTGTGTAGCGTGAACGGAGACAATGACTATTTTATGATTCACGGTTAAAGCATAGGGAAATGGTTACGACTGCGCAGGATTTTCTTTCCTTTTTCAAATGGAATTAAAGACAAAGCGAATCTCAACAAACTTGAGTATGATATTCAGCTCAATTCTTCAAATGCAGCTGAATAAAAGAATCCACTAGAGTCGTCAGTGGAATAAATTTCCTAGCTCAAATCCCGCCTACGATCCCCAGCAAAGCTTTCCAAGCATTAGCATTAAATGAAGGTAATGAAGTGATGAAATGCTGCCCTAGTAACGCGCATCATCGCTGCCTGGAATTTTTACTGCCACCTCCGACAGATTTCCCAGTCCTTTCAGCTGCTCCTGGATTTACTTTTGCAGCAGGGATTTGACACACGAGGAGATTTCCTCGCTTTTACCACCACTTGAGCCGAACTTACTTTGGCACCCTTCTTCCGAGACCAAAGAACGACGAAAACGTTGACAACAGGGGTGGCAGAGATTATCGTGCTGGAAAGGCGAGGGAGAAAGTCAAAAACGATTGTTACCTTCAATCGTGTTACTCTATGCAGCCTGACTGAAAGCATAAGACGACCAGTCAGCCCAGTTAAGAGAACGTTTCAAAGACTGATTCAACTGACTACACAATTGTTTCAATCGACTTGTTCGTTTCATTGCTTCATGTACACTGCGATGGAAAACAGACTTGATAATGATGATTGCAATGATAAAAAGTGGCAACTTAGGTGGGCTTTCTGCGTGTGAACTAAGATCGAATACATGTTTTTGGAGCACTGAAAATAAACTTATCTCGTGAAAGAATAAAAAAGCGTTCCATCAAAATTTCGTTCCATCTTCTTCTTCTTCTTTTTTCTTAGCGTTTCAAGCTTATTGTTTTCGCAATTCACTTATTGCTTGCTCTCAACTTAGTGTTCTAAATACACAGTTATTAATTAAGAGCTTTCGATGCCAGGTATCATTTTTGCATTAGTATGATTGTGTCGCAGGTACAATCATACTCTACGAAAAATTCCTAGAGCAGAACGGGAATCGAACCCAGCCGCCTCGAGCATTCTGTTGCTTTGTAGCTGTGCTTTTACGGACTGAACTAAGGGAGGACTCTATTGAAGTTCAATCACAATATATAAAACTACGGGTATATCTCTGAGGTTGTAAAAGTAAATGACGACTTGAGAAACATAATAGGTAACATTAGAAGTTATGTTAGAAACACCTCTAATTGCCGAAATTGCCGGCGTCGGTGGTGCAGTGGTAAGCGTGACTGCTACTTGGCACCCCAGTGGCTCTGGATTCAATCCCAGTCTACGTCGGTGGTTTTTCTGATGCGAAAAAATCTGGTCACGGCTTCTTTCGGAAGGGAAGTAAAGCCGTTGGTCCCGGCTCATAGTCATGAGTCGTTAGGTAGGGTCCAGCTGGTGGCATCTCCCTGGCGTCGGTGATTGTCACCATGTGAGGAAAAAGGCCGACGGAGAAAAAATGGAAATTGATTTCTGTCACATGCAGCCTTTAGGGAGTGCCGAACCGAAATTTCAAATCGCTAGAATTGCTCTGTGCCATTTGCGGTATATGAGCACAATCAAGCAGGTACTCTTTTGCCTTGCCCCTTGCCTACCAAGCACTGAGGTAGATAGGTAAGAGATTGTCTGCTTGATCGGATGCCGCTTTTCAAACATGCCTTACGCTTAATAACAACTACTTCGTTTCAATTTCACAACCTGCTTTGCTCTTACGGACTTATCAATACTTCCCTTCACATCTTTGATTCTAGCAGAAAGTGCTGCTCACTTTTAGGGTTGTATATTTTTAAGTATATATGTATTAATTAATTTATTTATTAAAAAAATAATGAAAAAGCGACAGTGAAAAACGAATCAACGAAAATTATTAAAAGAATGCAGATACAGTAACGCGTCAAATAACACATTAAAAGGATAAACAAACGGAAACTGATGAGACAAAAGATGAAGATAATTTAGAGCGTCCAGTAAATGAGAAAAAGTGAAAGTAAATAGGATTGAAGGTGTAAACAAAAGTGGTGGAAGATGATGAAGAAGAAAATGAATGAAGGGTTGAGAAAAATGAGATAAACGATAAAAAATAAGCGAAAAAAGAGGTGTAAATAGAAAAACGGACGAAAAGAAGTAGAAAAAGAGAAGAGAATGAAGAGCAGTGAAGGAAGAAAAGTAGAAGAAAAAAAGCGGTAGTATAAATGCAGTAGATGAGAAACGGAAGAAAAGAAACGAAAGAAATGAAGTATCAGAAGAAAACAGAAAACCCAAATTAATCCTCCGATGGTGGGACTGAACCCTTCTTACATTACACAGGATACATATTTTCATCAAAAATACCAGGAAGATCCAGGAATATTCGATTTGGTCAAAACATTCAGTTTATAAAATGAGCTATCTGTCAATTTTGAACGTATTGTTCAGCAATGCGATTAAAGAATATTGACTAAACATGTTGGTCGGACCGCTTTTTGTTGACAGTGTATATGAAACAAGAGGTCTCACAGGTATTCGCTAGCTCCATAAATTAATTATTTAACAATCTAAGCGTCAATTTTGATTATCAATATGGATTCAAGATGCTTAATAAGAACATGTTCGTTGTATGTGCTCTCAGATATTGTTTTAGTCAAACCTCCATGAAGGATTATCAAATGATAATGACATTTTGACCAATAATTTAGGGATTTTATAGCTTTGATATGGTTTGATCGTTACACAAATAGCTTAGTATATAATCGGAGTGATTATTATTTAAATAGCACTGTTTGATTACTATAAAAATAGGCCAAGGAGTATTGTTCCGTTCATATCTTGGTAACGGAATGTCCGAATGAAACATAATCAAGGGCGTTGAAGCTTACATTTGTTGTCAACAGAACTAAAATCGGTTCACAAACGGCAGAGCAACCGATGTGACATTATTGATAACACACAAACACACACACACAAACACACACACGCACACATACACACACATACATACATACACACACACACACATACACACACACACACACACACACACACACACACACACACACACGTGCTCAGTTCGTCGAGCTGAGTCCAATGGTATATGACATTAAGCCCTCTGGGCCTCGGATAAAAAATCGAATTTCCAGGCGATCTTAACACCCTTTGTTTGGTGTAAGTAGGGTAAAAAGAGTAACATAATAAGAGAAGCGGTAGATGAGAAACGCAAGCAGATTAGTGGAAGAAATTTAGTAGTGATAACAAGTGGAAGAGGAGAAGCAGAAAAAGAATTATGCTTATAAGTAGCGGAAGAAGCGAAACGAATGAAGCCTAGGAAGAGAAGCGGAAGACGCAAAACGGAAGAAAAAAAACTGACAAGGCTAAGCAAAAGAAAAAAAGTGGAAGCAGAGCAATGAAAGCAAAGAAGTGGATGAAAGAAACGGAGAAGATGAAGCGGAAGAAAAGCAGAAGAAGATAAGTGAAAGAATAGAAGCGGAAGAAAACATACGGAAGGTAAGAAACCGAAGAAGATAAACGTAAAAAACGGAAGAATAGAAGCAGAAGAAGATAAATACATAAGAAAAGAGAAAAGAAAGTGCAACATTATAAACGTGTAGAAATTGAGAATAAGTAACCGACACAAATGCACTCAGGTGTAAAGTGCCGAAAATTAAGGTCTTTTGGGGTCTTTTTAATTGATTTCTCAATGCTGAAGTACATTGAGATTTTTAACCAGCGAGATACGGAAAGGTCATATATGACCCAAGATTAAAATTTGCTGTAAAACATCGGCTTTTAGAGTAACGGAGGATCTTTGTTCTGCACACTTGTTCAAAAATAACTTTTTTAACTTGGGAGAATATTGGACAGGTATGATTACGACTGCAATAATAATCAAGATCATCCAATTTGTTCTTGAGTTGAGAATTTGATCTTTAAGATAATCGATATGGAGGCTAAGAGTGTTTTAACCGTACTTCTTAACAGGTAAAGCTACAAGGAAAATCCCATGTAGCAATTTTGGTTTGATGGGGGTTCTGAAGATTCATGAATCAGCACTACTAAAAGTGCTTTAAAACCACAATAAAACTTGAATTGTTACTTGGGAATGTTAACACCATCGCAGGCATATTACAGTATTCTCAAAATATTTGCAGTACTCCAAACTATTCTTGAGTTGAGATCTCATTGAACTTATGAGTTGGTAAAGATCCATTATAGTCATATTTCGGTATTCTCAGAACATCTACGGCACTTCAAACTATTCTCGAGGTTTGGGCCTTCTTGTTTTGCGAAGATCAACAAAGTGGCGTTTATGAGGCTCCGTCGTACATTTGACATAATGATGTTCCAATATAGTTATATTTCAGTATTCTTAAAATATTCTTGAGTTCAAATTTTGATATTTTGCATGATCCACAAGGCGATTTGCAAGGTCTCCATCGTACTCATGAGTTATTAGAGATCCATTGTAGTCATATTGCAATATTCTTAGAATATCTACGGCTCTCCAAACTATTCTTGAGTTCAAATCTTCAAATCTTTTCTAGGATCAGCAAGACAATTTATGAGGTCTTCATCGTATCTATGAGTTGAGTAAAGCTCCATGAGACATCATTGCATAATTACATCATTGCACAATTATAGTCATATTTCCGGATTCTCAGAATATCTACGACACTCTAAACTATTCTTAAGTTCAAATCTTGATGTTTTGCATGATCAAGGGGTGAGGTTAAGAAGTTTATCAGCTGTATTCATGAGTTGAAATAAAGCCTTCACGGGGCACTCACTGCGTAATAAAAGCTATATTACAGTATCTCTGAAAATATCTACTGCACTCCAAACTATTCTTGAGTCTCAATCTTGATGTTTTGCATGATCAACAAGCAGATTTAAAAGGTCTCCATTGTATCAATGCCATTCGATTTGACAGTTTGGGTTCAGGAACTCAATAAATTTCTCTAAATTTTCTAGTACGACCGGTGGACATCATCCGTCACCAGAAAAACCGTAAGATCGGAACCGTGTTGCAGTAGCAAGCTGGTGTACATTGGCGAATTGCTCGGATGGGCAACAAAACAATAATGGTACAAACACTATGAAATGAATACCCAGGATTGTGTGTTATTGCCATATGGTAATCCGGTGACTTCATTCCGGAAAAGTTATCCCGGAGCAGGTTCCCATGCAGCCACGAATGACTAGAAAATTATATGAATTGAACCTTAACAATATGGGTTATTGGACCATCCGGTCACTTGACCTCAGATAAACCAGCTCAGGGATGGTAGCCATGAGGCCATGAATGTCCAGGAAATTATATAAATTTAACCCTAACATTATGGATGTCAAAATTCTTGAAATCATTCCAGAAGCAAATTTCTTATCGTTACCGGTACATCCGATGACTTAGCTAATTATTGGCCAGTCTAGAGTACGAAACGCGAGTCAGGAGCTATCGTTAAAGTTTTGTTTGTCGGCAATAAAATCACGGATGGACAACCTAAAAGTACTGGACAAATTTTCCACACGGATGGCTATTGATCAAGTTCTTGAAAGACAACTTGCAGTCGCGCCTGAACCTGTAAAGAATTCAGCTGAACAAGAAGCAAGAGTCCCACAAAATGGCGCCAGTCACATATTTGTTTGTTTATTTTATTCATCTGATGATTTGAAATTGTCTTAACGAATCTATATTCTAGTTCTAAACACGATGGTTAAATACGGTCATCATCGACCGAATTGGATCGTTTAGATCATACTCGTAGTAGTGTAGAGGCAAGTGGAAGAATCTACTGGGACCAAATGTTTACCCGCAGCCAGCGGAGACGTCGAACATGAAGCCGGATAAGAGATTTGAGGCCGGCGCACGTGCACCGGCCAAGAATTTCGAGGAATTTGAATGTGAACTGATCGGATGGACGATGCCAAATGCAAGTTTCATAAAAGAAAACTTGACTCGCGTTTCTAACTCTAGACTGACACCCACATTTTAAGGTTCAATTGAAATAATTTTTTGGCCATCTGTGACCTCATGGGAACCTGCTCCAAGGTAACTGTTCGAGGATCAAGTCAGAGGATTGCCATTAGGCAATCACACACATTCCTGTGTATTTTTTAAACGGTATTTTTGGAAACAGATGATGTCCATCGGACCTGTTAGATAGTTTGGAGAAATTGGTTGAGCTTCTGATTACAAAACTGTGAAAATATTCCAAATCGGTTTGGCATTTCCATTGTTATGGTCATTTTAGTTCCGTGGGTAAAAACGTTCCCTGTCGGCCTTGTGATTTATTGGACACGCCACGATTGATAAAGTCCTTCCCATAATTCGAAAGCATCCCCTCGCAAAACCACGCTGGGGCTTCTTTAAAATGTATTGCTGACAGTATCAAGATGATTTTAAGGAAAACATACTTCTTTCTTTTCATAATAAAAGGCAAGAGTACAGCAATATTCCAAAATTCTGTGTGTTTTAGTAAAAGAAAAACCTTTCTTCAACATAGTAGGCAACGGATATTTATTGCCACGTAGTAATTAACAAATGCCCCCATAAATCACATGACATCAAACTGTTCAGTCGAAAAAAATAAAGCTTAATATCTCAATAAAAAATACAACATACCGAATTTGTGTTTCCAGCAAAGTTTATGGAAATTGCAGAGTTCTAAAATTTTTGTAGAATGTTTTAAAATCGTAGAAAACCACAAAAAAAAAGATACAAAAAAATTGAATCGTGTCCAGCTGAACGTAAGGGATGACATCTTTTTCAGATGCGCTTTAATTTTACAAAAAAACTTCTGTGAATACGCCAACTTGATTAAACGTCATCTCAGTGAACTTTCTATTTTATTTCTTAAAAATCACGCTTTCGGACCTATGGTCCCGGTACTTACCTGGTTGGTGAAAAACGTTATGACAAAAACGACAAGATTTAATGCAATTTTGAATTGATATACATCGTGTTGGCTTCTTAATACAAGGCTTAACAATTATGAATTTTTCAATAGTGTGTAGCCCGAAATCAATTATCTACTCTTTTGGAATCGAAGCGTAAAAGCTTTGGAGAAACGATTGAGATGTTAACGCACAAAACCTGACCATTGTTCGTGGCCGACGCAGTTTGATTTTTTTTATAAATTGTATCCCAGTATAGAAAACAAAGGCGTAGCCTTACACTCAGCCAAATAATCTTAAGAATTTCATAAGGTTCATCTGATGCATGATGGCTGCTGGAACTTCATAAGAGCTGACTTATGGCGGAATTGATTTTGTTTCGTACGACGATGTTCTTTGTACGCTCTTTAAACTCTTCCACAGTATACAAGTGTGGATGCATACTAGTGGACGAGTCACTGGACCCATAACGTAACAAACGTTCAGTAGTTCGAATCCAGGTTGCTCCACATTTTTATTTTTTCAACATTATTATTTTTCATAAGATAAATTTATGGAATTCATACTGAATTCTTATAACTTAAACAATCACAATGCAATCTTATGAATATCGAAAAGTTTATTTCACTCGAGCGCACGTCAAAAACAAAGTGGGAGCTATACTTAGTAGGCCGCTCGTAGTTTCCATCATGCAACTGACTATATATGATTCCCGTTTCGAGTCATGTTCAATAGTCGTGTATTTTGTTTACTGAAAGCTTGTTGGGGCAAGTTGCACATGCTTCATAAATACGCGCAACCCAAATGAAAAGCTCACTTGTATGCTTTTGCTAACGCTTTCGTTTATTTGATTCCAAGTTTTCCCGTCAGGCAGCGCTTCATTCCTTAACAGCGCAGTAACTGGTTCGTTGTGCAACTCTACGTGAGCAATTAGGCTGCACAGTTTGAAAAATGCAATAATAATTCAACTACATAGCATGAAGGGAATACGATGATTTGCGCAAATGTAAACGAGGGTTTAATTTTACACGTACTGTTTTGTTCTGGGGGCAATAAATTTACACGATTGAAACAGAAGCATTCTCGCAACGTTAACACACTACCAAAATGTCATTTATATGTTTGTCCTTTGAAACCGACACATGCAAGCGTCCTGTAGTACATAAGAATGAGCGAAAGAGATGAAATTCAATCAAACACATCTTTCGTCGAATTGCGTTTGTGTCAGTTTCAGGAAACATTATTTTACACGAAATCTATCTTTCTTTCCCCGACTTTTTACAAACATGAATTACGTTTCGTGTAAAATTCATAATTTCTAAGTGTAAAAGTTTATGATTCATCTGGTTGAACCATATAGAAAACTAATATTCAATTACTCTTCTGTAATGTTACAATGCTTATTTAAAATAACTAACGGAAATCAAAATCACCAACAAGTTGTCTCAACTTGTGATTTCTTGAACAATGCACAGCTCGAAAAAAATGTGTGAATTTCTGTTCAATATCAGTCAATATTTAATTCTCGTTTACATTTGTGTAAATCATGGAGCGTCACGAAAAATGCAAATTTAAATTTTAAGTGGTGTAAAGAGCTGTGATATTCCATGCATCGTCAATAATGTTCTATGCCAAAGTTCATTTTTGGTAAAATTATTTCATGCAAGTAGCTGTTTTATGTGAAATGAAATACACAAATGATGTAAATACACAATGAAAATTCAGATTTATTTTTCTGTGTGGTGTCCCTTTGTGTGAGAAAATTTAAGTTTGTGTATTCAAACATGTATACAATAAATTGCTAACTGTTGTTGAGTGCTAACGGATCATTTACATGAAAGAATAAGATACAGTGGAAATTCCAGTCGAACGCAAAATTATAAAACACTAAATAATAGATTGCAAATCATTTTATTTTATCTTTTGCATGCTACTCTGTTCAAGATACACATCTCTATCATTCAGTGACTAGATGAGAGTGTCACAAATCGGCACGAAATAGTAATAGCGTTCTGTTCTCCATAACGCCTAAATCTAGCCTGTTGTATGGAAGATTACGAATATTGTTGCATGACACATGAAAGATTGCAAACAATGTCGTTGTTTTCGCCTACTTTGGCTTGAAATTAAACGAGGGTAAATTGTACGTGACTGTAAAATTAATAATTTTTTACTGTGTAGAAGCTGAAAAGTTTACTGGAGACACAATTCAATTTGAAGTGTTTCTAAGAATTTCAAGAGTAGTTTTTAGCAACGCGCAATTGCAGATTCCTTGTTTAATTTTGTTTAGTTTATAATTTTAATCAACATGACGCAAAATTTTTGCAATCTCAAATAATGCGACGTGTAATGCTGGTGTTGAAATTTTCGACCTTCATTATCGCGCGCAACTGGATCATCAGATGTTGTTTCCAAATTCTTCTACAAATCTTCTTGAAGCACGACACCTCACCTTACCTCACTGTCCTTTTCTTCGGCATATTCTCATATCAGGTAACGATTCTGAGACAATTACATTTTCTCTACGTTTTCTAGTGGATGCACTCGAACGACGCGAAAAACAAATGTCTGGCTATCGTTAAATCGGCGTGAGAAGCACACAGATAAAAAGAAACATTGAATTATCTGCGTTATCTAATGCACATAAAGGGAACGCTAGATGTGGCCAAAATTAATGGGATATTTCATGTAAACTAAATCCAGATAACGCCTGAATCTCGTCTGTTGTATGAAAGATTGCAAACATTGTTGTATGGCGCATGAAAGACTGCATACAATTTCATTATTTACGCTTCGTTTGGCTTGAAATTAAAGGAGGAGAAATTTTACGCGTCTGTTAGAATTATTTTTTTTGTTTAGTATTTTATTTATATGCGTGTTAATTAGTATGATTTAACAGTTGATATGAAATTTCACACTCTGTTTATCCATCATACTTCAAATTATGCCCTGTTTATTTTTCATTATTTTTTTTCTGTGATTGTTAGAAGATAAAATTGAAAATACTTAGAAGAAACTCACGACACACATAAATAAGAAAATGCTGCAGATAGAGCCAGTCAGGTCGAGGAAATCATTCGGGTTGGAAATTGTCTCGACTTCCCTACACAAAAAACAAAGATGAATTTGGAAAGATTCTTCAAATCACCACTTGATGAATTACAAGTCAGAGCATAAATAACGAAATTGTCTGCATTATTTCATACAACAGACCTTATTTAGGTGAAATTTCAACAGTTTTGACTAGTATTTCATATAAGTGCATTAGATAACGAATCGTTGAAATTGCCACAAAATATACAATTGTGTGCATTGGTGTTGGTATCCAAAGCCCTCGGTTAATAACTGTAAAAATGTTTTTAAAACACTGACTTCAGACTATGAGAGCTTGAAAACTCTCGATACAGATGCGTGAAAAGCCACGAAGATAATTCTCTTAATTTTAATAAGATTGTGATAAACAAACATAAAAAACAGAGATGCTCGTAGAAATAATTTAATCTACATTATTTACAGAGAAATAACTTAACGTTTACATCGAATGTTTCAACATCTTAAACTGTCTCTATGAAGGTATCGATTTCACTACTAGCGCATCGATTAATAGTTTTACTCAATTTGGCTACAGCTCAGAAATGTTTTGTTTGTTCAATGCGCAGCTTCCTTACCTCGAATTAAAATTGGCTCCTAAAACGAATCTTACAGAATAAGCAGCTAAAACGAATTTAAAGTAAAACATTGAATCTCTTTCGTATAGGTTTCGCGATTTTCCTACATCTATCACTAGATCATTACAGCACTATAAACTTAAGAGCATTCGCACCCCGCCTCACACGCTTGGTTTTCCTGAAACAATGAACTCAAGGACTGCACCGACAGACACAACAAGAAGGAAACAGGAACCAATCCATAAAGATACCCTTGCAGTCGTTGTCCGGATCGTAGGCCAGTAACCGGTGCCATTTGTACTTTTGCTCGCATCCACAATCTCCCGAACAGCGAGATGTTTGAGTTTTCCTGTGAATTTTGAAAATGTTAACACAAAAATTGTGAAGAACACAGTAATACTTACGAGCAAACCTCCTGATGGATAGCCTGTTCAAAATGTTGTGTATTGACAATGGCACGTACTTTTCCCGCCGAATTGGAAGCCCAGTACGGGGTAACGATTTCTATCTTAGATTCACATGCGTCCACCCTGCAATTATAAACATTCGAGTTAGAATGAAGTTCCCGATAATCAGTCCCATCGACACATACCTTCCCGTACTCTCTCCACTGCTATCCGATGACGCAGTCGGCCTACCGTTGGACCGGGAACCACTGCCATTCCCGCTTCCTCCGTTGCTCGTGCCACCGCTTCCTCCACCACTACCACCATTCGCGCGACCACCCGTACTCTGCCTCTTGTTGCGTAACCGCCCAAAGTATGAATCCCCGCTACTGAGAATCGGTTCCGGATCATTCAACGACCCCGGCAGCCCGTACAAATCCATCAGATCCGGCAGTAACGTAAAATCATCATCCATTCCCTGCACGTGACGTTTCCGCTTCCTGTTCGGCTGCGACGGTGGATATCGCGAAGTCATTTCAAAATCTCCGTACATCCGTTTCATTAACGCCTTATTCTCATCGATGAACGTTTCGATTTTATCTCTGCAAAAAAAAAAGAACAAATAGAAAAACAAACACTTAGTCCGATTGCATAGACCACATTCAGCGAATAGATCAAAATTGCGAGAAGACAAACAAATATGCCCTCCCATCGTTCCGCCGCGTCGTCCCATTTCCTTTCTCCTCCATCAAATTCAAATCAACATCTTGCCTCGTGGTTGTTTGGTGACTCTTCGACGACGACGACGACGGCGACGGTTGGAATTGAGTGAAAGAAACGACCGACCTTGCCATTCTATTCGAACCAGTCAAAGTCGGTGGTGGTACGCGATGGAATCTATTATGATGAACCGTGTCACCATGCCACGCCGGCGATTGAGAGATCAAATATTGGTGAGACTGCAGTGGCTTGGTTTAGGCTAAATGCCGCGTTTCAATTCACGGAAGCGAGAGAGAATGGCTAAACATAGGAATACTGAACTATAGTACACATAAATAAATGTGCATCTAAATCACAATGTTGCGATCGATCATAATCAAATCATTATAGGCAGGTTGTTGGATCGTGTGCGGTACCAGGGAGGGGGCGGTACCAAAATTCAAAAAAATTGTATGTTGAAAAGTCTACGAGGTGGGAGGGGGTAGTCTGGAACTTTAGTTCAAAAACTAGTCTACATGGTGCATGAACAGACCCTAATGTTTTGAGTGGAAACTTATTACGTGTTTCTGACGAGAAAAGTGTAGGACACTTAGTCGATTAATTAAAACTTTATTATCATAGTCTACCATGATGTTATAAGTTCAAAAGTTTATGTTAAGTAGCTTATGTCAACGTTAACAGCTATTTTATATGTTTTGAATGTTGGAAACAGTGCACACCCAGACAACCACAAGTCGTATAACAATGTTCAAATGGTATCATATATTCCTATATTTTTAATCAAAATCGCAATTAATTGTGGCCTTTATCGTATTATGTTCAAGTTAAATCGTAAAGAGTGCAAATTTTCGATTTCTATACGATGTGTCATTTATTCATCGAACTGCGTCACAAACTAAATCGGATATACATCGCTAACCCTTCTAAATCGAATTTATTATTACATATTGAATCGCATACGATATCTTATCAACTCGTTTAAGAAAACAATGGAATTTGCACGTATATGGCCTCCAATTATGCATGTATAAGGCATATTTTTGCATTCTATACGATTTGTTTACTTACATATATGTTTGTATATCATAAAAACAACTTGCAATATACGTGCATTTTGGTTGTCTGGGCAGTGGTCCGGAATATAAATTTGGCTGGGAAGATACATTTTCAGCCTAAGTTTGAAGTTTTGGAGCAAAATTACCTTTCACAAAGTTGTTTCTAATAACAAGACGCTTTTTTGGTGTGTAGGTCCTTATTTTCAGAGAAAAAGAATATCTCACTTTTTTATCTGCAGCAATAAAGGCTTATATTTTTGAGACAAGTTGTAGATTGAATAATTTAAAGCAACATTGATTGAATAAATTCTTCTGTACCTTTCGACAGGGTAAAGGGCGATACGGTCAAAATTTGGTCAATATCAACTTGACGTATTTCTTTCAATTTTGCATTTAAAAAACCTGAACACCCCTCATTTTGAAGGTGTGTGTGTAGAATGTTGCTCCTATTTTGATTTTGGAATTCACTCTTCAGTTGTCAAAATGCCGTCCAAGCAAGAAGAGCAGCGTATCAAAATTTTGCTCGCGCATCGCGAAAATCCGAGCTACTCGCACGCAAAGTTGGCAAAATCGCTAAAAGTTGCCAAATCAACCGTTACAAATGTAATTAAAGTGTTTGGGAACGTTTGTCGACAGCCAGGAAGTCTGGATCGGGGGAAATCGAAAACCGGAAGCCGCTGAGACGACAAAGAGAGTTGCCGGTAGTTTCAAGCGAAACCCTAACCTAACTCTCCGAGATGCCGCAAATAAGCTGGGTGTATCGTCTACAACCGTGCATCGAGCCAAAAACGAGCCGGACTATCGACTTACAAGAAGGTAGTGACTCCAAATCGCGATGATAAACAAAATACGACGGCCAAAGCGCGATCCCGGAGGCTGTACACGACGATGCTGACGAAGTTTGACTGCGTGGTAATGGACGACGAACCCTACGTCAAAGCCGACTACAAGCAACTTCCGGGACAGGAGTTTTATACGGCAAAAGGAAGGGGAAAGGTAGCAGATATTTTCAAGCACACGAAACTGTCAAAGTTCGCAAAGAAATATCTGGTTTGGCAAGCCATCTGTACCTGTGGCTTGAAAAGCAGCATTTTCATAGCTTCCGGGACTGTCAACCAAGAAATTTACGTGAAAGAGTGTTTGAATAAACGTCTGCTGCCTTTCCTGAAGAAACACGGTTGTTCCGTACTGTTTTGGCAGGATTTGGCATCTTGCCATTACGGTAAAAAGGCCATGGAGTGGTACGCCGCCAACAACGTGCAGGTGGTTCCCAAGGACAAGAACCCTCCCAACACGCCAGAGCTCCGCCCAATTGAGAAATACTGGGCTATTGTCAAGCGGAACCTAAAGAAGACCAAAAAAACTGCTAAGGACGAGCAGCAGTTCAAGGCAAACTGGCTTTCTGCGGCGAAGAAGGTGGACAAGGTGGCTGTACAAAATCTGATGGCAGGGGTCAAGCGTAAGGCCCGGCAATTCGGATTTGGAAAAGCGGAAGCCTAACTGAATATTTTTCCTGATTTTTATACTAATTGAACTTGAAAAAGAAATTTAATTTGATTTTTTAAATAAACGATTTCACCGATTTACACGCGTTTTCCCTTGACCAAATTTTGACCGTATCACCCTTTACATACAAAACTTTTTTTTGCTCTAACTTTTTTAATTCAAATTTGCCAACAAATTTGGCTTCAGAGGTTTATTTATAACTTGAAAATTAAAAGTTTTGACGTATAAATCTTCACATTGTTTTTTTTTGTATTCTCTCATGCGCGGGAATATAAATCTTGCCGATATTTCTTACCATTAGCAAGCAACTAACAATTTTCTTATATAATTACGCCCTTTTCAAATGTGTTTCACTCAATTTAAAAAATTAACCTATCTCCAGTTTTCAGATATTGAAAATCCTTCCAAATGCTGTTGATAAATATTTTTTTGGTTTGCCCCAAATAGAAAAACCAACATTTGAAAAACGCCTATTTTGCTTACAAAAACCATAATATCGTTTGTTTGACATACGATAGAGACATGTTTAGCACACGAAAAGCTGTAACTTTAATTGTGCTAGAACCAATGCGAAGACAACTTTGCTAAATATTTGAAATAAAAAAGTTACAGTAAAGTTACTGATTTTTATAGGGACACCCTAAGTTACGTAGGTATTTCTGCAAATAAAGAAGTTCAATGTTCTATTTCTGGGAAAATAAGGAACACCCTAAATTTCATTCACACCAATAGAAGCGTCTTTTCATAAGAAACCACTTTTTACAAGACAATTTTGCTTCAAAACTTCAAACTTTGGCTGCAAATGTATCTTTCCAGCTAAATTCGCTTTCTGGACCACTGTGCAGTGGTGGTAAATTCATAGTTTTAACAAACAGTTTATAGGTACAGTTCAAACAGACGCAGAGGGTGGAAAACAGAAAGAAAACAATGTCACAATGTTTTCTTTCTGTTAACAATGTTTTAAAAGTTAAGAAATTGTGTGTGACTGTTTTTGATAGCAGCTTGATTAAAAAAGTACTTTCTTGAAAATCGTTGGTGATGAGTTGTTTAAATTAATTCATTTGTTTTGATTCCATATAGTAAACATCGTATGAATGCAGCAATAAGCCAGCCATCAACGAAATTCTGAGCGACATAAATCTATTTATGTTAAATCATCGGCTGGTAGCAGAAATGTTTCATCGCCTGTAGAAAACAATACTAGAATGTCATGACATTTTCTCCCATTTTCTCTTATGTTTGAGATTGTTCAATTTGGTTTTAGTTGAAAATTTAAAATGTTTTAGAAATACTATCGAAATACAGTACATTTGCCACCACCAATTGGAGAAATACCAATATTATGAATGCAAAATATCCAGATTTTTAAACTATCCCGATAAAGTATGCGCACAGCAAAATCTAGTCGAAGAAAAACTCGCAGTATATCATTATTTCTATTTGTTTCTAAATACCAAAAAAATCATCGTAACCAAAGGTAAATTTATAACTAATTAACAGGATGTAAAAAAAAATGTATCCACCTCTACCGCCAATTCTCAATTTTCCTGATATTCCGTTAAAAAGTAAGTTGTTTCTATGAATGTTATGATTTATTAAATTTTAAGTGCTTCTCATTTTGTCATCAAATTCACATGATTTTTTTCCTCCTTTGTACCCCATAGTATGATCAATAAAACGATTAAAAAAAAGCAAAAAAGAAGTTTATTCAATTTTTAACTAAATAATAATACTCAAAAGTATTTTTTTACACTCTTACTATGAAAATTTGTGAAATATGACTATATAGAGTTGATCGATTCACATGCATAACCATTTTAAATTGCTTTGATTTTGATTGCATGTGTTTCCTCTTTATCCATTGGTCAAGGTACAGTTTTTTTTCAAATTTGAGTGTTTACACCCAAATTTGTGAACTTTGATTAATTTTTGCCCAAAACGAAAAATGTGATAAAAATTAGGTTGATAAGTTGTTCCGTTATGGAGTTATCACCGAAAACAAACTGTGTAAAAAAAACCGTGTTAAAAAAACCATATTGCATAATATTGTTCAATATTTTATGTGACCACCCTTGGCTTTAAAAACAGATTGACATCGTCACGACATTGATCCAACAAGCTTAGCAGTCGTTTCTGGTGAGATTTTGTCAAATGCAGTTGCAATTACTTGTCGTAATTGCTAAATGCTTGTTGGATGTTGTTCTAGAACCCTAATTTTCAAAACAGACTACAGATGTTCTATTGGGTTGAAGTCAGGTGACGGTTCTAGCCACTTCAAAACGTCGATTTTTTGTTTGTTGAACTATCGCGATACCAGGTTTGGGTCCCCATCTTGCTGGTAAGGAGTGTATTGGATATAAGCTATCCACATACATTTGCGTTGTACGCATGTATTTGTGATGGTTTTTTATGCTCTGAACACTGCATGCTGTGCGTTTGACTGTCAGCTTTCTTTTGATTACTTGTATGTGCGGTTCAAATTCTGCGTTTTCAAAATGTCGCGTATTGAAAAGGAAGTGAAAATTAAGGTTCTGGACACATGGCTAAGTGAGATGGGTATTACTATGCGAAAATTGGCAAAGCGGTTTGGAATTCATCATGCGAGTGTTAAAACCATCATTAATAAGTTTGGGGAACACTATTCTTTGGATGAGCTACCAGGAAGAGGCAGAAAACCCGGTTCTTCCAACCCGAAACTGAAGCAGAAAGTGGTATTTCTAATCACGAAGAACAAATCAATGCCAATACGTGATTTGGCCAAAAAAGCAGGAACGAGTGTTGGAATGATCCAGCGTATCAAGAGGCGCCCACCTGAAGACCTACAAGAAGCAGAAAATCTCGAAACAAAGTGCAGAACAGAAGAAGCGAGCAGCAACAAGGGCCCGGAAATTGTATTCGCGTCTTTTGCAGCATCCGGATGCATGCGTTTTGATGGACGATGAGACCTATGCAAAGGAGGACTCAAAAACTCTTCCAGGTCCACAATACTTTACTGCCGTCGTTGGGGAGGATGTGAGCGATGCGGACAGGTCGATTCAAGTGGAGAAATTCAGTCGAAAGGTACTGGTATGGCAAGCAATATGTTCCTGTGGTTTGAAGTCAACCATTTTTTACACTACCGGAACTACAAATGCGGAAATCTATCGATCTGAGTGTCTTCAGAAGAGATTGTTGCCATTATATAAGAAGCATAGTACACCTCCACTGTTTTGGCCGGATTTAGCGTCGGCTCACTATGCCAAAACCACTCTCAATTGGCTTGCGGAAAAGGGTATAGATTTCGTTGAGAAAAATATCAATCCACCAAATTACCCTCAGCTTCGACCCATCGAACGTTACTGGGCAATCGTGAAGAGGATCTTCAAGAAGACTGGTAAGGCAGCTGGGAACATGCAGGAGTTCAAAAAAATTTGGGCGTCCAAAAAATGCGATGCAACACTTGTCCGGAACTTGATGAAGAGCATATCCAGCATATGATGAAGAGCAATCCAAAGTTCGAAAATTCGTGACGGAATAACTTAAATTTCATCCGGTCTTCATTATGTTCAAGTTTAACCTCGTACAATAAAGGATCAATTTTTTGTATGAATAAAATATCGGTTTTCAACATAATTTGAAAGAAAGTTTGTGGATAGCTTTTTTTCGATACACTCCTTACTTGGGATGAAAACTTCGTCAAATACTCGCAGTCAAAACGTCGAGCCCATGAGTTTGCTGTCAAGTTCTGTTTGTCGTTGCGATTTGGACCTGTTTTCGCTTAAACCGACTTCCCTAGTACAGTTGTTGCAAATCAGTTGAAGTTACTTGAATGCAACTCAATTAAGTCACAATAAAGTTATTGCAATCAATAATGTCAGTTTTGTGTTGCTTGGGTTGTACTTCAAACGCTGTTTTGAAATCTGGACCAAGCCAGGAGAGATTTATATTTTACGAGTCACCGAACGAACAGAGAGGTCCTGGTTTTCTTTCAATATCCTCTTTACTTTTCGGTCCATGGTAGGATCAGCTCGTCCAATGTTTTTATCACTTCTCGGATTCCTCTCGACCGTCAAATGTTCCATAATTAAATGATACCGTAAACAGTGAACTAAGGTAAACACAATATTTTAGCAAGCCATTTACCTAGGATCCGTACAAAATCTGCTCGCATACGTGCATTTCATTCGTCACCATTTTGAATACTAAACATGGCATGTCAACACGCATAATTGTTGTTTTTAACAAAGACTCCCAGCCATATATCTATACCTCAACGTGCAATATTTCAAAGTTACTTTGTGTTGACCTTTGTGATTTACATACAGACCTTATTGACCAAAATGCGTTTAACTATTTTGGTTGAGTAAAAAATATATTGCCGAAAAATGAAAAGGCTGTGCAAGAGTCCAAATAATGGCTACACTACAGGGACATATTGAATGATCAGGTAGCCATATTTCTAGAAGAGAACGTGTCTCCCAGGATGACAACGCTCCGACAACACTCCGATCAACGTTGAAAGTGAGCGTTCAAAATATTGTCCTTCCACCATTGTCCTTACAGGACATGGAGAAAACTTTAATCGACAAATGGTATAAAATAACACTGGATCAACTCGCTATTAATAAATCCTCCTCTTCCCTCAACCAGCCGCATATCAGAACCAAAGCTGAAAAAATTACACCGTGATCGATAAACTTGGATACACTTTTTCATGTGCGTGTAAAAGACATGCTATGCGTATAATTTGTACATGTGTTTGTGGTAAGTTAACTTCCTGACACATGCGAGTGATATTCAATTTCGGTCAGTTGTATGCTTGTTACGCGTAATGAAGCAATTTAGGAAAATTGTAAAGCTATGTCCATTTAGAATCCGGAACAATAAAATCATCTGTATGTCGGTAACGGATTGACGTACAAATAAAATTAATACATCAAAACAAAGGTTGTTTACTGTTCCAGGAAAAATATTAATACAAATTTTTTCTCTTTGTTTCTAATGAAAATTTACATTTTCTTCTCTATTCCTCCCGTCAAACGCTGCACACTTCTGGAGTCAACTTCCTTGGCACATTTGTTCCACATTTTGGTCATATGAGACGCGTCCCGAGCCGTTTTTCCACTTTTCTTAAGCTTCCTCTTCATTATTGCCCAAAATCTCTCGATGGGCCGGAACTGCGGGCAGTTGGGTGGATTTATGTTTTTATCGATGAAATCTACGTTATTATCGCGGTACCACTGGATGACTTCCCGGCTGTAGTGGCAACTCGCCCAATCTGGCCAAAACTTCACGGGACCTTCATGGGCTTTAATGAAAGGTAGTACGCGGTTTTGAGGCATTCTTCCTTGTACAGCTTCGAGTCCATCGTCGTATTCGTCACGAACACTTTGGTCTTTGCTCCGCAGCTGCATATCCCTTGCCAAATCATCAGTTTTTTTTGGCAAATTTGTCTATAAAACCAAACTTAAACTTCGCAGGAACATCTCCTCGTGCCATCGCCAAGTAAAATTTTTGGCCAGAAAGCTGTCCGAAATCCATTCTGACGTTGGATTGCATCGTCGATGAGCAGGCATTCTTGGTACTTCGTCAATTTCCGATAATAACGATCCTGCTCGCAAACGAATTCTTCGAACGGTACTGTGAGCAGCAGCGTATGTTTATGCGATTTCATTACCTGATAGTCCAGGATTTGCTCTGACGGTTCTCAACACCTTCTGGTTCAGCTTGCGGTCATATGTTCCACTACGACGCTTACCTTGAGGCACTCGATCCACGCTCTTTTGCTCCCTGAAACGTTTGAGCACATCATTCACGGTTGATTTGGTGATTTTCAACGTTTTTGTGATTTTTATTGCGGACCACGTTGGATTATCAACGTGGATGTGCAGAATTTCTTCTCTCCTCTTCATCTGGAATAACTTTTAATTCACCGCTCGAAACACCGTGAAATTTATACCACAGAAAGTGGGCGCCTAGGTAATTCTTGCAGTGGTCACTTTCCGTGCCGCTGCATCACAATAACTGATTCCGGATTCTAACTGGACAGAACTTTAGTGAAACGATTTTCAAATGGCGACCAGGGCGGCGCGATAATAAAAAGCCTGAGATCTTTTGGTGATAGGCATAACTTTATATACAAGAACATCAAAATGTATCAGGAGACGTCCTCTTTGGATGACAGGAAAAGTTCGGTCGTCCAAGTTCGGTGTCCACTCACAACGAAACATCAAAATTCGTAATCGCGTGAACTTGACGCAAAGGACAACGTTCATTACGGAAAATGGCGCCAGACCAGGACATTTCCTACGGATCACCTTACAATGTTGTACGACGTGATCTTGGATTCAAGGTTTTTAAATAACGTAAGATTCGTGGCGTTTCCGAGTCAAACGACCAGAGAGGTTGAATATTTAGAGCAAAGGTGAAACTATAGCGGCACACTGTGCATGAGTTTAGTTTTTCCTGGTGAGAGACTGTTTGTCCTGTTCAGCAGCTAAGGAAATTATTCCTGCGCTCCAGATAAACGTTCTTCAGTTTCAAAGTGCACTCTATGGAAAAGATCACTATGTATTTCAGCAAGATGGAGCCCCAACTCACACGGCGAATGTTATACAGGCCTGTTGTAGGGCTAATTTTACGGATTTCCTGGCGAAAAAAGAATGGCCTCCAAGACCTCCGGATCTGAATCCATTGGATTTTTTCGTTTGGTCCTGCGTTCTCCCTTAACAAAAGAACAACAAAATCTCGAATTTGGACCAGCTGAAGGTAGTTATCAAGAACATTTGGGAGGATATGTCCATGGAATCAGTACGTGGCGCCTGTGAAAGTTTTGAAAAACGTTTGAGGTTGATGAAGGACGTTAAATGAGGACTCATTCCAAAACATTTGCTCTAGTTAATCTACATAAAGAGAATTTTCCATAAAATAAAAACTCAAAAGAGAAACTCAAAATAAAGCGTCTGTTTCATTTCAATGCATTTTGAAAGTGTATCCGAATTGATTGATCACGGAGTATTGCTCAGAGGTACCTGGAACCTGGTTCAGGATATGGTCTTTATGGTCCATTTGAAGGTTTAATGTAGCGAATGGACAAAGATAGAGCTGCCGCACGGCATGTATTCACGATGAAAACTTAACGGTCCCAGAACAGATTCCTCCGGAAACGTTTCTGTGATTGTAGCCAATATGGGCAAAGATGCTTTCAATGGATGATTTTGGTTTTCTAATGGGAATCCTTAAGTGCTACATTACAATTTTGGGCTCTATTGTTGCTTGAAAATTACTATGAAAAATTTCAATCAAGTTATGGGCATTTAATTTTTTATATGGGAATTTTCCAGTTCTCTATCGCTACCAACCCAATTTATTAATTGGTAATTTTAGATTACTTTATTATAAGTTTTTCTTCTAAGGGCTGATCATATCTTAGTCACAAGACTCGTTTATTGATATATTCTAAACACACTTACATTGGGTAACTATTGCCGGCCGTCGGACAGAACAGCTGATGATACTTCTTAACACAAGGAACACCTTTGATCACATCTCCCCGCACGTTGAGCCCAAGCGCTACCGATAGCGCTGTCCACCAGATCTGTGAAATAAACAAGAACAAAAAATGTGATTGGTTAGAAAAAAAAGCTCATAGAAGGTGTTTTAGCAACGAAATCCAAAAGTCAACACCCGATCAGAGTGGAGCGACGCGTTCGGCTCGATTGACTTTAATCCTGATTGAAATGCAAATCGCTAGTGCTTTGACTCATCTTCAAGCAAACGATTCCTTGTCATGTCTCGGAGGGCGGCATGTTTATTCACTTCTTTGAAAATGCTAAACTAAACCTTTTCGATAAGAAAGTCGTCTCACGTAGTTTCGCACCTTGACAGTTTATGAGAAAATAAATTGCGTCAGGTTTTTTTTCTCTTAATTTTGCACGTATGCGTATGTCTCATTCAAGTCATGCGAATGGGTCTTCACGACGACCCTTATTGCTTTGAACAAATGCAAGCATATTTCTCTGGGGTTCCGAAATCGACCGTTGAACCAATCGGCGAAACACAGTCAGGTGGACGGGACAAATCTACACACCCTTTTTAAAATTCTCACCTTGTGCAATACATTTGCGGCACCACAGGAAAGCATAGAAACGGTTGACAAATTGATTTATTTGGTCGTTTTTGCAATTGAGTTAACCGCTCCGATATTGGATTAGAATAGAGAGAAAAAAACACTCCAATCGCGATATCATTCATTCACTGTATCGAACCAGCCCCAACACATGGCAGTTGGTTCGGTAGCAGCTAGCCTTGTCCTTACCATTGCGCACATACCGTCTACTCCTGCCATATAAGATACGATAAATTAATTTACATTTTAATAACATGGTGCTCGGCGATTCACCGATACTATTGGGTACCCAGAAAAGTCTAGTGACAATAGCCAAGAAGGTATGTCGTCTATAGGTTTGAATGAAAAGCTCGTTGCGACTCCGTTCACAGGTGGGGTGTGGTTTTATTAGCCTATTCAATGCGGCTCGGGCGACAGGGGATGCAGCCGAGGCCCGGCGGTGAGGTTTAATATATATCAGATCAGATTATTGTGTTTGCACTTAATCTTGAAATTATCGAGCCAGCCTGGGAACCGGTTTATTACGGCCTCGTGGGCAAGCAATCGGATCGTGACCGATGGATACTTAAAGGGTTAATTCGCTGTGTACGTGCCTGTCCGGGCCGGAATGAGAAAGGCCAACCAAGGAACACTTTTATCGATCTGGCAATGAGCTGTGCTCAACGAATGTCTATAGGATGTCAACAGTAATTAAATTAGTTCTATTTGAAAGTTATATCACAGTCCAAGTATTATCGAGGAGTTCGACTGAATCAGTTTCAAATCTATGAAAGACGCATAATAGCACATTCTTTAAGATAAGTCAAATGCAAGTGATTGTATTCCGTAATCCAGTTGTCAAAGTACGGATAATCGAGTATGTATATTTCACTTCTAAAACTGGTCAATTTTCATGAAGTACCCGAAATATGCTGGATTTCATGGTAAACGCTAAACGTGATCACGTGATCATTAACTTTTTTGTATCGAACAATATCTCTGGAATCAAATGCAGGTGTTGTATCCACAATCTCTTGTAGTTACTGTTAAGCTTGGCTTGCAATCATTGAAGAATTGCTCAATTGTCCGTTTTTTTTAAATTTTCTGTAATTATCTAACCATATCGTCCAATAAAGGGCGATACGGTCAAAATTTGGTCAATATCAACTTGACGTATTTCTTTCAATTTTGCATTTAAAAAACCTAAACACCCCTCATTTTGAAGGTGTGTGTGTGTAGAATGTTGCTTCTATTTTGATTTTGGAATTCACTCTTCAGTTGTCAAAATGCCGTCCAAGCAAGAAGAGCAGCGTATCAAAATTTTGCTCGCGCATCGCGAAAATCCGAGCTACTCGCACGCAAAGTTGGCAAAATCGCTAAAAGTTGCCAAATCAACCGTTACAAATGTAATTAAAGTGTTTGGGGAACGTTTGTCGACAGCCAGGAAGTCTGGATCGGGGGGAAATCGAAAACCGGAAGCCGCTGAGACGACAAAGAGAGTTGCCGGTAGTTTCAAGCGAAACCCTATCCTATCTCTCCGAGATGCCGCAAATAAGCTGGAAGTATCGTCTACAACCGTGCATCGAGCCAAAAAACGAGCCGGACTATCGACTTACAAGAAGGTAGTGACTCCAAATCGCGATGATAAACAAAATACGACGGCCAAAGCGCGATCACGGAGGCTGTACACGACGATGCTGACGAAGTTTGACTGCGTGGTAATGGACGACGAAACCTACGTCAAAGCCGACTACAAGCAGCTTCCGCGACAGGAGTTTTATACGGCAAAAGGAAGGGGAAAGGTAGCAAATATTTTCAAGCACACGAAACTGTAAAAGTTCGCAAAGAAATATCTGGTTTGGCAAGCCATCTGTACCTGTGGCTTGAAAAGCAGCATTTTCATAGCTTCCGGGACTGTCAACCAAGAAATTTACGTGAAAGAGTGTTTGAATAAACGTCTGCTGCCTTTCCTGAAGAAACACGGTTGTTCCGTACTGTTTTGGCCGGATTTGGCATCTTGCCATTACGGTAAAAAGGCCATGGAGTGGTACGCCGCCAACAACGTGCAGGTGGTTCCCAAGGACAAGAACCCTCCCAACACGCCAGAGCTCCGCCCAATTGAGAAATACTGGGCTATTGTCAAGCGGAACCTAAAGAAGACCAAAAAACTGCTAAGGACGAGCAGCAGTTCAAGGCAAACTGGCTTTCTGTGGCGAAAAAGGTGGACAAGGAGGCTGTACAAAATCTGATGGCAGGGGTCAAGCGTAAGGCCCGGCAATTCGGATTTGGAAAAGCGGAAGCCTAACTGAATATTTTTCCTGAATTTTATACTAATTGAACTTGAAAAAGAAATTTAATTTGATTTTTTAAATAAACGATTTCACCGATTTACACGCGTTTTCCCTTGACCAAATTTTGACCGTATCACCCTTTACGCCAAAGAGGTACAAAAACCATTGGTCATACTGATTCTGATTACAAACCCTATTTTCAAATAATACTGAATTCGTGCCAGTTTGGAAAATATACGTTTTCAAATCTGTAAGTGTGTTGCAAAACCTTTATCCAAATGATATCGGTAATGTTCACATGATATGGTTGGTAAATGACAGATAAATGCGTAACATTGGTACTTTGCGTAGACATAAAATAGATCCTTCTGCGATCCTTAGCCTCTTGTCCAGTAACTCCCATCCCTTCCTTCCCGTGGGGCCGACTGGGGTATGAGAAATCATAGGAAAGATCGGGTAACCAACCCCGGTGAGATGTTGGTCATATGCTGACAGAGGAGGGGAGCTACCCTCTTCAAAGAGTGCAGTCTCTCTGAGCGTCTGTTCTCCATGTTAGGAGCGGCTGATCATCGTCCTCGTGCCAGCGTGGGACTCTAAACAGTGCTATGTACGATGTTCTCCAGCAAAATAGGGGATTGGAGAAGGCCCAACATGTTACTCTTAAAAAAAATCCAATGTTACAAATAATACAAAAGTTAATATGGACCGAAACAATCGGCAAAGACCTAGGCGACCAAATAAGGATTTAGGATTTAACGATTAGAAACTCGGAAAATGGAACAGCAAATCGCTCTGCATCCCTGGTTGCCTTAGGATAATCTACGACGAACTTTAACCATGTAACTTCGAAGTTTTAGCACTGCAGGAGCTTTGCTAGACACGACAGAAGGTATGGAAAAGCGGGCATCGAGCGGCTACTTTTGGCCAGAACTATGGTGCCACAAACGAGCTGGGCACCGGCTTTGTAGTGCTGGACAAAACGCGTGATTGGATGGTTTCCGACCAATGCAAGAATGTGCAAGCTGAGGATCTAGGGTCGATTCTTCAACTACAGCATCATCAACGTACAGTGTCCACACGAAGGGAGACCCGATGACGAGAAAGAAGCGTTCTACGCGCAGCTAGAGTAGGCTCGGACTCTACCTAGTTGCAGTATGTATACGCTCAAAACTCTTGACGGTGTACAACACGCGTCGAATTTGGACGCCACGATCTAACATTGAGCTAATACGGGAAACCGGAGCTGCCCAGAAATACGCACAACAGCTAGAAGCAGCCGTAATATAGAAAGAGCAGCTTGGTGCAGCTACTCTTGAGGATGACTGGAGAGATATTCGAACGGCCATTGGTAGCGCTGCAATAGTGATACTAGGTACTTCTGCACCGAATCGAAAAAAATATTGGTTTGATGACGAATGCAAGCAGTTAGTAGATGAGAAGAATGCAGCGTGGGCGAGAATTTTGTAGCAACACCGAAAGAGGAGCGGTATAACTCTATTCTTCGAAGTCTTCGAAGGAAAATGCGCCAGAGGGAAGATCGAGACTTCGAAGTAATGGAAGCACTGTTCCGCGCTAACGACATACGCAAATTCTACGAGAAGTTGAACAGTTCACGCAACACCTACGTATCACAAGCCGATATGTGCAGAGATCTAGAAGGTCACCTTCTCACAAAAGAGTGTAAGGGCATTGAAAGGTGGAAGCAGTACTTCGACGAGCACCGGAGCAATGTAAATGTTACAGCGAACGAAACTGGCACGGTAATAATTCCTGAAACACGTGCATAAGCTGACAGAGAAAAAGGGTTACGGTAAGGTGATGGATTGTCGTGTTTGTTGTTGCACATGGCATTGGAGGGTGTGATTCAACGAGTTGGTATTGGCTCGAGTGGCACAATCTTCAGGAAGTCTATCCAACTATTGGGCTTCGCCGACGACGTTGATTTCGTAGCACTTAACTTAAAGCTGAAGTTGGTAGGATTGAGCTTGTATAAATGCGTTGAAAACAAAATACATGAAGGGCTCACGAGAAGACAACGTTAGCCTCCTTTCCACGAGTTCAGATCGACGGTGATGAAAATGAGGTAGTAGACAAATTGTAATTGGGCTCATTGGTGACCACCGGTAATGACACCAGCAGAGAAATACTAAGGCTTTTTATGGCTGACAATCAGCCTACTTTGGACTCCAAAGGACCCTAAGATCGAACAAAGTTCGCCAAACTACAAAGTTGGCCATCTACAAGACATTAATTAGACCGGTAGTTCTCTACGGCCATAACTAGCGTCGAGAATAAGTACATGACACTAAAGAAGTCTGCAGATAGTAGATGAAATACGCGTATCTGTCAGTACAAGATATAAAACGATGTAGGAAATTTCTAATCTGTTTTCCCATTTTCTACTCATAACTAGATGATTACCCAGCGATAGGTCCTGACGTAAATAATATCCGAGAAGTACCTTCCATCTATAAGAACGTGGTCGGTGTTTGATTCGGTCTGTTGTGTTATTCTCCAAGTGTTCCTATATGGGAGGCTCCGCTGGAAGTAGGTTCTACGTATGACCATATTTATGGAGGTGGCAAAATCGATGAGTCTGAGAATGTTTTCGTTCGTATGCTGGTGTGCGGTGAACTTTCCTATTATCGGTCTGAATGCCTCCTCTAAGCCGACCTGAGCATTAGGATCTCCGATAGCGATTTTGACGAGATGGCTTGGACAGCTGTCGTATTCTCGTTCCAGCTGCGCGTAAGAAGCTTATCGCCATCGTCACTTCCTAGGTGAGGACTTTGCACGTTGGTTATACTGACATTGAAGAAACGGCATTTGATTCTTAATTTGCACATTCTGTTGTCGATTAGCCGTCACCCAATCACGTGCTTTTGCAGTTCACCCATCACGATTAAAGCTGCTGTATCAAGCTCGTTTGCACTGACACAGTCCTGATAGATGGTATAACCTTACCTATGAGTATGTATTGTCAATCCCCAGCAAACACAAAATCGTATATGATAGCGGATATAAGTACAAAGTGGAGGCGATATACGTACATGCGTCCATTTGACTTCATGTAAAATGTACGTATATTGCCTCCACTTTGCACTCTTATCCGCTTTCATATACGATCCTGTGTTTGCGGGGTCCTTCCCAACCAACCTCCTGCAGCGCTGCAATTTCAAACTTTCAGACCCTCAATAAGCGGTCTAGCGGGAATGCTGGCCTTAGGCATCACCATAATAGAGAACGTTGAGTTCACAGAAGAGGTCTACGGAACACCACTTGTGCAGCATCTATAGTCAAGTGGCAAGAGGCTATTCATAAACCACGTAGACTTTTCTGTGGGGAAGAGGGGGTTTGACCAAAGTCTACGCTCCATACAAAATTTCAAAAATATGTATCGAGAAAAGTCTACGAGGGGGGAGGGGGGCCTGAGATTTCCAAAAAATAGTCTATGTGTACCGAAAAACAATGCCAAACACGGCAACTTTATCAAGCTTTATTTGACAAACATAGATTCTAGCTCCATCTCTGCTGAATGATCTGGAACTAATATGATTACGTCAAAAAACGACAAATGTCACCATGAGTAACTTTGCCGAAGATGGCAACTAATTAGAGCTTCATTTGACAAAGATAGACTGCGCCATCTCTGCGGCAAGATGATGTTGTCAAAGGACGACAAATGTCATTCTAAGGAATTTTGCAGGAAACGCAAATCTTTAGAGCATCATTTTGAAATGATATACTGCGGTGCCATCTCTGCGGCAAGATCTGGAACTAATATGATCATCTTAGCATGCACGTCCCCAACCTCTCTAAAACAGAAAATTTAAAATTTAAAATTGATGATACTCCATCGTTAGCCATCGGATATTTTTTATAGATGTGTACTTGTTTATAGATGTGCACTAGTCATTCCGAAAATTTCCGTAGTTTCGGAATCCAAGATGGTAGTACAGGGGTAAGTACCACTCCAAGGATTGTGGACAAAATATTTTTAGATGCGAAACATGTCATGCGGCATATCACACTTAATGATTTAGTAAAACTATGCCATCAGAAGACGTTTTCAGGATTTCTGACCATACTGGCCACTAAAACAGGCCCGGCAGGATCTGAGTCCCTCTAGCAAAGTGATCATACACAATTGTTTCCAAAACATGGCTTGCGACACCTATCAATACTACAAGCTTTTGCAAAAGCTCTTCGGAAGACATTCTGAGAGAGTCTGACTATACTGGACACCTAGGATAACCCTCCGGAGTTCGAATTCCTCCGGAAAAGTGGCCATATTCAAATCGTTGCAAAAACCTGGCTTGCGACACATGAAACTTCATTATTTTGCAAAACAAGGTCATGAAAACACGTTTTGAGGATTTTTGATCACAATGCACTATGATAGAGATATGTTATTTCTGTATCTTGAGAAAATTACATTTAAATCTGGGATGGTTTTAGAAGAAGAACTTCAATAACTATTGATTGGTTTAAGCTAACGGCAAAATTAATATATCAAAATACGCGCCTTTAAAAGTTCTACAACTCGTTCAAACAAAATTTTACGATGGAAATTGAAATAAAAAAGTTAGGACAGAAAAACTTTTTTTTAAGGTACACCCTAAGTTGGCGAGGGAAAAGTTGCTCTAAATCGGTCAATTTTCAAGCTACAAAAAAAAAAATAATAAATGAAAATTCCATGAAATTTTTTGCGCTACAACTTTGTCCAAAAGTGTAAACTTCTATTTCTGCAAATAAAAAAGTTACTTTTTGTATTTCCGTGAAAATGGGGACCACCCTAATTTTAATCAACATAAAAAAATGAGCCTTTGTTTTTATTTCAAGTTTCACCACCATTTTGACACAGGCTCTTCTTACTATGGTTGTCTCGGCTAGCGGCCCAAGCCCCAACTAAACAACTATTTTTAACAAAAGGATACTGTCGAGTTGGAAAAGACACGCACATTTTTTTGCACCAAAGCGTACTGAAATCCAGAAAAAAAAAAGGTACGAAGAGGACGGATGGATTACAAAACTGAGGCGAGGTCTACTCTTTTCAATCAATCCTATGAGCATAAGCATTAGGCTGATGCAAAATTTGAAATATTGCTCCCTGGCTTAATCGACGCCAATTGGGTTCTGATAGTCCCAAAAATTTTAACTACATTTGGTTTTAATTTGGCTTGCACACGTTATTCAAAGTTTGTATGGAATTAGTATAGAATCTCAAACTTACATTTTGAGATCCTTAACATCTTGATATTATGTCCTTAAACCAAATCTTATAGGATCTATATAGTGTAAGTTGCCAACTATCAAAATGCCGAAGATACCTGACATGTAAATTTTGTACAAAAATACACTCAGTAGCAAAAAAAAAGCCGAGCAAAATTTTGCTCCAAAATAACGCCATGTTCAATGCTCTGTAACTTTGTCAATTATCAATATTTTTGGCTGAAAATTTGACAACACTATAATTAATGTATAGACCTCATATGACTCAAAATTTCGTATTGATAAAATTTATAAACTTGAAGTTATCGTAACATATATGAAAAAAGTAATTTTGGACATAGCAATTTCAAAAATCCGTATTTCTGTGAAAAATTTAGGTAGCGTATCAAAATTCCTCCATAGCTTGAAACAGTACAGAAAATCATGTGATCAAAATTTGAACTGTTTCCACCAAGTGGTTTGGACTACAGCTGGCATCAAAGTTGACGCACCAACGTGAGTATTTCCCATTTTCACCCAATATTGGCGTTGCTGAAATATCGGTGCAAAAAAAGCCGAGGTGAATTCATCTTATAACTACACATGATTTGTTACAAGACAAATATCCCAAATAACTAGTGATAAACCACGAAGAACTTTGAAAATATGGGATTCAGTATGAATTGGTTTGTAAAAATTACGTATACAGTGTTATACAGTATTATTATTAAAATTCATCTCGGCTTTTTTTTGCACCGATATTTCAGCAAGGTCAGTATCGGGTGAAAAAGGGAAATGTCTCATGTTGGTGCGTCAACTTTGACGCTAGCTGTAGTCCAAACCACTTGATAGAATTAGTTCAAATTTTGTCCACATTGTTTTCTGTACTTTTTAAGCTATGGAAAAATTTTTAATATGCTGCCTAAATTTTTCACAGAAATACTGGATTTTTGAAATTGCTTTGTCCAAAAATGACTTTTTTCACATATGTTATGATAACTTCAAGTTTATAAATTTCATCAACATGAAATTTTGATCACTTAAGGTTTATACATTGTTCATAATGTTGTTAAATTTTCAGCCAAAAATATCGATAATTGACAAAGTTACAGGAGGTTGAACATGGAGTTTTTTGCAAACAAAATTTTGCTCGGCTTTTTTTTTGCTACTGAGTGTAGGCTTCTTTTTTGCACCGATATTTCAGCAAGGTCAAAATCGGGTGAAAAAGCGAAATACTCATGTTGGTGCTTCAACTTTGACGCCAGCTGTAGTCCAAACCACTTGATGGAAATAGTTCAAATTTCGTCCAAAATATTTCCTATGCATTTTTAGACTATTGTGAAATTTAAAATATGCTATCTAAATTTTTCACAGAAATACGGGTTTTTGAAATTGGTATGTCCAAAAATGACTTTTTTCACATATGTAATGAAAACTTAAACTGAATAAGCTTGATCAACATAAAATTTCGACCACATAAGGTCTATACATTGCTTATAGTGTGGTGAAAGTTTCAGCTAAAAATATTGATAAATGACAAAGTAACAGTAGGTTGAACATGGCATTTTTTGGAAGCAAAATTTTGCTCGGCTTTTTTTTTGCTACTGAGTCTAATAAGATAATGTCAAAAGACGACAAATGACATAACGAGAAACATTGCCATAAATGGCAACTTTCTAGAGCTTCGTTTGCCAAAGAAAACTGCAGCGCCATCCCTGTGCCAATATCTGTAACTAATATGCTAATGTCAAAAGAAGACAAATTACATAATGAGAAACTTTGTAACTCTCTACAACAAGAATGGAATGTTTTGTATGCAGTTCTGTTCACACATCTAAATCAAAACCTCATTTTTTGTGTAGCAGGTTCCTGCTGGCCAATTGTTGATTGAACCAGGTTTTTCTACCACAATGCATTTTGAGATCAAAACCTTTCAAATGAGGTACAACTATTGTGTCTAGATTGAAATTTCATAATTCTAGAGAGGGTTGAAATCCGGGTCAATATTGACCCTGATGTCTTATGTGTCATTTTTTTAAAACCAGAGAAAGGTTATGTAAGAACGTTCTTGCGTGGATCAAAGAGCAGAACAGCCCGAAGCCAAATATTGTGTTTCAACAAATTGGGCCACACCTCGAACCGCACTCAGAAGTAGTTGCAGGAACTGCCGTTCTGGGCGAACGCGTTATGAAGGCCACGGTCTGTTCTAAACGCCGGCATGCCTCAGACAAACATTGACCCGTCCCTGGAAATAAATGGATCGAGGCTTCATTATTAGGACCTGCCGTGCGCTCCGGAAGCGTGTGGAGGCCGAATTGCAGCAAGTGGAAACTTGATCGATGATTAAGATAGTTTAAGATTCTCAGAAGCATCCTTCATTAGAATAAATAAAAATCGAGAACGAAATTTAGGAGAATATTATTATTGTTGACATTACTCAATGGTGCAAATATCATTACGCATACGGTAAACCACCATAAACACTCAAGTAGCTTCATTCCTCTAGTATAGAAGACCAGATCGGAAATTTACTTTACTGCTGACAGATAAATTCTATAGACAAGGCGCCCACCTCCACTAGGTGGATTACTTTGCCGTGTTAGCTGATCAGTTCAATGCACCCGTCATAATCTTAATCCTCTCTCCTTCTAAAATCAAAACAACATTCCCCCCCCAGAAAAAACATCAATAATGTCGCCAGAAACCAGTTCCTGTCGCTCAAACCTCCTAGTACAAACGTCCAACTAATCACCTCCAAATGTGAAATAAGACACCCCCAAATGTTTCATTTTTGTCAACATTTGTGATTTTGCAACCGAACTTGATTTTCCCCTGGCAGTCGGTGGTCAACATCAGCATGATCAAAGATCCATTTAGGTTTTGACTCGGCTGTTTGGTGGCAGAGCAACGACGGTTTTGGAAGCGATTAAAATGTCAATGAACGGCGTCCGGACTAGTCTCTCGATTTGCGGAAAGTATGATTAATGAACTTTTGAAATGGAAATGTAATTGGGGCTTGCGCAAACGATTAACATATCGAAGTTCTTTCTTGAGTCGCTAATTCTACGCGAAAGGTCAAGCACCCCATATTCTAATTTCACATGTGATTTCGTAACCAACATCCAATTAATATCAATCAATAACGTTCGGATGGTGCGGATGACTCAGAATGAGTTGGTCCGAACTGGAAAAAAGCAGGCTGAGCCGGTCCTCGATGGAGATTCGAATTATTAATCATTCTGAAGTCTTCAACAACTGTCCAGACTCGGTCACAGCCGGGCAACTGTGACAAATTTAAATACGGCAATTTTATGCAAATGTGACTTCGGCGCGTCAAGAATGATTATCGTGATTCTGGCTGAACTTAAACTGACGTTGAAATTAATCAGTCGGAATTTTACCCGCGCGCGTGTTTGGTTCGAACGCGGTTTTGCGATATTTACGAAGACTAAAACCGGTTTTTCGTGCCAATTCAAATTTCAGTTCAAAACTTCGAAGAAAAGATATTTGATTTTAGTCATCTGATTTATCGAAACCAAATCTAGCAAACACTGAATATTACTCAAACATAGCAAGAACGTGCTGCTTATGAATGGAAAACGATGACGATTCCGGTGCTCCTGGATGATCACGACCATGCTTAAGAGGATGAAATCACCTACGTGGAATTCCAATAAATATTCTCGAAACGTGCAAAAAAAAAAGAACTCAGGAATCCGGATTGGGCGAAAGAGTCTGCACCTGGAAAAATTTCGCAGTATCATCGTACCGGGTTGCGAACTGGATTCGAAAAATGAAGGGTACTATGCCGGCTTGCTGCGACCTTGGGTTCCGTTCCGCTCCATTTTGTCATCATGGCATGAAAGGAAGTAATTCCCTGTCTCGGTATCATAACAATCCGGGTGTGTAATCGTGACCGTGGATCGGTTTATTGCCTCCGAAAGAACACCGCGACACGACCACAGCCCAGGAGCTTGATGGTGGAGTTAGAATGGAGTGGCAAACGAGCGATGTTTGGATGGTGATGATGACGGCGACGGCGAGACGTTAAGTCGCGTGCCAATTAATCTTTAGGTGTTATTTAGACTAGATTTCCTTATTTGCGTTCTGATCGACACACGCAGACAGCCGAGGGAGAATGATTAATAAGGTTCTTTATGGGGGCGCGGCATGGGGCTGAGTGGTTTTCTGCACGAAAACAAGATGTGGTATGTGGTATCGTAAGAGAGGATAACATTTTTCGTTCATTTGAGTGGTGCTAGTGCATTCTAGATGCTGACTTGCGGAACTATGGAAAATTAATAAAGGGAGGATGGGGAAACATGGCCCGGCTGGTTGAGTTGGGCAGTCCATCGAAACAACTGACTATTGGAAACATGTAATACGGAAGCTTCGTTAACAAAATTGTCATTATTGATGTTATCACAATTTAGCACATCTGTAGATGAAGTCACAACAACAATAACACAATCTGCCGCATTATAACTGACATTTGTGACATTCATAGTCATTTGGTTTGCCATTTAACCATGAATAGTTTCAGTGTTCCACAACGTTTGCAAACAAACGAAAAGTTTTTTACGTACTCACAGGGCGGTGGGACGTTTGGCATACGGATATTTGGCATATGGAATACAATTAAAATTGGTATTATCATTTTATACTATAACATCCACTCTCTATTTTATCTATGCTATATTCTATGTAAATTTGGCTTTAACTACTACTCTCATACATTTTTCCTATTTAATACGGCTTCCTCTTCCTTTAGTTGTTTCTGCGCGTTCTGTGTGGAAGTTTTTGACGTTTAGTCCACGCACACTTATACACCAGCTGAATCCAGTGAGTCACATAGCCACTTTTCATCGGTGATTGCCGGCAGGCAGCAGTGAAGCGTAAAATGAAAGGAACGAGGCAACATTTTCCTTGGAAGAGTTTTTGAGAATCAGACGGAGGAAGCTTATTGGTCACTGCGTTGTGAAATAAATAATTAATACATACATGTGTGCATGTTAAGTGTGAAGGTCTTTTATTTGTCTTTTGTTTCAGAATTTTAGATTCATCTGGGCATAATTGATAAAAATATTTGTTTACGTTTCCATAGTTTGCTAATATTTTTCATTTTCAGCTCTGCATTATGCATCTTTTAAGTTGTTGCCCACCTAACCCACACTATGTGGATTTATGTTGCTGTTGATTGTTACTGAGTTCACGATTTTTATGAAAATTATTATTTTTACCATTGATTTCCCTTATAATCAATGCATATATTATTATTAATTATTCTTTTTTTCGTTTTTATTTCACAGTTTGCGTATGTATGCATCTTTGTAATTTTTAGCCCACCCAACCCACGCTGCGTGGTATTGATGTTGTTGCTGAACGTTACTGAGTTTACGATTTGTATGACTACTCTCATTTTCATCATTTTTATATTATATTTTTATGTATATTGTTTATATATATTTTTGAAGGTCCAATCATTTTAACTCTCATACCATGCATTTCTAATATGTTTCCTACTACTCCCCATTTCATGCTATATATTAAGTATTTTTCTGATCACATGAAACTTCAACCATCGCTTTGCCCGTTACTTGTTTTTAACTGGAGATTTAGTCTTGATTTTTTTTTCAGTTGTGTATTGAATGTCAACAAGCAATGTTCATTGTCGTTGCTATTGTTTTTATTAACATTATTTTTTTCAGGACATCCCTGACGATGGTGCGTTTCGCATCGTAGGTGTTCGATATTCAACATCTGGATCACCCGTAACGCTTGTCGACCGTATCCCAGGGATAACCCTTTCCTTAATAACCTTCCATTACCTGTGACACATATGAGGTCGTAGAGTTCTCTGCATCTTTCTTAAGTATACTATAAGTATATAAGTATGTGTTGGACTAACATTCCCTCCTACTCCTCTACAGTTGCAAGGACGTGGCCAGGGTCGACTTAGTCTACTGGAGGCAGCATGTCTGGTATCTAAGGGTTCGAAATCATCCCCCAGGTTTCTTACCGAACGACAACGGATCCAGATGTTATAGTTTTCTTAACAGTAGATTAAGTCTTCACCGCCTACGATATTGTGTAACTGTATATGCTATGCTATACTATGGATGTTTGGCTGAATGGACGTTTGGCCAAATGAACATTTAAGCTATTGGACGTTTGGCCGAAAAATTTCTATCAGTTGTATGTGTTGCTAAGAAAAGGGAATAAAAATCCACAAAAATATTCTCAAACGCATTAGATCTAAAAAAAAAAGAAACAAAATGAATCCTAGAGGGTTCGAGCTGTTTAGTGGAATACCTGTAACTAGAAATTAGAAGAAAAAATCGTATTTTCCATATGACTCCAACTACCTTTGTATATCTTGACAGATACGCGTATTTCGTCCACAATGTGCAGACTTCTTCAGTGTCTAGTACTAATAACTCAACTTAAGTCGAGTTATTAGTACAAGACACTGAAGAAGCCTGCGCATTGTAGACGAAATACGCGTATCTGTAAAGATAAGCAAAGGTAGTTGGAATTAAATGGAAAATACTAATTTTTCTTCTAATTTCTAGTTAAGAAACAAAATCCAAAAAATATGGTTTCGAAACACTGAGGTTGCATCCTGATGTAACGAAACATTCAAGACTTATTGCACTAAGAGTTAATCAATATGTTTGCGCATCTGCAGTAATAAGCATTAGGATTAAGTTTTAACTACAGTGTGTCTCACAATAGGTGTCACCTTTTTTCAATCTTAGTTTATTCCAGCTGGGTTATTTTAACAGCGGAATTGATTGTGCCCGTTTTAAGTGTATTGTTTTGACAGCTTATCGCTGAAGATAATTAAGCGATGCCGTTTGTTTATATGAATCAGCTACCATGGAAGCCATACGGGAGCAAGTTTTAAAATTACATTTGCAAAAGCTTAGACCGTGTCTGATATTCAATTCGGAGTGAGAAAGCGTTTGGTTTTTCGTAACTTAAAATGGTTTAAAGAAACTGTTAATGTCAAAATTCAACGCAAAGGAGGTGCCAGACGAACTGCCAGAACGATGAAAAAGATCAAATTTGTAAGGGAGCGAATACCCAGCCGTATCTGACCGTAAATTGAGCAAACAATTTGAAAGGTCCCCTGCTTCAGTGAACAGGTTCCTCACACATGATCCGGAATGCAAGCCGTACAAGAAACAACGGGTTCACGGGCAGTGATGTCCATATCCTCAGTGTGGTTGAGAGAGAATTTAATTTTTTCACACACTCTTCCTACCTCCACGAGAGCTCTTCTCTCTTGTTTATATTCACCCCCGTGTTTGCATGCGGGTAGCGCATGTGAGTGAAAAAGGTTTTTATTCACACTACACTCGATCGCTCTAGAGTGAGAAGAAAAGCTCTGAAATTCACAGAAGCGAATGCAGATAAATTCCTTGATGCGTGCGCCCCAGTGTCCATTTATCACTGAATAAAGGGTGATACGGTCAAAATTTGGTCAAGGGAAAACGCGTGTAAATCGGTGAAATCGTTTATTTAAAAAATCAAATTAAATTTCTTTTTCAAGTTCAATTAGTATAAAATTCAGGAAAAATATTCAGTTAGGCTTCCGCTTTTCCAAATCCGAATTGCCGGGCCTTACGCTTGACCCCTGCCATCAGATTTTGTACAGCCACCTTGTCCACCTTCTTCGCCGCAGAAAGCCAGTTTGCCTTGAACTGCTGCTCGTCCATAGCAGTTTTTTTGGTCTTCTTTAGGTTCCGCTTGACAATAGCCCAGTATTTCTCAATTGGGCGGAGCTCTGGCGTGTTGGGAGGGTTCTTGTCCTTGGGAACCACCTGCACGTTGTTGGCGGCGTACCACTCCATGGCCTTTTTACCGTAATGGCAAGATGCCAAATCCGGCCAAAACAGTACGGAACAACCGTGTTTCTTCAGGAAAGGCAGCAGACGTTTATTCAAACACTCTTTCACGTAAATTTCTTGGTTGACAGTCCCGGAAGCTATGAAAATGCTGCTTTTCAAGCCACAGGTACAGATGACTTGCCAAACCAGATATTTCTTTGCGAACTTTGACAGTTTCCTGTGCTTGAAAATATCTGCTACCTTTCCCTTCCTTTGCCGTATAAAACTCCTGTCCCGGAAGCTGCTTGTAGTCGGCTTTGACGTAGGTTTCGTCGTCCATTACCACGCAGTCAAACTTCGTCAGCATCGTCGTGTACAGCCTCCGGGATCAGCGCATTGGCTGTCGTATTTTGTTTATCATCGCGATTTGGAGTCACTACCTTCTTGTAAGTCGATAGTCCGGCTCGTTTTTTGCCTGGATGCACGGTTGTAGACGATACACCCAGCTTATTTGTGGCATCTCGGAGAGATAGGTTAGGTTTCGCTTGAAACTACCGGCAACTCTCTTTGTCGTCTCAGCGGCTTCCGGTTTTCGATTTCCCCCGATCCAGACTTCCTGGCTGTCGACAAACGTTCCCCAAACACTTTAATTACATTTGTAACGGTTGATTTGGCAACTTTTAGCGATTTTGCCAACTTTGCGTGCGAGTAGCTCGGATTTTCGCGATGCGCGAGCAAAATTTTGATACGCTGCTCTTCTTGCTTGGACGGCATTTTGACAACTGAAGAGTGAATTCCAAAATCAAAATAGGAGCAACATTCTACACACACACACCTTCAAAATGAGGGGTGTTCAGGTTTTTTAAATGCAAAATTGAAAGAAATACGTCAAGTTGATATTGACCAAATTTTGACCGTATCGCCTTTACATTCCAATGAAGGCAATGTAGCGAGTAAGTTTTTTTTTTGTGAACGTGAACAGTTCGAAAACGTGTGATTTTCTGCGTTATCTAATGCACATATATGGAATGCTAAATTTAACTAAAACTCATGGGGTATTTGATGTAAATGTATGCCAAATAAGGACTGAATCAGGTCTATTGTATGAAACATTGCCAGCAATTTCTTTGTTTGCACTTGCTTCGGCTAACATTACAGATCTTGACCGTATTACTCTCTATCGTTGCAGTTCAATATTGCAAGTCATGGTATCTACATGTAAGATTATCACGACCGCAATTGATGACTATTAGCATGAAACTGCGCGTTTGCTGGTCAGTTTATACGCTTGCTACAGGGTGCGGCAGAAAATAATGCGAAAATTTGTTCTATTTCTTTTAAATCCCATTTTCAACTAATTCAAGTAATAGTATCAACATTTTTGATTGCAGTTATCTTTATAAAGTCCTTTCAAGTAAATGTATTCAATGTGTCTTCCATTTGTATTACTAACATTCTCGAGCCGGCGCCAGAAACCAGAGCATGCCTTTCGGACGTAGTCCTCTGACATTGACTGCCATGTGCGTGTTATGGTTGACCTAAAGGTTTTCACACTAGGGTGTGATGTTCTGCAGGCTCGTGTTTCAAAATATGCCCAAATTGAATAATCCAACGGATTAAGATCTGCATTGCTAGGGGGCCACAAATTCTTTGGCCAACATTTCATGTTATTGTTCAACCATTGTTGGGTTCAATTGGACGTGTGACACGGCGCTCCATCCTGCTGTAGGACAACGTTTTGGTCCTTAGAAGTTGGCCTTCACCGGGAAGCACTTGGTCCTTCAAATACCGATATACACTTCGGTATTGATTTTAACTCCACGCATCAATGAAAACAGGCGGCATTTTCAAACCGTTGGACGCCACCAAGCCAAACATCATGACACCAGCCTGATGTTTGGCTTGAAATTTGAATTTCACTTTTTCTGGAACGTTTTTTATTTTCTGCGGTGAAATGAACCGGTCCATGCGGCTGTTGGCCACAGCATCGATGCTGAAAAGCTTTTTGTAGGAGAGCAGGATTATCATTTTTCGCCATTTTTTAAACAAGGAAAGCAATCTCTTGGAACGAGTCACTCGTAGTTCCTTGACCCGGTCCGTAATCAAGTGGCGTTTCACTCTGGCTCTGGAAGATGCATGCAGGTCTTCTTTGATGATTCTCCGCATGGATTTCTCCGAAATATTGCCTTCGTTTGCTAGGGACTTTTTTATGCTGTAAACTGTTGCCACATGGCACTCTACCACCTTGGAAACAAGCTGGTGATCACTTATTTCGCAAATATTTTGTCGAGTTTGCAATAAAACA
>JASCZW010001733.1:0-151211 GCA_034211315.2 Aedes japonicus
CTATTATTTTGAAGAAATAATTTTTTATTGTTTGACGTTGTCACTGCTGGGGCTGGCTGGTCGGTCCAACTCGTCATTGAAGTAAATTTAACGATTTAGTGGATCCAGAAACTGGTCACCATGACTGCATCCGGTGGGCAGCTGGAGGATTGCTTCACCTGCCTCCGACGGACGGATAACTTCCTCTGCATCGCTGACCGGGACAATGTAAGCGGCGAAGATGTGGCCGCCGTGTTTGCTAAGCACTTTTGGTTCACACGGGCCGAGTACTGGAACAAAACGGTGTGCACCAGTTGCTGAGAGAAGATAGACGAATTCCACAAATTTTACTGCGATGTGGAGAAGGTTCACCACGAGACAACGGAGGCAGCGGAAATCAAAACAGAAACGGACTGTAGAGCCGAGCAGGAATTGGTGGTCTATGGAGTGGAAGAGGATGATATTTCGATGGATGACACGGGAAGAGGTCAGGTTTTTGTCGAAGCAGTTTGTAAAGTGGAGGTAAAGCAGGAAGAGACAGAGAGGGAGATGCTACAGGTTGAGAAGGATATTGAAGCCAGTTCGGATGAGGAGGAAGAGCCGAGGAACGATGACTTGTTCGAAGATAGTACAGAGACATCCGATTCGGACGTTCCTCTTGCAAGACGACTGGCAGCGAGAAAAAGAAGCGAGCCGCGATCAAACGAACCAAAAAGACGAAGCTTAGGAAAGAGAAGGCCGATAATGAAGAAATGAATGAATATATACGTCAGGAGATGGACATTACATGCCACAAATGTGCAGAAATAGGCGTAGATAATGATGAAGTTTTCGAATCGTTCTATAGATTAAGAATACATTTCAAGAAGGTCCACGATACGTACGGTTACGTGTACTGCTGCAATCGAAAGTGGTCCACCAAAACGGCATTGGTGGAGCATCTGAGAAATCACGAACCAACGAAGAGCGACCGCAGTCGTTGCGTGGAGTGCAACTGCATCTTCAAGGACAAAAGTAGCTACGATAATCACATGTTTCTGGTTCATACGCCAGAGGATCAAAAGCAATTCAAATGCGACCAGTGTGCGAAAGCTTTCGCTGCAGAAGATCTTCTGAACAGTCACATAAAGTGGCACGAGGAAGTCGAGAAGAAAAACCACCATTGCTCGATTTGCAACAAGTATTTCCTCAGCACGAGAAATTTGGAAAATCACAACCTCAGTCATCATCAGTTTGGGGAAAGTTCCAACCAAGACGTGGCTATGGGAGAAATGGCTGGAGAGCTTCAGCCAGAAGCTACGAAACTGAAACGGACGGCGGAAGATTTAGCCAAAGAGGACGAATTGATTAAAAAGTATGTCGCCCTAAATTGCTCCAAGTGTGACTTTGTTGGTGAAACGTACAATAAGTTGTCCTATCACGCTCTGAAGGTCCACAACATGACGACACATGCGGTAATTTGCTGCGATAAAAAGTTCGGAAAACGGCAACGACTATATGAACATTGCCTAAGGCATCTGAATCCCGACCACTTCAAGTGCGATATCTGCGGTAAAACTTACGCCGACAGTTCCGGCTTGCAGATTCACAAATGGTGGATACATACTCCGATTTCGGAACGACCGTTTAAATGCGACATCTGCGGAGCTGCCTTTGTTAAAGATTACCTCCTCAAGCAACACACCAATTGGCACGTGAATAAAGAGCGCAAGACACACTTCTGTGAGATTTGCAACAAGGCATACTCGAATTCGATGCAACTGAAAGCTCACCAGCAGAAGAAGCATGATGCCGTGTGTGATTGGTTTGCGACATTTGCGCCAAAGCGATTCGCTCACCGGGCACTGTTGGAGGATCATCGCTTGACGCATAGCGAGGAGGGGCTGGCCAGTTTAAAGATGCAGTGCGAAAAGTGCCAGCGTTGGTTGATCAACAAGAAAAGCTACTTGCGCCACCGACGACGATGCTACGACACGACTGGACCAGTGAAGTGTGATATCTGTGGCAAGGAGTCGGTCAACGAGGCGGCATTGATGGGTCACAAGAACTTCCACCACTCCAATCGGCCGATGTACACGTGCTCCTTCTGCGGGAAGGTCTGCAAGACGCAGCTTCGGTTAAAGGTATGGTTCTAGGGGTAAGATTGGAATTGGAAAAGGGTAGTTAGATTTTGACCATTTCAGGAGCACGAAGCAACCCACACAGGAGTAGTTCTGTACCAGTGTCCGTATTGTCCGAGGACGTCTAACTCCAGCTCCAACATGTACACCCACAAGAAAACGGCTCACCCGGGAGAAATGGGCCGAAGAGGTTTCCGCCCGTTTCTATACTAGGTAACTTGTCGTTGTGGAGAAGATTTTCTTTTTTATTACCAATGTAGAATTAATAAATGTCTGTAATGTATACTCTATACCGCGTTATTTTTCTATTGAACTGATCCCAAAAATCTAACTCCCACTGAACGCCATAGCATTTTCGGCCAATTGATTTCGAATCAGGAAGCAGCGTGCAAGTATTTAGCAGAATACAAATTTTATTGCCATTACAAGCAATTTACATGGTACATATTTTAGCGAACAAATCGACTCGGTTACTCGAAGAGCAGAAAAAGAAACCAGCCAACGCTCTCTACGCGTAATAGTTCAGATTGGCCTTCTTCTTGGCCTGTACTTCCATGATGGCATCCATAAAGTCCTCGTGGGTAACGGCCACCGCTGAACGACGAAGGGCAATCATACCGGCCTCGACGCACACTGCCTTGCACTGCGCTCCGTTGAAATCATCAGTCGAACGGGCCAGTTCCTCAAAGTTCACATCGGGGCTGACGTTCATCTTGCGCGAATGAATCTGCATGATCCGGGCACGGGCTTCCTCATTTGGATGCGGAAATTCGATCTTACGATCCAAACGACCCGAACGCAGCAGAGCCGGATCCAAAATGTCGACACGATTCGTCGCCGCGATGACCTTGATATCTGCAGTTGAGCTGAATCCATCCAACTGGTTCAGCAATTCCAACATGGTACGTTGAACCTCTCGATCGCCGGCCTTTTCCGAATCGAAACGTTTCGTACCGATGGCATCCAGCTCATCGATGAAGATGATTGCCGGAGACTTTTCCTTAGCCAGCGCGAAAGCATCCCTCACCAATTTGGCACCGTCACCGATGAACATCTGGACTAACTGAGGACCGGCCAGCTTGAGGAAAGTAGACTTGGTCTGGGCGGCGCAAGCTCGGGCCAGTAAAGTCTTACCGGTTCCTGTCAATTAAACAAATATTTAAGTGTCAACCCCTAACACAAATCGAATAAAATCTCTCACCAGGAGGTCCATACAGCAGAACACCCTTCGGGGGGTGAATTCCCAGGTTCTTAAACTTTTCCTTATGCGTCATTGGCAGAACAACGGCTTCGATCAGTTCTTGAATTTGTTTGTCCAGACCTCCGATATCCGAGTACTGTTCAGTCGGCCGCTCGTCTACCTCCATAGCCTTAACCCTAGCATCATATTCGGCCGGAAGTGTCTCCAGGATTAGATAAGAATCTTTATTCACACCTACTAAATCACCCGGCTTCAGCTTCTCCGGATCGACCAATCCAATAACCGGCAAAAAATAAGTCTGTCTGGTGGAAGTCTTGATGACGGCACACTTGCCCTTCCGCTGAGAATCCAGCACCACAACCGCCCCGTCATCTTCCTCCTCCTGCGGGTCTACGTCTAGCAGTTCGATCACATTGATACCAAGTACGGGAGCGTTTTGTTCACCTTTGATCTTTCCGTGTTGTCCTTTATCTTCTCGTTCATCGTTTGCAGCTCGTGGGTGATTCGCATCACTTCACTCTTCATTATTTTAATTTCATTGTCCATCAGACGAGTTCGGCTGACGATTTCATCGGTGGGCATACGAAGAACTTCCTCGCCCAGTGTTTCCTCTCCATCCTCCCAAATGGACTTGTCTTCTAATGTTCCGGCCATTGTGAGTGCACAGTGGATTGCCTAATTGCCTTTGCGGTTAGTTAAAGGTGACTCCGGAATGATTTTTCACGATAAAATTAGCGAGGAATAAAGTACCAGACACAAAACAACTCCGTCGCGAATGTTGATGATGACTTTCGGAAAATGCTTCTCCCGTTAGTGGAGCTGTCAATTCGCTCGCAAGATGCGCTACTTTCGGACTTCGTTCACAGAGGTCGAAAAAGGCTACCGGTGATTTGCGCTATTTCCGTGGGAAGGGTGTGTTCGAAGTCGAATGCAATATTCCGGTAAAAATTGGTAAACTTATGTGATGTAAAAAATTGCTTGCGAAATGATAAAAAATTTCTAGTAAGGGCCAGTATCGACCTAAAAAGTAAAGAGGTTACGGAATTTTGTTCAATATTACCAAGCGGAATTTTGACAATTGATCTGCACACGCTCAAACAACCTCTCTCTTTCAATTGTATCACTATCCCTTTTTTCCTCACGAAAAATTTACCCCATTTTCGTAAAAATTGGAACAACTCATAAATTAAGGTGTTCCAATTTTTATGAATATTGAGTAATTTTTCCGTGAGAAAAAAAGGGACAGTAATACAAATGAAAGAGAGGCTGATTTGAGCGTGCATGGAACGAAATGTCACCTTCACTTACGGAATAATCGAGCGGAATATTTTTCCAAAATTAAAAGCGTCAGCTCCCATTAGATTGCGTGGAAACCTTACAAATTCCATTTCTACTTTGCGTTCTTTTCAGCTGGATACCAGAGCTCGAAAAAATTGACACCTGTCGTTAACGATTCATGGTATTCTTGACTATGATCATGGTAGCAAGGACTCATTCGGACATTATGGCAAATGTTGGATAAACTATTTTTAATGGTCCTTTTGACCACAATCATATTCGGTTCAACAGCACTATACTGCAATAGTCATCCTAACCCCCAATAATGGTAAAATTGACTATCAAATTTGTCTCTGTGTGTGTACAATTTTCGCTCTCTTCATTTCGTGCTATCAGTCACGTAATATATTCGTATTTACTTATTTTGCTGTGTTCAGTCATTTCGTTGTCCTTGTGTTCCACACAATTCATTCACACCACAGCAAAGCACAAGGCTATTCAAGCCTCAAGAGATTTTGGTTGCTTGACTGAATGTTCTGGTAACCACCCGCATAACTAAAAACAATTTGCTATATAGTCAAAACTATATTTCGGATGTAAGATATATTATCACATTTTGTGTTATTGTTATCAAATATTTTAATATCGCTTTCACCATACAACCTCTACATTAACACATATTGTTAAATGTATGCCATATTGTCACTGAAAGGTTTTTTATTGTCTGCACTTGGTTTGATTATATACGAACTTTTCAGCATAGAGTACAGCTAAAATTTTGTTCGTGAAAATTGCCATATTTTTATGGTAACCTAACTTAACCGCCTATTCAGCATATTGTTATTTTCCTTGTACCATCTGACATATTGTTAAAACTATATAGGAGATTGTTAGTTTATAGTAATCAACTATAGGGGTAAATGTCGTAACATTAACGGAAACGGTCGTCAACAATAAAGGACATGGTCCAAGAATGGTTTTTGATTATGCGGGCAGTCATTCATTTTCGCGTTCGTGAGTTATTTTTTCTGCCACAGGATTTCAAATATTCCTGAACATGGCTGAAGGCAAAGGAAGCCAAAAGGCTAAATAGCCAGAAATCGCTACAGAGTTTGTGGGGCATTTGTTCGAGAAAGAGCATTTGCAGGACCGATTCGAGAAGTTTTGGTTTTTTCCACTTCATTGATTCTCCAAATGAATGACTGTTCTTTCGTCTTCACGGTAGAACGTTGAAATTGAAGTTGTTTTTGCTTATTGCTTATTGAGTTGTTTTTGCTTACGTACATTCACTGCTTTCTAGAACGAATGAATGATCAAAGTAAAGCAACACAAAACAAGTTGACTCATCTTGCACAAGAGATTCATGAAGGCAAATTTGTGTTTACTTCATGTTCGCTAGGTGCAGTGCGTGATGACTACCCAAGTAACCACAGGCATTATATCATAACACTAGTTCGACCGACTATCAGCAACAGTCATGCCATATCACATTTATTCAACAACTCCAATGCTATGTAGCATTACCTAGCATTAAAAATGTTACGATGCATTACTATATTTCTTCAAACAACTTAACGTTAAATACGCATTAAATGATGCATTATTGCATTATCTCAATAAATGCTTCATTGCTAGCTAAAAAGTAGCATTGGTGCAGTATCATCTGGATGACATTTTCCAATTTGACTTTGGAAATGAGAAACATATGATCGAGCTGAGCTGCCTGTCAGATCCAGAAACGTCATCTTCATTCTTCTTAACCTTGGACTTCACAGCAGAAAGTTTGATTCCTAAAATTTCAGCAAAAAATATGGCTGCATTATGGGGAGCCGCGGGTTTTTCTGGTTGTTGAAATGCATAGGACTGAGCTGTTATTTTTTAAAGAGGAATCTTCATTCTCATACCGTTTTCTTTTATGATCCAGTTTCAAGCTGCACCGGGTATCAAAATGGTGGCTTGTTGTGTGATGAACGGCGGGGGGCATGATTTCAATTGAAACTCGTCTGGGGTTGAGGATGAACAAAGGTTCGGGTATCACAGTCTCAACGATGTGTTGAACATGAAAAATCTAAAAATAGCTGCATGAAACATGTTTTTGTAGAACGACAAAGAGGGTGTGCTTAGGGTATGCTTCCTTAATATTATGCAGTTGTCTTCCATAATTCCATTGCTCTCTTGGCTAAGAGCGTTAACGCAACCGGCATTCATCGATCATTCGTGAGAAGCCTCGGTTCGAATCCCGATGTAGGAAACACATTGGAGCTTATATAAAATATATCTCATCATCAATGTTTCGCGAAAATATATGCAATTAAATGATAGAAATAAAACGTCGTAATAGAGGAGAAATGAATTTCAAATAGGAAGGAATACATTTTTGATGTTTTTTTTCTCCAAAATTTTCCAAGCTCTATATATGCTTTTTAAAATGCAATAAAACATTTCAGTAGAAGCAGTAATTCAACTGCTGAAAAAGTAACTATGCCCTAAATATACTTGTTTTCGGGCTTCAATAAAGCATGTGCGCTAGCTTTAATTTGACAGGAGTGGGGCCCTTTTCGACTTTAGTTCTGCTTTATGGACGCATATAAGATTACACTGCTTTATACAATAAACTTATATCGTAATATAATGCAAAATTGATGTATCTATATAGAGCTTCATGGTTACTTGGGTCAATTACATCAGTTTTAGTATTCCAATAGATTCCTAAAACTTTATCGGTTGGCAATTTTTTATTTTCAAATGACTTAATGTTTGAATCATTAACCCTTTCCGAGGGAATAACTTCTGTAAGCTGTTGACAGTTTGTAATAAAATTTCTAAGATAGAACCCAGCGTGCTGTTGTATTTTTATTACACCCTGAACTACGTTAGACGCTTCTTCTATCTCATCGAAACTGTCCAAGTAATCATCGACATAAAAATTGTTTTGAGAGGCTTCAGAAGCCTTTGGCAAATCCTTTTTAAAAAGTTGCGCATTATGATTTTTTACGGCTTGTGCACAAGCAGGTGAACAAGTGGAACCAAAAATCATTGATTCCATGACATATACGTCCGGATTTCTATCAGACTCACATTGTCTCCAAAGATATCTTTGTGCGCACTGATCGCGCTTAATAATTTTTACCTGCTGAAACATTTCTTGAATGTCTCCAGTTACAGCAATTTTAAATTCACGAAATCTTAATAAAACCCCAAATAAAGATTTGACAGTATCAGGGCCTGCGAGCAAAGCGGAATTAAATGATATTCCTTGAACTGCTGCAGCCGCATCAAAAACGATTCTAGATTTTGGTGGGTTTTTATTTTTATTTGTTACGATAAAGTGAGGCAAGTAGTAATTGCTAGGATGATCCTCTAAAACCTCATATTTGCTAAGCTTACGAGCGTAACCTTTTTTAACGAACCCTTCGAAAGATTCTACCGCAAATTTCTTAATATCTGGCTTCTGATCTAACTTCTTTTCTAGAATCTCTAAACGCTTAAGAGCATTACTATAACTTGGAGGAAAACGAATATCATCTGACTTCCATAATAAACCAATTTCGTAATGCCCTTTCTCATATCTAATTGTATTTTCTATTATAGCCTCAGCCCTTTCTTCTTCTAATGATTTTGGCAATTTTTCAACGATTCTAACACCAAAATTTTCGGTAGAACAATGATTTTCAAACAGATATTTTAAATCTGTATTTTCTCTCTCCCTGATGCATAAAGAATATGTAAGCTCACCTCTATAAACTTTGCCAAAAATCAGCCATCCAAGCTTCTGTACGTGCTGCCATCGGTGAATCTTCATCGCCTACTCTTCTGTCGGTTGTCAGCAACAGATGGGCGTGCTCCATGCCAATCAAAATCGATGGTTTGGCATTAGTTGTAGCCCTGTACTGGAACGTCTGCCAAGTATTTGAACTCCTTCTTCATACGTTTGATGTCCAGTGTTTGGGTTGGCAGCGCGATGTCGTCGATAGTCCTGACGTCCTTCAAGGAATAAGACTTCTCTCCATGACCACTTATCCAAAGTTGAACTCTTCTGCTGGGCGTCTCCTTTGTCACATTTTGAGTCCACGTTAATTCCAGGGATCCGAACGTCCGCAAAGTCCAAGTTGTTTAGCTGCTGATTCATCCAAAAGGCTTAGAGATGAACCAGGATCAAGGAAAGCAAAGGTTTCCAAGATTCGATTACCGTTCCGCAAGGTAACCGGTAGGATCTGATAATACACTGTTGATTTACTACTGCCATGATGATTAGATGACGATTTCTCACTGTCCGGGTTTCGCTCCTCCTTTTGTTTCTTGTCCGTTTCCTTGTGCAGTAAACGATTGTGTGTTGCTTTACAACCGTTAGTTTTGCATTCGCGTTTATATCTGCAAAACCTACTTCCATGTCCTTTGTTCAGGCATGAGAAGCATAATCCCAGTTGTTGAACTCGTTGTACTCGTTGATCAATATTTAGATTTTTAAGAACATTACACTTGTACGTTTGATGCTCATTTTTGCAAACGTTGCAACTCAATTTTTGTCGAGTTATTGTGAACATGAACTCTTGTTTTTTGCTCTTTTTTGTAGGTGTTGCTAGAAGTCGCAGTGTCTTAGCATGTGTTTGCAGCCATTTGTTCAAATCAGTTAGCGATGGTTGCGAGGAATTCCTCTGCAATGCTTCCGTCCACGCAATTTGCAGGTTGAGCGGTAGCTTCGTCACTATATCGGAAATCAGCCGATAATCGCGCAAAAATTCCGGTTTGTTCAATGTTTCCATTGTAGCAACAAGATCATCCAGTGCTTTAGAAATGTCAACTAGATAAACTTTGTTATAATTTAGCGTTCTCATTAATTCATGCAACAGTTGTTGATAAATCGTTTCCGGTCTTCCGTACATATCTTCAAGTCGTTTCATTATTCTCGGAACATTTGCAGCTCCGATCATTAAATTCGACACACTCTTGGCGGCATCGCCATACAGAGCCTCCTCCAATCTTGATAAGTTTTCTAGATTCGTAAATTGGCCTTCAGCAGTTGTATCATTAAATATGCTGTTAAATTTAGGCCAGTCACGAGCTTCACCACTGAACTTGGGAAGCTTCATTAGCGCTTGCCTTCTTGTGCTCAACATACTTTCATCTGCTCGACGATTCGCTGCATCCTGTTGTAGTTTGAGCGACTCGTTCAATTGGTTCGATAAATCGAACTTTCTCTTAATGTCCAACAAACTCACTCGTTCGCGTTCCTGATGCCCACACTTTGCACATAGGAATCGTTCCTCCTTCATTGGAAGCTTCTTGAGTTGCACACATGACAGGTGGAACCACCTGTCACATTCGTCACAACATACCATATTGTCCTTTTCGTTCGGCTCTGTGCACAAACGGCATGCACCATTTTTATTTTCAGTAAATTGAATCATGTTTAACTTGGATTCCGCCATTTTTCCGGTTATAGCGGATCTCACTTCTAAGGCTCACTTTCCCAAACCGTTGCGATTCTACGGCTTATTCGGTTTTTTTTCAGTTTTTTTACTCTCACTGTCACTCTTGAAAATACTTTCCTCACGCGTCGCTCTCTAAGTCTCGAACTATCACTACTCTTTAAGTAAAGTCCGAGCTGAAATCACTCACTCACTCTCTACGACAGAATTACTGTCGGAGTTCAAAACGTTTACTTGCCGGTCTCCTGGCGCCGACAAAACCTCACACTACACTTCACTATTCCTCTCTGGAGCCACCAAAATGTCTGCTCGACGAGCCCGGCTTTCAGATTAGTATACACCACCGAAGTTGCAGTTAAGAACTAAACTTTATTTCCTACCCTAGGCCTTATATAATACAATTACTCTAAAAATCTTCTACCTGATCATCTACGCGGTGACGCATTTACTACCCGGCTGTTGCCTTTGGCCGGTTCCTAATCCTTATCAATGATGACTCATCGTCGCCAAGATTTACAACCTTATCTTTTCTCTTGCTTTATGGCAGTCTTCTCAATTATCTTTCTCTACTTATGACTAACCGATAGTTAAGGACAACAAAACTATGCTATGCGCAAATTGAAAGAAAGAAAGTGCCATTCGGCACGCCGATTGCATAGTTCAAAAATGCCAGACGATGAGTAAAATGACTCACGCGCAAATGATAATCGAATATACATTTATTCAATGATTCTTATGCTATCGCGTTCGTTACATGCCCCTATTTTGCAGTTTTGGGTTTATCTTACATCATACAACAAACCGCTTTTAATTAGAATTTCATTTGAATTTATTACAAGCATTTTAAAACGTTCGTACTATACTTTAACATGGGAGCTGTCAAATTTATCACCACTCGGTGTCTTCTTCTTGTTTCAACCTAAATAGATCCATTGCACCGAATCTATTAACCTCACTTTTTTGACAGTTCAGGGAGCTTGTTTACAAGGTGTTAGAATTTGGACCGCTCACACGAAATAGCTTTTTCCGGATTCTGTACGATTAGGTTCAGGAAATGATGTGAAAATAAGCACTGGTGTGTGTTTTCCGGCAAGTTTAATTCAATCGCAACAAATTCTGAGCACAAAATCTCAAACCGATTTTACCGAAAATATTCTAAGTCCACGTAAACAGGCTCCCTGAACTGTCAAAACTGCATTGATGACGCCTCCGTGCAATGATCTATTCGTCAATTGTGTGCGACCATTTAGAAGAAAAAAAAAATCCCGGAACTTGATGCCTATTTTCAACCTACAAGAACATTGCTGTCGTCCCTTCGGTAAATTTTACGGTCAAACTTTTAGTTGCGCAAATCTGTCAGTTTCGGATACACCTTCTCTTTCCCACCCATAACTGGCCCGTACTGGCCAAAGTGAGACAACCACATGCTCAGCGAAACATGCTATCATCGCAGCAAAAAAACGGGCAGCAAAAGAAACGAAAGAAAAAAATCAGCAAATCAATCGATAAACAAGTAGCGATACACTCCGCAGGCATATTCGTTCGATCGTCGTCGCGAGCAAAATTTTCGTGCAAGAAAATTCAGTGCTTTTTCGGACAATCGGCTGCAGATTCCGACAGAACTTCGCGAGTTTGGTGTTCCTGAACGCAGAAATCCGGTGAATAAGTGGTTGCGCGAAAAATCCTTGATTTTTTCCTAGTTCGTGGGAGTGGAAAATCAATTTTTACCCATCGTCCCTGCGCTAACAACGGCTGGCAAAGAAAGGAAACGGGAGACTACTCCTCGGTGCGTGAGGGGTTCGGTTTTTAGTTTCGATTTGGGACTATCTTTTTGCCGTTTTTTATTTTTTCAATTTTGAAGGAAAAACGTAAGCGAAAAAGGGTGAACATAATGTAAAGAATATGCAAATCAGAGTGCAGGTTGGTGGACGGGCAGCCACCTCTTCTGCAGCAGCAGCAGCAGCAGTGATTTTGCAATCTTCCCGCAATCCGTCGCAATTTCAAAGAAGTGAGTGTGTGCCTAGAGGAGGAGGAAAAAAGTGAAGGAAAATAGAATGTCACTTGATGGTGTTTGAAGCTGAATAAAATATCAAGTGCAAGTGACGTGAATTTTCCGTTTTTCAATATTTGCGGTGAAAAAGTGGATTGTGGGGAATAGTCTGTCCCGGATCGAACAAGTTCTACCCGTTAGGACGCAGCTGATCTTTCGCCAGTAGGAGTACTTTTTTTTTCCAGAGAAAAAAAAGGCATAGCCTACGCAGGACAGGAACGACGTGTCGAGTTTGGAAGAGGAGTAGCAGTAGGCCTCGTCGAAGGTAAGTGCGGGAAGGAAGTCGTGGAAATGCTCGGGTTCTTTTGACCCAATTAGCACAGGCTGTAACATTTACATGGGTGTGAATGGGTGGGGGAGGGTTACATGATTTGCTTCTACAATCGATTAACAAACAACGGAAAGACAAAGAACGATTGTTTACTGTTTTGTGAATACTACTGTTGTAGCAGAGAAGGCAGAAGAAGTTGAGGAACAGCTGGAAATCTACGACTGGCCGAATGACATAATACCTTCACTTTGATACTGAATTTAGTTTTTACAACAAATTAGGCGTTGAAATGGTTCTACTTAGTGAAAGAAATTTCGTCAAGGTTTCTTTTGGGATGCCTTTTTTTTAATAAAAAAAAATGCAATATGCAAAATCGCAAGTAGTTCCCATTTGCGTTTTTGACAAAACTAAAATTCATGAGTTTGTACTGGAAAAGTTTCGAAAAATAACAAAACTGATTCTCGCAATAAGGAGCAATGGAACAAAGCAAAACTTAAACGCAATCTCATCAGCTTCATGATTTGCCCAAACTCGAACTTTGGCTCTGCCTTATCGACCTAATTTCATGTTCTTCACACGACAGCATTTCCCAATGCGCGCCCCCATTTATCATCGTCCTCCTGGTGTTCCCTTGTTGCTATCATCACATCTTTAGCCAGCTAATGAAGTCACTAAGCCGCAGTTAAAACCATCAACCTCAGTCGGTGGCCATCGCGAATAAGTGAAGAAGAGGAAAATCTACGCTGCCAGCTATTAACAATGCAACAACACTTCGCAGCATCTCTTGGTCGAAGGTAGTGGTTATCCATTTTGTAATATACACTTGGACCTGTTAAAATTAGCTGTCATTCTTTTCACCATTCGCTTCGTCTCCGAATCGAGCCTCTCGTCGAGTTGATTGCAACATCAAGAGTCGCACAAAAAACGCACGACACAAGGTGCAATAATAACACATCTCACGCCCTGAATTTTGAAGACAATCAAGTGGCATCGGTTTCCTCCGGATAAAGTAGTCACTACAAGGTTCTACTCGACGGCTACCAACACTAATATGGCACACGCGTGTGTTTCTATGCTTCCACCCGGTATAGAGTTGCTGCAGGTGACCTTTTACCTGAATTCAACTGTGCTATTATAACAATTACCCCCTTGCTCGTTGTTCTCGACCGGTGCAACCCCGAATTCCGTTGAGGCACACGTCGGTTTAGTAGTTGATTGGTGCCGAACTTTTTTGTTTCTTGCTTTACTGCAGCTATGCACGATTCGGCCTGAGTTGACTGGCTGCCATCCGTGGTTGACCCATTTTTTCGACGAGCCAACAGCAATAGCAGCCGGAGAGCTCTCAGTTGGAGGCTCCGTCCGAATCGTTTTCGTGTGCAGCTGTATTTCTATACGTTTCAGATTGATTCGATGCATGTGATTGACTCCGTTGGCGTTATGTACGGGTGGCGGCAGTGTTGGCTGTCAATTTGGAATGTTCGTCTAATATGGATTCTCGAAGTTGATTGATAGGATTTTGCGTTCTTTATTGGGAAGAATGTATAGACCTTATAGGTTAAGGTTTGACTGTCGAAACGGCTTGAAGGTAATGTTTACAGAAACGACGTGGAACTGTTTTGTTTGGGCGCAAGAGCCGATTGGGGACTATAAATTTAATGACGTTAGGTACTAAAGACTCGATGGTTCCGACGCATACTCCCGCGAAGGTTTGAGCTTAACGATTTATCTCTAAGAAAATTTAATACTAGACAACAATTAAATCAGATTTGCCCACAAAACTAAAAACGATCTGATTTCATTTACAGATATAAACTTCTGGATCACTTTCCAGGACTAAAGCAAAATAATAAATGCCGTTGATTTCAACTTAAAACTTTAGTGAGTGATCAAAACGACCGAAAAAACCCAGAACATTGCCTTCAAGAACTACGGTCTACAATCGCATTTCAAGACATTTCTAACATTCAATCAGGCGACTCACTACTGGTCCAAAGAATCCCTAGCAGTAAGCAGTCCGGCACAGTCTATTGCACAGCGTACAACTAACGTAGTTCCAAGAGATTTATTTATCACAATAATTCAACTGACAACAAATGTCTAAATGAATAAAAAACTTAAATTACTTGGTTACGGCCAGAAGTACGGAAAGAGTCAAGTAGCCGATGACGAAACACGTCAGCAGATAAGTTGAAGTCGAACATATTGAAACGCTCGTTGAAAAGCTGGCTGATTTCTCGAATTGGTTCATGGAGTGCATAGTTGACACACGTTGACGAAGAGGTCTCTCGGGAGCGTACAAATTTAACTGTAACAACAGTGCCGGACAGTCAATTTCACCCCTGATCAGCTTCCCAGCAAACAAAGCCTGAGCGGCCTTTCGTCTCACCTCAAGTGGCTCGATATTAACCAGACGGCAACGCTCTTCATACGGAGGCAGGTTCGTAGGATCACGCCAACTGAGAAAGCGAAGAGCGTATCTTACGAGCTTTCGTTGAACTGCTTCGATTCTGGCGATCTATATGGCCGGGAAAGGGCACCATACAGTAGCACATGATTCCAGTATGGAACGTACAAGTGAGCAATAAAGTGACCTGAAGCAGAGCGGGTCACGAAACTCGTCAGCAATTTTAAAAATAAAGCCCAGTTGACGATTTGCTCTGGACACAATGTCGTTGTAGTGAAATCTGAATGTCATTCCATTATCCAAAATAACACCGAGATGCTTGATGTGTTGAACGCGTGTGAGCGATTGCCCGGAGAGGACATAGTCGAAGATGATTGGTGCGTTTTTCCGGTGATATGATATTATGTTGCATTTTTCGATGCTTAAGCCCATCAGATTCCTTGAGCACCAATCGGCGAAAATACACAACATATGCTGCAAGTCGGAACAGTCTGATAGACTTTTTATCACGAAATTAGAAGAAGAATTAGTATCTTCCATTTAATTCCAACTACCTTTGCTTATCTTCGACAGATACGCGTATTTCGCCTACAATGTGCAGACTTCTTCAGTGTCTCGTACTAATAACTCGACTTATTAGTACGAGACACTGACGAAATCTCACGTGCGAAAACGCATCTGTCGAAGAGCGGTAGTTGGTAAATGGAAGATACTACTTCTTCTAATTCTGGTTACAGGTATTCCACTGAACAGCTCAAACCCTCTAGGATTCAGACTTTTTATACTTTTGTAAATTTTTGAATCATCTGCGTAGAAGAGGCGGGACCCTGGTGGGGATAGCAAGATGTAAGACCTAAACCAATCCACAGCGGCAGATGATATGCCGAGTATGTCCAGCTCAGCAAGCAGAATTTCACGATCCACCGTATCAAACGCAGCCTTCAGATCCATATACGCAGCATCAACCTGCCATCCACAATCAATACAACGCAGGCAGCTAGAAGTAAACTGAACCAGGTTCGTGGAAACCGATCGTTTCGGATAAAAGCCGTGTTGATCAGAATCGATGTAGTTTTTACAGCACTCAAACAAGGAACCGTTTATAATAATTTCGAATACCTTTGAACATGCGCACAGTGAGGTGATACCACGGTAATTGACAATGTCCCGTTTATCTCCTTTTTTGTGGATCGGAAATATATACGAGTGTTTCCAGCGTGTGGGAAACTCACTTTGCTGCGCCGAAAGCTGGAAGATCCTTGCAAGGGGAAGGCAAAGACTGTCTGCACATCGTTTTAAAACTGACGATGGGATGCCATCAGGGCCATCAGATATACCTTGCAAAAGGAGAAAAGATAAATAAGTGGGCAAGTTATCCTTAAAATCGTTACCTTTTGCAGCGTCAACTCGAGAGCTAGTAAACCTGCTGCGTTGTAAAAGTACTGCTGCACGAGTGGTTAGAAAGTACGAGGAAACTCCTACAACTGTCCATAAAGTGCAAACCAAACGTAGGAATTTGACGAATCAGTCGTCAAAAATGATATCGAGCAAGTAAACAACTCAACCGAAGGCCCCAACAACAACAAAAAATGGGAAAAAAAACCCTGAAAATCATCATAGACAATCGCAAAGTGAAGTTGCAAGATACAGCTGACACTCTGAAGGTATCAAAAGGTAGTGTTTACACCATCATACACGAACATTTGGACACGAAAAAGCTGTTTTCCAAGTGGGTGCCGCGTTTGTTCACACCAGAGCAAAACAACAACGAGTCGATGATTCAAAGATGTTCACGGAGTTTTTGCGTCGATACATCACAATGAATGAAACATGGTTTCGCCACTTCACTCCGGAATCAAATCGGCAGTCTGCTGGGTGGCATGCAGACGGAGAAAGCCTTCCAAAGCGTCCAAAGACTCCAACATCGGTTAGGAAGGTGTATTTTGGGATGCGCATGGAATTTTTTTTCCTTGACTACTTGGAATATGGATAAACAATCAACAGCGACTATTATATTGGTTTGTTGGATCGTTTGAAGGCCGAAATCGCCCTGAAAAGGCCTTAATTAAGGCCTAAGTCAACGTTTAATTAAAGAAGAAGGAAAAGGTGCTCTTTCACCAAGACAATGCACCGTGTCACAAGTCAATAAAAACAGCAGCAAAAATGGTCGAATTGTGGCTCGAATTTCTACCGCAGCCACCGTATTCTCCAGATCTGGCTCCAAGCGAGTACTGGCTCTTCGCAGAACTCAAAAAGATGCTCCGCGGAAGGAGATTTGGCTCTTATTGCTCTTATTAAGTTATTGCTGAAACTGAAACATATTGTGCCAACACCTGTTGAGGCCTTCACAATGCTTTGTTTTAATTAGACAATCGGATTCCCTCAGGCGTGCCAGTTCTGAATTGACTCTTTGGTGATGACTGCAGCGCCCCCGGGGGAGCACCTCTCGCGAAAGGGGCACCCGGGGAGGAAACGCATTGTGGCAAACCGACACCGCGAAGCCTTGGCATAGCCCGGGTCATCTCAGTCTTCAGAGCCAATTCTTATCCCGAAGTTGCGGATCTAACTTACCGACTTCCCTTACCTACATTAATCTATCGACTAGAGACTCTAAACCTATGAAACCTGCTGCGGATTCGGTACATGCTGTTGGGAGTTTGCGTGCCCCAGTCTTCGATTTTCAAGGTCCAAGAAGAGAATATCGACACAGCAATTTAATACCATGCTCTACCAGCCTGTCCAACCATATCTCTCTATGGAAGACTTCCACGGCTAGTGTGACTGTAAAACAGAAAAGAAAACTCTTCTGATATCTCTTGTTGGCTTCTTGAAGAAAAGGATTCATTTAGCCATGATTACCAAGGCGCTACCGTTTCCGGTATGGGACGCCAAATCAAACGTATACCCAACAGGCTCCGGAATTGTAACCGGATTCCCTTTCGCTCATTCAATATATCACAAGGCTGTGGTACATCGACTACGCTACTAGGTTGTTCGTATTTGGTTAAATGCTTAATATATACAAGGCTTCCCATAGAGCTTAGCATTGGCTAACTCGTGTTCAACTGCTGTTGACATGAAACCCTCCTCCACTTCAGTCATCCAGGATCTCATTCGTATATTTGCTACTACCACCAAGATCTGTGCTAGTGGCGGCTCCATGTCGGCTTACGCCAGGCACTTCAACACACATCACCAGACCAAGAATGCTATGGTACGTACCCATTTATAGTTTGAGAATAGGTTAAGATCATTTCAAGCTAATCATTCGCTTTACCAGATAAGAATAGAGTTGAAGACGTTGCGTGCTCCAGCTATCCTGAGGGAAACTTCGGAGGGAACCAGTTACTAGATGGTTCGATTGGTCTTTCGCTCCAATGCCCAATTCTGACAATCGATTTGCACGTCAGATACTGCTTCGGTCCTCCATCAGGGTTTCCCCTTACTTCAACCTGATCAGGCATAGTTTACCATCTTTCGGGTCACATCCTGCACACTCACGCTATGTTGCCGGATGTCGGATACAACACTCGGGGATGGATGGACGCTGCGGAGAGCCGCGCCCGTAATCCCGCACAGCTCAAGTTATGTTTTTTTGCGCCTTTTGGATAAATCGTCCCACACCGGTGATATCGAAAAGCTAGAGAAACGTTGGAATGATTGTATCACCGTAAAAGGAGATTATAATGATGACTAATGAATTTTGGCAAAAAAATGTTGCTTTCCTACATAGGCTCGGGAGTTATTGACCGATGTGTTATTGTTCTTAGAATACATAGAAAAGGTTTAAATTTAGCTTTTTAGCCACCCGGTTTCGGGCTAGATGTTGCCCATCAACAGGTCGATGTCCGATTCAGATTTGCGCCCAGATTTTGGTGAATCATCGAAAGAACACGTTTCTCCAAACTTCTTAAAAATCTGCAGATTCAGTACACTTCCCGTTATTTGCCAATTCTCGAAACGACAGCTTTCCGGAAAACCATTTGTGCAGAATTAATCTGCGAGTTGATAAGCTGATCCGACCCATCATGCGAAATTTCACACCTTTTTCGATTTTCCAGGTGTGTTGCCGAAGTAAACAATGTTTTTACAAGCTGAGCGAAAATTCCCTATTTTTCGTTAAGTTTTAAACCATTGATAGACAGTTGTCCACTTTCTTTGATGAACAGTCCTTACGATGGAACGAATCGGTCGGACGATCCAGGGAAAAAGCTTACCAATGTAAGCGTGGTTTGAAGCACTTAGAAAACGTGAGGCAGTGCGAACGAAGAACTGTTGCCAACATACGTTTTGTTGAAGGCAGAGCATCTATGGGACACTTGGACGCTTAATAGGCTCTAAGAGGAACGCGTTAGAACCGAAATGCTTATGGCTGATTTGACGAGGAGATTTTTGTAGATTGGCTCATAAAGCTTTTCCTGCTAGCAACGAGACATTTTAAAGGACCGATTGTGCTGATTGGAGACAACTTTGAGTCCGAAATTTGTTGAAATTTGCTTTCAAAAGGTCTAAGATTCATCTGCTTGCCATGGAACGTAGCCCATCTGACACAACCGTTGGACGTTTCGGCCAATGAAGCGAGAGTGGTGAATGATTCTGGGGCCCGTGAAGGTTCTGTGAATGCAACAATTCCTAAAAGCAGATTCGGAAGCCTTATTAACGAACTGATGAAGGCAATGCTTCCGAATACAAGTCGCGCTCTGATGTCGGACTTCAGGAATTGTGGTATCGTAACATGGAATCCTCTTAAACAGCCCCGCATCGACTTTATCGGATTCATCTATTGATACACCTCGACTGAAACCGTGATCCACAATAAAAAACGTCTGCTAAACGAGGAAGGAAGTCGAAAATGGCCAAGTTGTGAAGAACAATTGTGGGAAGTTTCGTCATAAGTGTAAGAAATGATGTTTATTATTGTTTCGAGCTCAAAATTGTGAGACAAGTGAGTTAAGAGAACTTGCCCAAGGTAGCCCCAACAAAGGCCAACAACTCACAATATGAAAAAAAATGTTTTTAGATCAATTGCGGTCATATTTTGAACAAATGTTCCTTACATAAAAATTACTGAAATCCATTAATTACTCAATTGCTACAGTTTTTCAAAATTGAAAAATCTGGAAAAAATGTTATATTAACGTATGTTTAATCTGAAATGCGACAGATTTTATAAAAGACGTTTATATGTTTTGACGTACTTGAGAAAAATCTATTGTAATAGCGACAATTAAAACATGGTCAAGATGACTGTTGCAAATAATGGTTACAATAACCTTGAAAATGGACGAATTCACCACGTTCATGGCATTCTTGACTATGATCGTGGTAACAAGGACTATTCCGACATTATGGTAAATGTTGATTCAACAATAATTAATTTTCGCTTCGATCTTGATCATAGTCGGTTCAAAATCACTATACTGCAATAGTCATACTAACTCCCAATAATGGTAATATTTAGTATCGAATTTTTCTCTGTGTTGGACTATGTCCTGTTTTCTATGCTGGGTCCGTGTTGGTAAAAATCAATCTGCTCTCAAATGAGCTGAAAATGAAGGCAACCTTAACGGAGAGACCAACTATCTTCGTTAATTTGAATTTTGAAGTATTCTGTTCATCAGAGCAACCGTTGAATTTTGAAGTTATTATTTGTTTTTGTTTTCATTCGTCGATGGATGTTCATTATCGCCTGTGTTGTTGTCGATATCAATATTCAAGTTCATCTAGGTGGGATTATTTTGTATTAACTGAATAAACAATATTTGTTTCTTTCGACGTAGAACATGATGCGTAACATTTTAGGCTCATGGGTTACAATTACTACAAGTTGCAATAGAAGGCAGTATGACTCTGCTATTGGCACCATTCAAAATAATCATTTTGGTTTAATTGAAAATGGCTTTTTGATGTTTGATGATCACTTGCGATTTTAACAAGGTTCCCTTGGAAACTCAAACTTTAATAAGTATCAAGAAACGAGTAGTCATAGGAGCATAATGAGTTGATTTGTTCGTTACCTTGATTTTGAAATTTGAAATTTTAAAAACAAATAAAACCCATCTACACTGACTCGAAATACTTTTCATTGCGTATGATAGTTAGTGATAAAAAAAGACACTAACTGAGGTACAGTTTAAAAAAAAACTATTGCGACCGTCACGGAAAGCGGTCAGGTTTTGAACGTTAATATCTCAGCCGTTGCTCCAAACATTTAAAATGTTTGCACCAATCGATCGAAAATATTTCTACGCGTCGAATCCAACATTGAAAAGTATTGCTTTTCAACAACCAGTGATGTCCATATCCTCAGTGTGGTAGAGAGCGATTTAATTTTTTCCACACACTCTTCCTACCTTAACGAGAGCTCTTCTCTCTTGTTTATATTCACCCCCGTGTTTGCATACGGGTAGCCCATGTGCGAATGCAGATAAATTCCCTGACGCGTGCGTCCCAGTGAGCTCATATACAGCAGTGATTGCAAATTCCCTTTGACGCTACATAACAAAGAAAGAAAGAAGAAAGTTTCTTCCCGCTTCCTTTTGTCGGACATTTTCTACAACTCCTACGACGTTTCCTTTTTCAATCGCACCAGCGAATCACAGAAAGAGCACTGGCGCGTCCTCGCACAAGTGTACGTGGCAGTGATCGCAGGCGAGAGCACGTGGGCGAAGACAGATGACAGCACGTGAGAGCGATCGTTTAAAAGTGAGAGTGATTCACTCACTCCAAGCAATTCCACCACAGGCGCACACTCTCACTCTGTCTATTTATCACCGAATAAAAGCGCACTTTGCTTTATCTGCGGTGAGACATTGTTGTATCCTCTGCAATGGTACAAATCTGACGCGCCAGCGTAAAATTAGCGCTAAATGTCATCTCTGCACCCAACTATTGGAAATAACGAAAATATAAGGTGATGTCTTATAATTTCGCTTTATAGAAGTAATTTTACTAAATGTCAAGTATTTTCCTATCACAGACTTCAAATGTAAGTGTGGGTGATCTCATATGCAGCTGTGAACGATATAAAAGGGGTACACTTTCAAACAAAGGTTCATTCGCTCGGCAGACTAGTAGCTGTTCAGAGCGCCCATGAGCCAGTATTGAATTGACAGCTGGCGGTGACAAGTACCCTGGAGAGTGCACTGCAGAGCAACCATTGGCTCTTTCGGCTTTGGCTAGGAAACCGTTGCTAGGTAGCCATTGGCTATGCAGTTGGTTAACCAACCCTGTGGTGAATTTGTTGCCAGCCGGTTAAAGCAATGACGAGCGATGTAAGTGTGATCTAGTTGGCTTTCGGTAAGGAGTTGGTGTGATATGAACGGTATAAGCCAGCCACCATCATCATCGCTAATGTGTGTAGGAAATGCAGTAATTAGCAACATTAGCATGACCAGTTACTAGTACATTACTTCTTCTGCACGGAAACCCAATTTTTCTTCATGTCTTCCTCAGATTTGACCTCCTTGAGATACTTCCGTAGTGCATGTACCATAATAGCCCAGTGTGTTTCGATGGGCCTTAGTTCCGGTGCGTTGAGGTGGTTCATATACTTGGGTACGAAAGTGACCCCGTTGGTAACATGACAACATTTGAAGTGGCACGAAGCCCCCGTCTTCTTTCAACAGAGGAAGCAGACGCTTCTGTGGACACTCCTTGAGGTAGATCTTTCCGGTAGTCACGAACGGTGCACCCCGTTTTCCACATGAGCAGATCGCTTGCCAAATCATGTATTTCGTGGCAAACTTTTAAAGTTTATGCTTCCTTATTTCCTCCATCAAACTTGTACTTGGCGGTGAGGAACGGTAGCCCCGATGATGAGACTATGAGGCTTCGTCAGCATCTGGGTGTACAGTTTCCAGGGCTCCGTGACGTTCCCACCGTATTTTGAAATTCGTCACAGTGCAGTCCCTCTCGGTCCTGTACAAAAGACGGGTGGGGCCTTTTTTTTTTTTCAATTTTAAATTTTTGGTACAGTAACTTATTTCCGGCGCTCAGTAGCATTTTTGCGTGATAGTGGCGTGGATGTTATGAAGCATAATATTTTAAAGGGAATCTCGTCACAGTTTCAAAGTTTACAAATTTCAATACTGCGCTAATCCTATTCTCGGAACTCGTACCTCAAATAACTTTCATCAATTTTCGTCTTAAGATTTTCATATTCAAATCTAACTTTAAACTTGAACGTAAATTTCAACGATTAGAAGAAATTGGTGAGACCATTCCAAACATATTTAACCTCAGTTGAACGTGCGAATATTGACGGTCCCGTGGACCAGTTGTTGTAACTTTACATTTTTTCTTAAAGCCATTGCCTGCTGCAAAATGTTGTTCAGGCGATAGCGAATGATAGAAAAAAAAATGGTCGCCTTCTTTGTGCCGACAGTTTCAATAAAATGTTTTCGAATGCTTTTGGCTGTTTGATTATTTGGAAAAAAATCACTTATTTGATCATTTGGTGCATACAAGTTGGTATTGGCACGTAGCACGTAATGCTTTTAAATATATACCTTAACTTTTTCGGAGTTTAGGTATCAAGCCAAATAGGAAATTATTTGCTAAATCCATGCGCTTTTAGGATTCCCCGCATTTTCAAAGATACCTCGTTTTAATGTACCCATTCTTAAAATAAGATTCCATTCGATATACGCCAGCTAGGATTAAAAGTAACGATTTCAGTTTATGTAATGAGTATGGCAAAAAGGAGCAGATAAATGTTACAGAAAATGTCATGACATTTCTTGCTCATTGTCAGTTTCCTTATTTATTTCTGCCGTTATTGGTCCGGCCATTTCCAGGAAAACGTCCAGCATTTGTAATGAGCAACATTAGCGAAAAATGCGATTTAAATATTTTATTTGGGCGAATTTCACTTAAGAGTATAGTTTATGCAAACAAAAGCGTGCAATTTCAAAGACATTAATCAAGATTAACAAATTAAAAGGTCACATCGGCCTTTGTTTATAAAAACTTCCTGAGACCTTTTCCCCACTAGCAGAGCTCATCTACGCATTCAATAGGGAAAAGTTTAGCCTTTCCGAAAGTTTTCTAAGTATTCACAAAACTAGGCTTTGTTTACAACAGCAGATATGCCCTTTCCAACTCTCGATCACGAAATGTCACCTTTCACAAAACAAACCAATTTTTGCCGGGACTAGTTATCCGATACCTCTTGAACTTTTATGCTAAGGCTTCCTACCAAACTCAAACTACAGAACTACGTTTTCCAGTCAATCTGTTACCACGCGCAAGCTTATATTACACAGGAACAAACGCAGCGTCTTGATTTGTATCGGAGAAACAATGAAAAGAATAATAAAACTACCACCCCTTTAGATACGCTGCACCTGATTGATTGAAACCAAGCGATACCCTATTTGAGCAAGTGTGGCACCCCCTCAGTGTACGCGAGCCGACATCCGCTTGTATCAGCGCTTTGTTCATCATCTTTCGATCCGAACCGGGATTGGCTTGGTATTAATAATATCGTTTCCTTGAAGTATAATTTCGCTTTGTTTGTGGCAATAGCAAAAAGGTTACTTCTATTAATGGAGCTGTGTCTTGGGAGACATTTGACAGAGCTTCCGGCTTCTAGGGAAGGTCCATCACGGGATCGACCAATGATAACGATAATTACACATCGGAAATGAGTGCTCCAACTTCCGAAACATGGAGATGGGCATTTCAACGCATGCGCTCGAAACTGCCTTCCGTTGCCCTACTACTACAATAATCGTGTTCGATTTGACGTGTAAAAGCATCCTTCCATGTGAACGAAGTGGATATATTTTTTTAAGGATATTGTCTCAGTCAAAACATAGCGCTGAGTGGGGTTTCCTTTCTGGGAAACTCATTTCCACCCCATGCGAGTGGCCTGCTGAGTACCATCGCCGCTGGCAGTTCGTAGATTCTGTCAGAAATAAAAGAGAAAACAACTAACCCCGGATGATTCACACATCGAGTGCATAAAATGGTTCTATCTTTTCGGAAATTTGTGAAAATAACATTGCAAAAATGGGTTGAAGTTTGCTGCAGCGTAAATGTGTGATGTAAGACGGCAGTAGGAAAGGTATGTTTGTTATTTACGTTCGATTCGAAATGTGATCAGTTGTGTTAGAGTTGGTGTAGTTCATGCTGCCTACCTTTAAGGCGTAGTAGTGCTTCCAATACGGTCAAGGGTTTGTGAAAAATCCAAAGGGTTGCGTGAGTAAAGCGATTAATTTCAGTCGAATAGTGGAGAAGGAGATTCGCCCATTCTACGATCATGAACCGAATTGCTTTTTGCTCGTTAAACTGAAACCTACGTTCCAGATAAAACTCACCACGTATCAAACTTCCTATAACGATTTGTACACAAAATCAGAAAAAGCCAAGAACCGCTGGTGGCTGGAGAAAATAGCAATATAATGGCAATAAAAAAGGTCATGCGTGTGTACGTCGTCGTGGCGGCGCTCTTGTCACTCTGCCGCCGGTCGTCTCGTGGTTGTCATCCATTCCATGTGGCCAAGTTGAGGAAGGCAAGGCATTCAAGCGAACCAAATTTGGCATGGCCTCGCTGCCTTACCGTTGGTTCGATGTTGTGGTTGTGTAGATCGGGGTAATGATGATTCATACTTTGATCGAATGGACACTGTAGTATGGGTGGAGGTGTTAATCGAATGTGCGGCTTGTTTCTGTCTTTCAGACAATAATCAAAGGCATTGTTGATAGGAATGCGAACACATATCAAGAAATGATTTTTGTCGTCCTACTTTTGACTAGAAAGATGTGGATTGGATGTTGAGCCAATAGAGTTTATCTTCTAGCTAAGAAATAGCTTTAGTAAGAATAAAGCCCGATTCAAAGTAAATTTGACGATCAAGTGATCATAACCAGAATTAAACAACATACACGGTTGATCAAAAACGTCAAACAAAAGGGTATTTATTCAGCTTTCAAACGATATACATTACAAAGATTATTACATTTCACCGTTTCGAACAAACTGTCGCACTTTACTTGTGATCGTGCCATCATGATCTGTCCACTTAAGTACGCTGGTGTCATTTGTCACTTTACCGCATCCTCGAAGTTTTTCGCTTGACAATTGCCCAATATTTTTCGATCGGTCTGAACACAGGGCAATTCGGAGGATTAATCTCTTTGGCGACGAAATTAACATTGTTTGCAGCATACCATTCTAGTACCACCTTAGAGTAGTGGCAGCTGGCTAGATCCGGCCAAAACATAACGTTGGTCTTGTGTTGCCGAATGAAGGGTAAAAACCGCTTTTTCAGACACTTGGCATTGTGTGAGATGTGATGAAAACCTTGGTTTTAAGGCCACAACTGAAGATCGCTTGTCAAATGATTAGTTTCCGAGCAAACTTATCAACAAAAACAAATTTATACCTGGAAGAAACAACCCCACGACCAGTTGACAGGTAATGTTTTCGTCCGGGGATTTGTTTGTGTTCCATTTTGACATATGTTTCGTGATAAATTAGAATACAGCCATCAAGTTTCGTCAAATCTCGTTCGTATTGTAATCGTGCTCGCTTTTTGGTCACTAAATTTTGTTTCAAGGAGCGATTCGAATGTTTCCTGGCACAAACAGACTTATGTCCTTTTCTTGAAAGGATGTTACGCACGGTGGAAAAGTTGGAATCATATTTGTTTGCCAAATCACGTATGGAGACACCTGGGTTGCCTTTCACGTCCCTCAACACATTTCGGCTCAGCTCTTTGTCCCTAGTGCAAGTTTTATGATAGATGCGCTGTGCTCTATCCACAGCTGCTCAGAGTATCCTTATAACGCTATGCTCAGAGTATCCTTGTAACGTTTGATTACAAGACACACAGTTCATTTTGGGAATATTAACACCTCTGCTATTTTTGAAGCAGACCACGGAGTATTCTCTAGATGTTTGTGGATAATTAATTTTTTTTTCTCAAGTTTCATGATCCGTTATTTCGAGATGCGTCGATCAATCGAGAAAACCAATTTTCACCAATTTTTTCGTCAATGAAGCATCAACAAATGCCTGTCAAACGTTTTTTGTGGTGTATCAAACCGTGTGTTCAGATTTACTTTGAATCGAGCTTTAACATAATAGTTCTAATTCACATTTGGATGGTTGACTCGTATATCTGGAAACATTGTCCTGTTCAGGGCTGGCAAAACATATTATTGTTAGGCTTTGTGCACAAATTACGTAACGCAAAAAAACGGGAGTTTGGACCCCCTCCCTCCCCTATGTAACAATAAGTAACACGTGACCAGACTCCCCCCTTAAATTACGTAACGCTCACTTCAGCCCCCCAATTGTTGATTCAAATCGTCATAAGGCTTTGTGCACAAATTACGTAACGCAAAAAACGGGAGTTTGGACCCCCTCCCTCCCCTATGTAACAATAAGTAACACGTGACCAGACTCCCCCCTTAAATTACGTAACGCTCACGCCCCCCCCCCCAATTGTTGATTCAAATCGTCATAAGATACCTTTCATCTAGTAGATCACATTTAAATAGTCTCCATTCATCGAAGCTTTAGAATTTGGTTGGAAATCAATAGATAGACTCAATCCATTTTTCTTAAAATTTCAGATTTCTCGCACCACTTGGCCATAAATGTGTTTTTATTATCACCACACCCCTAAGGAACACATGTGATTGCCCATCAAAGGAACCAGAATTTGAAACTATGGCGACAATTGCAATGTTCCAGTTATGGCAAACGTGGCAAAGTTTTGGCTCAGTTTCGAAATATTTCCTTCAAAATATGGATTGAAAGCTTTCATTTGACGTATTGAACGTGGGGTTTTCCCAGATTTTTTAAACATAATTCTCAACTAGTATAAATTAACCCTTTTCTACTTGCTACTTCCTACTTTGCTTGACACACAGGCAATTTAATAATGCAAATTGGTTATTCACTTTTGATTTTTTATTTCAAATTGGTTATTTTGTTACGTAACGATTTTAAAACCCCCCCCTCTCCCATATGTCACAATAAGTAACGGTTGCTCAACCCCCCTCCCTCCCCTTCATGCGTTACGTAATTTGTGCACAAAGCCTTATTGTCGAAGTCTATTGATATTATTGTTACGTTCGAAGCAAACCTTGCAATACATTTTGCGATAACATATGATTATGTTTGGCAAATTTCATAAAGACTAGGTAGAAATTTAGAAGCGTAAATTCTATGAGAAAAAATGCCATGACAGCATTCTGGTTGAAAAATGACAAGATATCTCATCATAGCTCATTGGTAATAGAGAGAAATTGATTGTAGATCCATTATTAGCACCACCAAAAGATACAGTACAATCTAAGTTTGGCTACTCGTGTGTATTCAATTTAACACCCATTGGCGGGCAATGGTATTATGGAAAATCTATTTGCAATCCTATCCGAAAGCAAAAAGCTTGAAACGCTAAAAAGAAAAAAGGAAGAGCATTTAGAACACTAAATTGAGAGCAAGCAATAAGCTTGTAATGCTAAGAAATGAGAAGAAAGTGACAGCTCTATTGCAGATCCAGCAACCCATTCCAGAATGTCTAGAGAGTCACGCCCATTCCGGATTACTTTAACATACTTTAAGCCCCGCATTTAAACATTACTGCAATAATTTGGATAAGTTTTGAAACACACTTCTAAATTTGAAAACTTATTTAATATCGTTTGAAAATAGGTTTTTGTAATTTTATTTATAACCAGATAGATCTCACCAAAAGCCGCCTCCAAAGTAATTATTGCTTGTTCTGTCGTAATATTGAAAATTTTCGATCCAGAATCTTCATAAATTGTGTGCATTCACGAGAAAATAAGGGCAATCTTTAAATCAGATTAACGTTGCTAAACCGCCTGTTCGGAGTGCAAGCAGCATTATGGAAAAGAAGCTCACCACGGGGTGAGTGTTTATATGCAATTATGTATGTATGTTGGCTTCGTTTGTTGCTTCTATACTTTTTATTTAAAACATTTTTTTTTCACTCCACTTTCTACCAGAAAATTGATATTATTCGATGTGGGGCAGCTCTTAAATTGATTTTTAAAACAACAAAAACAAAAATAATCATCAATTCACTCGTGCTATGTCAGTGTTAAACAGTCTTCCTTGATTGTTGGATATGGAAGTTCCTCCGAAAATGGGTCACGAGTGCACAGATTTCTTCCACACCATTGAGCAATGCTCGTTTAGAAGCACTTTGGTACTCTTCCAGTATAGATTTAAATTGAAAACACGATAATTTTTAAATTTTCCCAAAACTTTAACTACGACGGAGAACTAAGCACCTTCTTTATTCAAAAGCGCAGCCTACTTCAGTAAAAACTAAGTTTGCCTACTTGAGTCAAAATTATTGTAAACTTGAGCTAGCGGGAAATTATTCAGGGTTGAATTTGGTGAGTTTGTTCCAGTTGGATAATTTTAGCTCCTTGCCCAAAAAACATAACTGGTCTTAAAGTTAAAGTACGTGACTGAATATTTGAGTATTCAAGATGGTAGTCGACTGGTTTTTTGGGACTGAATGACTAATAAAAACACCATTGTTAATTGCATTTAATCAAGTAGAAATAAGTCGTGTACTGCACCAGGTTTGTATGAGGATGAGGCGCCATTGAATTTAACGTTTATCGTTTGATATGCGAAACTAAAGCGATTGAGAAATGCAAGAATTTTACAGTACTGTGATCGGAGTGTGTCGTAGCTGAAGAATTTTAAAATGGATTTTTTCACACGTGATATTTTGTCATAAAATCAGTTTATTAAGCACTTTTCCCTCTGTTTTTAGTAAGTGAGCGTTAGGGCGTTGTCTGCCAAGCTGGTGGTAGCACATGCGAATAGGACAGAGTTCTTATAATTTGCTTAAAAGTGCCTGAGTCAGTTGTAAGTACTTTCAATTTTTAAAAGAAGTTGTGAAAGTTAAGATTTTAAAATAGTTCACTGTCATAAATTTGATACAGTAACAGGATAGTATTAGTTCTTTAACTATAATATTGCTGTGAATTATTATGTGGATATAAATTTATGTTTAGAAAATTAAGTCATTTAAAAATAAATTGCTTCACGTCCTTGTTAAATTCTTCACTTCACAACAACATGGCCTACGTATGTTTAATACACGTGATTTCAATGTAGCACCGAGAGCTCATCCATGTTTAAAGTCCCCCTCCTCAAGAAAACCCAAGAACGAAACGTAAAACGAATCAAAAGATAAGAAGAACATGAAGTTTTAAGAAAGAAGAATCGGGTATAGGAGATAAACATCATATCTGAAGGAGTAAGCCGCATTTAGATAAAACTTAACGCATCTGCAGAATCTTGTGAGATCAAATCTGTTATCAATGTGTCAAAAAACTAAATCCGACGTAACAAACCTAAGCATAAACAAACAACGTTGACAAAGAAAATCTTTATACAACGAGACAATAGTATGATACAAAAGGAAGTACGCAAGGACGTTACTTTCGCCTTACATCTCACTGTACTGTCCGGATTCGTCCGAATTTAGGATAATAGAAGAAAATGCAAGTTCTTGTATTGCCAAGTCAGGATATGCCTTACATCCGTACAAAATCCTCTCGTGCACGTGCTTTTCATTCATCGCCATCTCGAACAGTGATCATGGAATGTAAACACCAATAATAGTATTTTCCATCAAGGACCTCAGCGAAATTATTTTGAAGGGTTTCGGATGTTTAATGTGGAAACAGACCTTAATCAAAGAGTTTCGAGTTCCTGTGACTTGAATTTATTTCAAATGTCTTCAGAACTTCAATTGAATATTTCTTAACATATTGTTGAGGTACATTAAAGCCTTCTGGGTTTTCATTAGTTTTCTTCTGAACTATTTCTTCTTTACCTTAATCATCTGCTATTGTTATTCGTTCAAGAAATCTTTTGGTTTAGAAGCCGACGGAATGGTTTGAAGTCTGTTGAACTTGTGGACAAAACTTCAATGAGAAGTCCTTTATGCATTCTATAGAAAGCTTCTGAACTTCTTGAAGCCTTTGAAACTTCTTGAAGTCGTCTGGGCTCAATCAGAAGTCGCTTGATACCTTTCAAGAGCTTTTCGCGTTGCTTCCAAAAGTTCATCAACATATATTTGAAGTCTTATAAACGACTGTCTGAGGTATTTAAAACCTCCTAAAAAGAAAAAATAAAGTGTTTTTTACTTCTTTTACCGTATTTTAAAGCTTTCAAAATCGAATCAATAATGTATTCCAAATATTCTTTAAGTGTTCCTCCTTTTTTCCTACGATATTTTAACCGGATTTAACAAGCCGTCGAAATTGATTTAGAAGACAATATTTAATATAAAACCATTCAGAGCCTGTTTTGGCAACCTCCGCAATTACTCATAGAAATTAGCTGAACCTATTCTGCGCAAGCTTTGTACCCTATGTAAGATTCTCATCATCTTCAGTACTTTGCAGATTTTCGTTTGCTTCTTAGTTACAAACGTAGTGGTTTTTCACGACATGGAGACGACCTGCACCCTACATATCGAATCCATAAACTCATGAGCCGGGACCAAAGGCTTTACTTCCTTTCCGAAGGAAAACGTGATCAGATATTTCTCAGAAAATCCCAATGGCGCTGACTGGACTTGATACCAGACCGACTGCGGTGAGAGGCCATCACGATTACCACTACATCACCGGAGCTGTTCGACTAAAAGCCGAACATGAAATACAGATTCGCCGGAAAGATGTTTTTGCCAGCACCTTCAGCCGTTCCCTCTAGGTGATTGCCTGCTACTCAAACACGGCCGGCTGACGACTTCCGCATGAAAAATGTCCTATTTGTACAAGTACTTCTTGGTCGGTTCTATCAAACGCTAGGCCTAGGGCGCAGAACGATAAGGCCCTCTATCTTCCTCTTCGCTTCTGCTACACTTCAATCGCGTAAGCACTGTCTGGCGACTAGAACCAGGAATTCGTTCGACGCTCTCGCCTTTCTTGAGAAGAAAGAGGATGTTGTTATTCCCGTGTTCGCTATATCCGGCGAACACGAAGTGCCTCACGATGTCCAACTTCTGCGCTTCGGAGTGTAGTTCAATAAAGGCATGTACGTATGTCGCCTCCACTTTGTACTTAGGGCCTGTTCATAAACCACGTAGACTCATTTTTGAACATCTCAACCCCCCCCCCTTCGTAGACTTTTCTCCATACATTTTTTTGAATTTTTGTATGGAGCGTAGACTTTTGCCAAACCGCCCCTCCCCCCAGAAAAGTCTACGTGGTTTATGAATAGCCCCTTATATCTTGTAACATACGACTTTGTGTTGGCTGAACAGCCTTTTCTAAGATTGTACTCATTGAACATGTTAAATATTCCGATCCCGAACCGCCCCTGCAATAGATGTGGCCTAATGATATAAGCAGAGCAATACAATGTTCTAGAAATACGGATGGAATACCGTCTGGTCTAGCGGTGTTGGACGTCTTCAACTTGTTTGCAGCGAATACGGTATCTGCGTCATCGACTGGGATTGCTAGAGAACATCATTATGTTTTCCTGCAGACTTTCCGACGTCAAAAACGAAATCAGTGATTTCTCCATGATCAAAAAAGTTTTTTTTAAAAATAGTGTTTAAAAAAAGTGAAAGTGATTATATAGCAGTTAAGTAAACTCAGTTTAGTAGTTTCCAAAACCTCATAGACTCGCTCTCTGTTTCTATTTGATCCAGCGTAGATCCTCTGTCTGTAGAGACTTTTGTAGTGTCACCGACGTCGTCCATGTAAAGGGTTTCTTTCCAAGTTATACTGCACATAAAAAAATGCTTGCGTCTGGATTCCTGGAATCGTAGTACATGATTAGCAGGACAATAGAACGAATTTTGACTTTGACATCCTGCCCAGAAAACTGTTTGAAGTCTGCCTTGACAGAGACATTGTCGCCCATTACAACGCATTCGAACTTCATTAGCATCTGGAAGGCCAATGGCCAACAACAGAAAACCGGGCTAATGGAGCGGAATAAGCGCCGCCAAGCGAATGAAATTGGAAGCTTCCGCCTAGACCAAGATTGTCGCAAGCATCAGGAAGCTGGCCAAGATGTTCGACACGTCGCAGAGCACGGGGGTCAAAATCCTAAAGGCGTAGGGCGTGAAAGGTTACAAGCATGCTCCAAACCGAAAAGCAGTTCTCGGATATCCCGGAGAATTGCTGAAAACTGCGCTGTAATTATTTTAAATGGGGACGCTCGATTCAAAATATGGACGACGAGAAGTACTTTATGTTCTCGAAAAGTTCCACCGCTGAGAACATGGCGTTCTAAACCGACGAGTTGTACACTATACTCGATAAGGTTGGATATGCCAGAAAAGTTTAAGCCCAAGATGTATTGGCTCGTCATTTCGACCGCTGGCATATCTAACCTTTACATACGTAGGGGTATGGCGATTGATACGGAAGTCTACACGAAGAACTATTTATGTTAAAAATGATTGCTAGCTTCAAGCTTACGCAAAGGCTACTTTGGATTGGTTTGTACGTAACAAAGACAATCCCCTAAACGTACCCCAGGCGTGGACAATCGAGTCGTTTTGGGCTATACTGTTCCAGTCGGTGCCAGTCCAGATGTGCCAAAAAAGTGGACCTCAAGGTGGCCCAGACCATGATGGTGAGGGTCCCGGAAATCTTGAGAAAGAGTGAACATAAAGGGTGCCTGTATTTTACACTGGCCACTCATGTTTGTTGTCGCTGTGGATTCTCCACGATCAAGGCTTCCTGCTGAATTAACGTGACTTTCAGCTTGATGCTGGTTCATCACATCAGACAGACGCACCCATTAACACATGGGACGGAACCAACGTGTTTACTTTCTTTTCGAAGGAAAGAGATTTTTCGTCTCAGAAAATCCCAACGGCGCCGACTGGAACTGATAAACGTTCTCAGAACACATTTACTACGTTGGGGACAGTTGTTTTGGCCACTTTCAACGATTTAGCTAACTCGGTGTGCGTAGCAAAGTTTTCATGCTTCTTGCTTGGGCGCCATATTGAAAACTGAAGAGCAAATGCCAAAATTGAAAAAGGCTCATACCTATCAAACGAGACTTGTTAAGGTATTTTGAAAGCACGATTAAAATAAATGCGTCAAGTTTAAGTCGACCAAATTTTGATCGTTACACCCTGTAGGGTACGTTACAGAAGCATGAAAATCTGTGAAAAGGGTGAGGTTAATGTGTACTGCATTTTTCGTCGTGCATTTTCGTTGTATTCGTGAGAAATTACATTCGAGGGCCATCATCATAGCTCCTTCATGTTCTATTGCCATCTCACTACCGAAAACAGACGCCTTTTTCAGTATAGACACTCCAGTAAAGTCACTCCACAGCCAACACTACTCATCATCGGGATTATCCCTTCGTCGTTTCCGTTCAGTGTTTTGCCCTTTACAGTGAATTCTTTCTATATTGACGTTGAAGGGTTCATCAACGAGACAAAGCATTCCTATCGAATTTAATGAAAAATCGCTTCAGAAAATATCCATCCAGGCGAAGTTGACTATTCTTTCGCTGCACTGACTAACATGACATGACATCTCAGTCAAGAAGATTCTCTTCTCATTCAATAAAAGGCCTTCAAGCCAACGGAAATTTGCACTTTTTGCTGAAAGTTGACGTCATCATTTTGTCCTTGTCTAGGTTCAGCATATCTAGGTTAGGTCATCAATGACGCTCATTACTCCAGCATCCATCTCATCGGAAGTGAGGCGAAATAAAATTCTATGTTCATTCCGTGGGCAGCGTTCACCTTCAGAATTGCTGTTCAGCCCAGAAGCTGGGTAGTGTGCCATTTTTGGACGTTTCACGATCTTGGCAATCAAGAGTGACAGCGAAGGCGTTTCAATGTCGATCTACTGTCTAATTAGTATCGATGGTTCGGAGCATTGCGACGGTTAGGAATGTTGCAAACATACGTACATATATCGCGCGCGGTGACAGCGGATCTTGGTTGGTTGACAGGCAGTTGTCTGTCTGAAAGCAGAAACATCCGTTCAAAGCGAAACTGGAGGGAAGGAAATTCGCAACCGCAATGAGCTTTTGCGACGAACGGTGGTGGTGTAAACATCATGTTCCCAGCGTTACCGGTTATGTCATCTGATGGGTGCATCGTCACCAAAGTCACTTTAACAACACGCAGGTTGGCATTACACGATGTTATGGGGGCACAAAATAGCTGGGGAATTGCTCGGTGGAAACTTGAATACCATGGTAATCGACGTGTGGTTTCATCATCATTACTGTCAGATATCGGAAGAGGCCTTTGCCGAGAAGCAGAAAAATAGAGTTGGAAACCGTCGAGCAATCCTCACGTGCCGCATCGATTGGTGCAACGTCGTCGTTGACCTTGGTGGTTTTCGGATTGCGGCTTGCCACAAATTGATCAAGAGAGAGGAAGCCAAAACGGCGCCAATAATTAATCGCCTATGCCCGGCTTTGTTTTACGTTCATTCATTCAGGGATGATAGTTTTTTTTTTTGTTGGTTTTGCGGGAGGGATAATTTGAAATAAATGCACAGCAGCGTGAAAATGGCTCGCTGACGCACTCAATTTCGTCTGGCTTCATTCGAAACAAGGGGGGTTAGACAATCCAAGTGCACTTGATATTGTTGGTTGCGTTGGAGGGACTTCAATCACCGGGTTTTACTACCGGATTTGCACTCAAGCACACATTCTACTACATGCAGTCGAGGGTTGAAGCGTGATGAAAGGGGTGTTTATCTGGTGCTTCAACATTTTGCTACTATTGAAAAGGGTTGTTTGTGGAAGTATTGAAGTTGGTTTTGTTAGCTAGTTCCTTCTTTTTTTCTTAGGGGTTGAGACATTCAGAGGCGTCTCGTTATCGAAATTTGAACTGTTCAACTCAAAAAATGCGTACTGAGTAATGCGTTTATCAGGTGCGGCATGCAGTAGAAGATACTTTTAAGTTTCTTTCAAGGCGTGCTCGGCATCTGGTTTGTTATTTGATTTAAATAAAGTGAGAGCCGTTGTGTGGTTTGAGTTAATTACTTCAAATTCCGTTATGATTACTTATCCTCTGACATTCGTTCTGGATTCGTGGTTATCTAGACAAATCATGGATGACAACTGTACCCTCCTTGATGTAAAACGTCCGATCGAGATCAGGGAAGCTCTAGTTGTCTGCCGACAGTCTACAGTGAGTTTGATAGCTCTAATTTTTAATAAACTACCAGACGGAAATCCTAATGTGTATTGCTTACTTTGCAAGACCTGTAATAAGAGCGTTTCGTTGGAAGGAGATTCGCTATCCTTTCCGTGGGTTTCATTTGCTCCTACTTACGGGTCCACACCCCGTTTTGGTCCTTCATACAACAGATTAGTGAGGATTGCAAGTATGTACAGTTTGATCTTGCTATTGGGAGGAAGTGTATGCCATGGCAAGTCCTGCACTAGTGATGGCTTCCTATCACATCACATCACAGTAGATGAAATAGACGTATCTGTCCAAAGAATAAGCATTTATAATGGAATTAAAGGAAATAACTCAACCCACTCAAAAGCTCTACATGGAATTCCGTTAAGAGTTTAACGGAAAAAAATACAGGGTGCCTGCAAATTATCCGTGCAGACTTTGTCGGCATGCCTCAACGGAACCAAGCGGATTAAACTATACCTACATAAAGCCGATTTAGTTGCGCGCAGGTGTAATTGAACTTTTTCGAAAAGGAAAAAACTTTTTCAGTGATTGCAAAGATCCTGAATTTGGCAAAATATACAGTAAGTGACGCAATTAAACGATACCAACCGCTTGAAACGCAAGATAAGCTCACCGTTTGGACTCCACAAATGCGCGAGATTATCCGGTGACGAACCAAGCGAAATTCTTCGATTCCATCCGAAAGTTGGCGAAATCACTGAAAATTTCAAAACCTTCCGTTGGAGCCATAGTTCACGACGATTTGAAGCTTCAGTCATATAAACTGTGCAAGAATCACAACTTGAATGACACCGTGGAAGCAAACCGGTTGAGAAAAGCTAAGGTTCTCCTGAACCCCTTATCCGAGGGCCGCTATCGGTCAGTATTGTTCACCGATGAAACAAATTTCACAATCGAGCAGCATCACAACCACCAAAATGATCGGCAGTTGTTTCCTGCTGCTACCAAAAATCGTGGAAGTATTTCAAGGAATTATCATCCCGCTTCTGTCATGGTTTGGGCTGGAATAGCTCATTCCGGCAAAACCCGCTTGATCTTCATAGACAATGGGATGAAAGTGAATCAAGCGCTACATCAGAAGCTACTTACTGACACAGTAGTTTCTTGGACATCGCAGCATTTCGGCAAAAATGAATGCATATTTTAACAAGACTGGGTGCGTGATCATGGAGCAAAAAAGACTAATGTCTTTGCGAACGCAATTTCCCAAGCTTTTCGACGAAAGATGAATGGTAGAAGACTAACCGGATTTGAATCCTATGGACTATTCGGTATGGTCAATCTTGGAGTCAAGAGCCTGTAGTACACTACATAAATCACTAGAACATCTAAAATCGTCTTCGTCGCGGCCATTGTGGATAACTTCCCGAAACGTTTGAAGGAGTTAATCTCAGCTCGAGGCGGCCATTTTTAAATGAACAAATAAAACTTGTTATTTGCAAACACATTGCTATAACAAACAATACGTATTGATTTGTTTATCCAACAATAAAAGATAGTTTTAACACCAATCTGTTGCACGGATAATATTCGAACACCCTGTAGAATAGAGCAAAAAACCATCTTCTATTATTTTAAAACGATCCCGCGAGGAATCAATATACAAAAAGGGAAAAGCTGTCCTAACTCTCGTGATACCCTCTTGAATTCTCACTTTTCAACTTCACTCCCGAAGTTAATAGATCCAGCGATAGTGGCAGCTGCATGAGCATTTTCCTATAATCAATAGAATTGAAATCTAGCAGAGAGAAAAATTTAAAATATTTCACCGAATGTCCAATGTGGATCAATATGAGCTTGAATATATTTTTCAAAGTTGGAATGGACTTACCCGGTTGATTATTCGATGGAATTCAACTTTTTTACCTCTGTGTTGGAAAAAAATTGTAGAACTCCTTTGAGCTGCTTTCAGCAGCATATGAAAAAAAAGGTTTTTGTTTCTTGCCGACGTATGACGGAAGCGTCTGTTTTATGTGCCGCACGTGGCTTTTTTGAAAATTGAGCTCGTTGAACAACAGCTATAATTGTTTCGTTTTTGTATTCTCCATACGTGAAGAAATGATTATGATGGTGGCGGATTCGTTCCTGCCTTGATCTACCCCGCATTGGGGATGTAAGGCAAAGGAATGTGTGCTTGTTTCGAGTACTATATGAGCAGTTCCAGGCGAAACTGGCCATAAAATGTCAAAATTTGACACGAGCCGCACGAGTGTCTGAGAAGCAATGGTAGGGAATCAAAATTTCCATGAAAAATAATATCATTAAAAAATATTTTTTTCCTTGAAAAAAAAAACACAATTAAAACTTAAAATATGAATTCCCAAAATACGCTACTAATTTTTTTAAAATTTTGATTGTAAAATTTGGACAAAAAAGCCATTGTTTTAGAGTTAAGAACAACAAGGACAAACGTTGTTAAAAATGTGTTTCTAAAAGCAATTTTTGGAAGATTTTTAGAAAATTTATGTATGTTTATCAAAAGTACTTTACAATGCCACAATATCTACATCAAATTTCTAATCGAAATGTTCATATTAATAATCTCCCTAAGATATTTCGAATTTAATTCCATGAGTGGCTAAAACCTTAAGAAACACGTCTTTTTTATAACTTATTCGAGATGATCCAGCTCCAAAACTATATTTGTTTCCAACAACTTTTTCTTTGACCTTCACTCGATTGGATTAATAATTTGATAGATGCTACACTGTACTCTAATGACGAAGTAAGTAGCTTTCATGATGTGTATAAAAACGTGAACAAGTAATAAATTTAATATTATAACATAGAAAAATAGTACAACAATACTATTTGTTAACACCGAAATTGGCCCAGTGTGCTTACCAACACTACCGCGTATGACGATGATACTAGACTTGTATCGTTTGTTGCTGTGCATGGGAAAAGTACAAAGAAAGATGAATTAGATAGTAGTGTATGTAAGAGAAAGACTGAATAGTGTAGAGTAGTGTAAGTAAGAGTAAGACTGGATAGAAAAGTAGATGAAAAGGTAAACAAATGGCCATAGAAAGTGAGTTTATTGTTGCTATTTAGTGAACAGGAAAAGTATAAAGTTAAGTGAAGAAGTGAATTTGGTAAAAGTTTCGGAAATATAATCAAACTTAAGCGGTAAATTTAATATTTTCGGAAGTAAGTAAAGAAGACTAAGTTGTTTGAATGTACTAAATTGTTCAAGTTGTATTTAAGGTTATCACTGCTACAATTGCTCGGGTAACAGACCTGAAATAGAAGAAAATAATAATTTGGTTATTAGCCGTAAGTAAAGTTGAATGGCAAAAATTATGTAAATTATGAAATAATACTAATTAACACAGGAACGAGTACATAGAAGAAGTAAAACAGCAGAGGAAGATAGCTAAAAAGAGATTCGCTACGGTTATTGTGTGAAAGGGGAGAGTAGAACCAAACGTTGTAAGTAGTTTTAAAAATGAAATTTACTTGCGAGAAATAATAAAAGTAAACGTTTAGTTTTAGCTGCTATCAACAGAAAGTGCTGCTTAGAAAACTGGTTCAAATCCGAACACTATTTGTATTAAAAACAATAAAAAAAACCAATGCCAAAGTAAAACAAAAAATTCAAAATAAATAGGAAACGGTTACCTTTAGGGAGATTATCAATATGGACATTTCGATTAGAAATTTAATGTACAACCATATTTTGGCATTGAAAAGTACTTTTGATAAACATAAATAAATTTTGTGAAAATCTTCCAAAATTTGCTATTAGGAAAACTGTTTTAGCAATGTCCGTGTTGTTCTTACTTCTTAAACAATGGCTCTTTTGTCCGAATTTTACCATCGAAATTGTAAGTGTATTTTGGGAATTTGAATTTTAAGTTAACTATATTTCATGTAATTTTTTTTCAGTGTATATTATTTTTCTTGGACATTTTGAGAAAAAACGAAGTGTGCTTTGCTTGTAGATGGAAGCAAATATTTTTTCTCCCGTCAAATTTCCGAATTTTACTCCAATTTAATTTATTTTCGGTATTGTTAGCCAATTTGAAGTAAATCGGAAGCACAAACTGCGATAATCAGTGATCCGAAAACAAAATTTTCTGGCGTGCACAAAATTGATGGAAAATTAGTGAGATAAAACGGTTTTCGTAACAAATTAAAGCTGAACGTTGAAATTACACTCATGGGCGTTAAAGTGCTGTAAAAAGTTAGTTTCAAACTGGAGGCAGAAGTCTGGCTAACTAGAGATTTGCTTCACGCGTGTGTGATTTTGTCAAACTGGAGGCTAAAATTGTGATTTAGTTGTTGTGGGGAAATATAAACACAGCAGAAAAATCAAATAATGAATTGCCGGAAAAATCGTTATACTGCTCTGAAAACCAGACGAATGAATATTTTAATGAATATATTAATCAAAATTTTGTAAAAGTGCAACATAATTAAACGTGAATTTATGCAATGCTTTTTGTCACGAAGAGGACAAGCCGAGTATCGAGGAGGCTCTGCTCGCGGTCGGTTGGCTTTTCAAGAAGCTGTCAAGTTTTTTCCGTTGGTTTCCGCGAATTTAATTTCCAATATTAAAAATTACTGTGAGAAGTGAGTTTTAAATTGTGTATTGAAGTGTTAAGAAGAAGAAGAGTGTCTTTTACAATTAGGAAGAAGAAGAACCGTCCGGACCAGGATCGTATTCGCCAGGTTCCGGCTGCGGTGATGAAATTTCTAGCTAAAGATGTTCTTGAGAGTAGGAAATTTTTCATGTAACCTGCAGAAGGGCATTAACAACAACGTAGTAAATGAAATGAATGTGAGAAGACAAAGACAGTAATGGATACTGGACTTTTTACAGATAAGTACAACAAATTTTATATAACTGTGATGAGCTGATGGCCTTATTTACTCCAAACGAACTTGGAAAGACATTGTTGTATAATGCAATCTTAGTCCACTCCCACCGCCCCAAAACATCAACCTAAGCAGCGCCTGACATGTACGGCCGCAAACGTATATCCACGTATGTGTGTGTGTGTGTGTGTGTGTGTGTGTGTGTGTGTGTGTGTGTGTGTGTGTGTGTGTGTGTGTGTGTGTGTGTGCGTGTGGCGATGAGTCCTTTTCTTTTTAAAGGGAACCATAAGCCAAGGCTAAGACAAAATTAGTGCTCATGTTCCAACCGACTACCAAGCCTACGCAGAGAAGTGGTTCTACGACACTCAATATGTTTGGCGTAATGTTAAATGGAAGTGGATAGGCTTATCTCGGAGACATTCTTCTCTTTTCAGAGAGCGAGTAATGGCGCTATAACCATAAGCCATAGGGTGCTAGGGCTATAGTTAATGCTAAAGTCCCAACCGTTTGAAGAGAAATGGAGCATCACTTAACCTTCTTAGACTAGATGCTCCCAACGACCATGTTTGAATATTTTTTTGTTCTGTACACCAAACAGGGCATTCTGTTTATCTATTCTCTTCTACTATTAATTTCCTTTTTCCTTTGATATCTACTGAAGGCTACGTGGGTTCCCCGTGTCTTCTTAAGGTAGATATCAAATCCTCCCTATCACCAACGGTTGCAAATTGAGCGATCGAGGAGTGTCTTCGTGGAGATTATTGCGTAAAGAAACGTAACAGTAACCGTAATTAGGTTTCGTTTCATGGTGACATGCAATATCTTCAACGAATTATTCCTCATCGTAGCTCCATCCACGAGGTGTGCAAACGTCAATTCTAATGCTAATGCTAATGCTAATATTATTTTTCTTGGACATTTTTATTCCCTTCCCTTTTTTCTCAGACATCTTACTGTATACGAACGAATTTCCGAGTTACTGCTTTTCTAAAATTGTTGTATCAAAAACACTAAATCCCTTCCCAAAAGTTACTCTCGTTACAAAACTACCGTTCCTCATGCCAATATACTTATATTATCATTCCGACCACGTTTGCAAAGTTTCGGCCAAATCTAAAATACTCAAGTGTGGTCATTTACTAATTTGGCGTAAAACCGCTCATATATCACCCTTCGCTTCATTTTCAAATACTCCTATTCAATTTTTCACAGCCTGCCGTACACTGACGGAACTATCAACACTTTCTCTTCATATCTTTATCGTTCTTGCATAAATTACTGTCCACTCTTTTGGCCTCATGGTGATGAGAGAATATTTCCTTCTACATCATCGTTGAACAGGTCAAACTAGACGCTAGACGCCTACAATAAATGTGGAAATTTTGCATCATTAGGCTACCGAAAGAAATGAATCTAATTTTACAGCAGTCTTAAATTGTCATATGTCACAAAGAAGAATATGAAAAGCGAGCTGCATTTCAAGAACTTAAAGAGTGATGAGGTCTAAGTCCCTAATCAAACATCCAAATGGAATCCTTTGAACACAAAAATATCACTGCTTTGTTTCTATTTTATAAAAAATGGCTTCGACATCATTTTAAATTGACGATAAAAAAATTCTCATATGGTTTATTAATCTGTAATTTAAGATTTTTGTAATCATATCTTAGTTATGAGTAAAAAAGGAATATTAGTAAACATTCAAATTATGAAAACATGCATAATAAAGATTATTATAATCGATGGTAAACAAAAAAGTTGAATGGGATTAGAGCATTGTTTGTATGGATCCTTCCTCATTGTTCGATTCTGGGCAACGAGAGAGCGGATTCGCTTTCAAAGGTGGGCGCTATGGAAGGCGATATTTATGATCGACAAATCGCCTTCATCGAATTTTTTGCTATTTTTCGTCAACAGTCACTCGTCAGCTGGCAGTACAAATGGAGTAAAGGAGATTTGGGGCGATGGCAACATTCTATCATCCCAAAGGTGTCGAAGAAATCTTGGTTTAAGGGGGTGGATGTGGGTCGAGACTTCTTTCGTGTGATGTTTCGTGTCATATCCAATCATTATTCTATGAACGCTCATTTATATCGAGTTGGGCTGAGTGACAGCAATATCTGTAAGTGTGGACAAGGTTACCAGTACGCAAATCACATTATTTGGTCATGTGCTGAGCATCGTGGAGTCAGATCTGAAATTAATGACCCTTCGGGCTCGACGACTCAATGTACTGGTTCGAGATATTATGGCTCTACGTGATCTGGAGTTTTTAAAACTGATTTTATGTGTTTTTGACTACCATTAGCCTTAGATTGTAGTTTGTTTAGCCTGAATGTTTTTTGTAATAGGTTTATTTGTTAGGCCCAGGCGTGTGTAACACTTTGCGGAGCCGATTTTCAATATTGTTGTTAACGATTTTAGTAAAAGTGGGGTGCCAATTACTCGTGGCTAGCTCGAGGTTAATGGGTCATATTATAATGACCGGTATGTTTACTATCCGTTTTTTTCTATCTGTGTTTGTGTTTTTTTTCTGTGTCGAAAATTTTCATTTCAAAAGTAAATATAAAGTTATAAAGTTAGCCATTCTTCAAATTCCCACCCATCATTCCATCCGTTGAATTGTTATTTCTATTAACCTCGAGATGGCCTGGAGTAATCGGTTCTATCCCCCCTAACTTTAGTTCTAACATAACTGATGTATATAAACATGAAAACATGGCCATGTATTGTTTATTCGATTGAGCCTGTGCCAACAAATGAAATAATTGAAAAAATTGCATATTTTCGTACGATTGCAATCCTTGTTTCCATTACCATTTCTTCTATTTTTGGGCATTTAATGTTTGTTTGTTTGCTTGTGAAACATTGCTTCTCAACTTAGTGTTTACTACACAAAATTAGTAGTAGAACTTCTTTGCTTTAAATCGAACACAAATTCCAATTGATTTAAGAAGGAATGAAAACATTTTCGCCTGTCACTTCACGCCTTCGGCCAGATGTTAGCTATTCATAGTACACACACACACACACACGCACTTCTCAGCAAAAGAAAAATAAGGCAAATGCAGCTCAATAGCTCAAACGTTCATGCTTAAACAAAATCGAGATGATACTCGGCAGAAAAATATGACACACACCAAATAAACCGCCACCAAAAATAGGAAACACACGCCTCGAAAGAATGACAAATTTATGTTAGTAAAGTGCTTGTCCTCGATGACGACGTCGTCATCATATCTTCACTCATTCGCAGTTAGACGGCCGCTCTATTTAACTTAAAGTTAAGTCGCTTTCGATTGAATTTTTGTGAAAAGTGAAGTCACTGAAGTTTGAGTATGTTCGACAAAATCCAATGGAAACAAGCCGATGCTTTGGAGGAAATTTGAATTGAAAACGACTCAATTCGGAGTAAAACAGCTGAAGACATTAGTCGATGATGGCGCGCCTGCAAGTACAAGTGCAATGGCCTTTTTACATTATAATTAATGGGCGATGATTCGTATCTTGTCGTGTTTACAACCAGCCGTGCGAAATATCTATGCGTGGCTTCCGATGTAATCGGCGTCTACAAACATGCGTTCAAATGTTGGACGTAGCATTGCGCACCGCAAGGGTGGAGAAAGTGTTTCCCTTAAGTTTGATTTTCCGACGGATAATTCGCTTATTATATTCGATCAAAACAAAAACAAAAATTATTTGATCTAAATTCCGATTCTTTCGATTACGACGTTTTAGCGAAAGCTAGTTCTTTATCCGTCATAAATTATTTCGTACGACCAACGCAAAGGCACAAACATGGAGGCATTACGGTACTTGTGGTTGGCCAACGGAAACAGTGATCAGGAAAAAAATAATGACCGGCAATTCTGGTGGAGTCTACGTAAAAGCAGGAGAAACCTACCAGGATACATTAGAGGTGTCCCAACGATATGTTATTAGTTTTCTTTCCTACACTTCGAAAGCTTCGCAAACAGATATTTTTTGTGACTCAAAAACATCGTTCAACCGACGAATGCAATTGACCGAGAGTGAAATTATCTTATAGTTCTCGGTGGCACCCTATGGCCTGCCAACAATAGACTTTGCATGTCTCAGAACCGTTTTGGCGCAGCGTTCTAATACCTCTACCGATTGAGAGAAAAAATAATCATACGCAGCACGCCAACACTCCATACCGGGGGGAGGAGAACCACTCCAACTCGTGTCCAAGAAAAGTCAGCCTAGCGTTCGGTTTTTATTTTTGGAATGCAAAATATAGCCAGCCTGCCCAGTGAGGTGGAGCAGCTGCTACGTGATAAAAATTTACTACCGTTCCCAGGCAAATAAACGGCTTCCTCGGAGCTGTTTAGGAAGTACTACTTATACCTACCTACCTACGATGAAGTAGTACTGCCTAGCTCCCAACACGCGCTGCCATAAAAGTCAGGTGTAACCCAAAGGAAATTCCGCGATTCTAGAAAGAGCGCAGAGAAACGATTACAAGGCTGGCTGATGTCAAAATTTGGATGGAATGATTGATGGAATACGATGTCAAAATTTGATTTTCCGATTGTGAAAAAGGAATTCATATTGCCACTGTAGCGGTAATTAAATTGGATTACATTTTAGGAGAATTTTCCAACTGTATATGACGTCAAATAAATTCGTTGAAGGTAAATTGAAATTTGGAGTTATATGGTCCTGCCTTTTGGACGAATGAGTCGTTCTATTAATACACTTTAATAGCCCATAATAACCTATGTTTAGGTCAGGTTCGCTTTTTTCTACGATTTAGCATATTTTTTCTGTAAATTTCAAGGCACTTTGATGCACCTGATGTTTCTTTTAATTTAGCTGTATTTTATTCCAATGCTGTTTTATTATATTGCTGAGCCGCAGGGAATAATGTAGTTTGTGTCCTAGGAACTCGTTTTTCAGTTCTAGAATGAAGGACTTGATATAAATTAAGCAGTGAAACATGTAACGAAAATTGGGCGTATTTTCAATGAAATATTTTTAGAATCATGTCAAACTATAAGAATTGTTCATTTATGAAAGTGAAAAGTTCACTCTATATAAATAAAAATCAACACACGCATGACCGAATTCACGTAAGTTTGAACACTTACTTTTAAGTTCTAAAGAACGCTCGGACTTTTCTCTTGATACCTTCCATTAGATCCTGCTGCACAACTTTCTCCGTAACTTTTCGTTGTGCTGCACACCAAATTTTCTTGAAGCAGTCAACAGAGCTTGCTTATTTTTCTTAAGATGCCACTTAATTTTTCCCAGTATCTTCCGATAGGATGCATTTCAGGGCAGTTTGGAGGATTTTGACATTTTTCGGCAAAATCGACTTTTTCCTTCTTGGGCATCTCCAACGTAGCAGAAGCGTAGTGAGCAGCAGTGATGTCCATATCCTCAATGTGATAGAGAGAGATTTTAATTTTTCCACATACTCTTCCTACCTCAACGAGAGCTCTTCTCTCTTGCTTATATTCTACCCCGTGTTTGCGTTCGGGCAGCGCATGTGAGTGGAAAAACAGTTTTTATTCACACTACACTCGATCGCTCTAGAGTGAGAAAAGGAGCTTTCAAATTCACAGAAGCGAATGCAGATAAATTCACTGACGCATGCGCCCCAGTGGGCTCTTCTGCTAATATACAGCAGTGATTGCGAATTCGCTTTGACGCTACATAACAAAGGAAGAAAGAATAATGTTTCTTCCGCTCCCTTTTTTCGGACATTTTCTGCAACTCCGACGATGGTTTCACTTTCAATCGCACCAGCGATTCACAGAAAGAGCACTGGCGCGTCCTCGCACAAGTGTACTTGGCAGTGATCACAGGCGAGAGCACGTGAGAGCGGTCGTTTGAAAGAGAGAGTGATTCACTCGCTCCAAGCAATTCCATCGCAGGCGCACACTTCCACTCTGTCTATTTATCACCAAATAAAAGAGCACTTGGGTATATCTGCGGAGAGTTATGGTTGTATCCTCTGTGAAGGAACAAATCTCACGCGCCGGCGTAACATTAGTGCGAAACGCCATCTCTGGTGAGCAGATGCCAGATCCAGCCAAAACAATCCAGTCTATCAAAATGCACCGGTTGGGCTTTTGGAAGAGAACGTTATACAAGATCCGTGACCGTATTTTCGAAGAAGCTTTCTGTGACTTCGTCCTTTTAGGTGCTTTCTGCTTCTTGTAGGTTCTGATATTGTTACTTTTTTTACACGGTTTATGCAATTTCAAAAGGTATGTCAACTAGAGAAGACAGTTCTCCAACAATTACCAACTAAAAGAAGTGCGATGAAATATATAAAAAGTCTATAGGAAGATCAGCAGAACTAATCCTCAACAAGAACTTGAGGAACTTCATTAAGTTAATCCAGAACATTTGAGTGAAGCTCATTGGAAGTTTTGCAGAATCTACAAAGCTTCGAAAAATCTTTAGAAAATTCATCAAAAGCTCGGAAAGAATTTCACAATATGGCTCAAAAGAAGTCTAAGAAGACGATTTGTGCAATCATGCTATCAAAATCCCTCGTATAACGCTTGCATTAAAAAAACAATTTTCGGATGGATGGAAACAGAAGATTAAAAATATCAAAACAAGAAAAGTTTTCATTGATTCCTGGATTAATTATCCACTCTCGGCCGGTGGCCTTACGGCGGTTAGCTGGGTTTTAACCCATAGCCGTCAAAAATGAAAATGTCACTAAATTTTTCGAATAGCTCCTCCGCTTCTGGTTTGCCCGGAAAATTTCTATTGATTGCAGCTGGGAAGCTGAAGGAAGGGAGCTTCTCGCATATAAGCTAAATCTCGAGTTGCATCGTTACTCTGATAAAGCTTACCTCTTATCGTTAGTCACTAACCTCGAGATGGCCGCAAGTTATCGGTTACCCTCTCTTTTGTTTTGAAGATCGTTGATGTACAGGGTTGGCCCAAATAACTGCAACAGATTTTTATTTCAGTGTAGACGTCTCCCAACACATATGAATGCCATCTGGTGTCTGGTTTAACAAACTTAATTTTTCTACAATTTTTGCTCATGCTGTAAAAGTGCGACTTCAATATGTAGTGCAAGAAGGAAAAAAGAGAAAAAGAAAAGAAAAAGAAAACAAAAGAGCTTGTCAGACAGTGCCGGCTACAAGGAAAGAAGGAATATGACGATCTTTAAGTGATCCTACTTTATGGAGATGATAGGAGTGAGACACAATCAGAATCAAGAAAAACCTGGTGGTAGAATATTTGCTACGTCGATGCAGGTGATCTCTTCATCTGTTCGAGCATGTCAAATTCACAAATCAGTGAGAATCTCGACTTCATCTGCTTTTCATAGAAAAGGGTTTTAAAATCAATGCCAACTACTACCTTAACCATTTTCCAACAGGATTCTGCCCCTTCACATTCATCAAATGTTTTGCAGGCCTTGGGCAGGAACAATTTGCCCGACTTTATCCTTATTGGGACATTTACAATTGGGGTATTATTGAAGAACAATTTAAGAACCACAAACCGATTGACCGAAGTGAACTCTTAGTCTATCATGTTATACTTTAATATGTTAGTAAGAGAAACCAAAACGAACCAATCAAAGATTGCGTTTTAATTCAAAGAGATGGGAGTTTTTTTTTTGCATCGCTTAATTGGGTTAACCCTGTGTATTATTAAAAATGAAAATTTGGCTTTGTAAAGTGAATTCGATAGAGCCTGTACAAAAACACGAACTTGTTAAAAAAACTCGTTACCTCACAAACTCTAATCTCAAATTACAGAACAAAATGCGTTCAGAATGTATAGTAAATCTCACAAATATTTCTGCGCGATTGAATTTGCTTGAAACGCTGATGAATTATCTTATTCGATTAAAACCAAAGTATAACATTTCCTCAGTACCTCAAGAAATATTCAGTCATCAAACTATGAAATACTGTCTTATACTCCTGCCTTTTCCTTTCCTTGATTATAATCTTCAAAACAATTTGCAAAACACCTGAGCATGATTCAATTGGAATCACGAACAGAATTTCCTCAAAATCTACCTAAAGTCTTGGACTGAATGATGAAAACGATGATGATGATGATAATGATGTAATACTAATAATGATGTAATAATGATGTAATACTAATATTGTACCAAGGTAACTTTCCATAGCAGTGGAATGATCAGAAAAACGATTTGATTAGGATTGTGTATGATCATCAAGGGCCCGTAAGCAGAGGAACTTACGTGAAACTAGCGAATATAGGGAAGAGACTCTCCTTTCAAAGGCAAGTTGACGATCACAGCACTAGAATCGAGCCCTCGATTGGTAGAATAAACCCAGTAGATGAGGTCGAAAATCCCGCCCTCGGTCCGCGAAAAACTACAATAGGGCGGAGGCAGTCCCATACTTCCTATCCAAATCGTTTCACTTAGGTGCCCTGATGGTCCCTTCCTTTCCCGGTTATATGATACATATATATTGAATATACAGTATATTTTGGCGTGGTCCAATGATCTAAATTAACAGAAAAATACCTTATGATACAATGCAATAAAATATCTATACTACCTGGATTCACCTTCCTTGTAACCTAGAAGCAGATAAAATTTCATTATTATTACATATTATACAGAATGATGAAAAAGATAAGTACAAAAACCAACGAATTTTGAGAAAAATTTACGAGTCGGAATCTCCAGTAAGATGCGTTTCGAACTATAAAATTTGCTAAGTTCAATCGAGTTCACATGTTAGATTTACTGGTCATTCAGAAATAAACTTGTAGCTTATTCAATCTGATTCAAAAATGTTTGCTCCAATGTCATCGCAAGATTTTCTTATGCTCCAATACTAGATGCATTCAGATTCTTGTGCAAGATATTATTCAACTCATATCCTGAAAGAGATGTTTTCCCTAAGAATGTCAAGCAAGATTTCCGCAAACGTTTGTGCTAAATACGATGGAAATCTGATCTCATTTACAATTTAATGCAAAATTCTCGCTTTATTTTTATTCTAGGTGGGGTGAAAAGTAACCTCCTTGGGAATTAAAAAAAAAGGTTTTCTTTATATGTTTTTTTTTTATTTTATTCAATATAGTCCCCTCTATGCTTGATACACTTATTCCAGCGATTTTCCAACTTCTTGATCCCGTCCGCAAAGTAAATTTGCGGTTTAGGAACAGATAACAGTCCTCTATAACCGCAACGAACATCGTTTTCATCCATATTCATCATGATGCCAAATACATCAACACCAATCAGCTGTTAAAACAAAACTAAGGGCAGTATCGCAAATATGAACTGACTACAAGGCACTATAACCTTTTTGCAAAAGCATCGCATTTTGGCGGTCAAGGAGGTTACTTTTCACTCTATCTATATATGTATAACATTCTGGACTCCGAATTCGTAGTCAGATTCGGGCCAAAATCAGGGTATATTAATGCATAGCTTGTGTTTTACATCTAACAGAAGATACGTGTAAAACTCCAGACAAGTTGCTCTCAAGATTATGAACAAAATACGTTAAACGTTTTGAGCAGGAATTCTCTGTCGCAATCAAAGGCGTCTATCTGCATGTTCAACCTGTTCGTTGAACAGGTAATCAGTTGTAACCATTGTCTTTTAATTTTCCTTAAGGTAAAAACAGTCGGGATTATGTCTCTTGATTTCAAAAGCAAAATGAAAAGTTATTATATTCTCAAATGTTTTTGAATTCTAATTGTGGATAAGCTGCTCTTTCGAAATATACATAATGACGTTGGTTTGCTCCTAGAAATGAGAGAACATTTTCTCTGTCCATCTGTCTCTTATAACCTTTATATCAAATATGATAATTGCCCAAAGGCAGTCACTCTTAGCAGACGAAATGTTTGAATTTGTGGTACTAATTTATTTATTCACGACTAAATGGAATCAAAGAAGAAGATATTATAATTTTTGGAATCGTTCTCTACTAATTTAAAGTTTTCTTAAAAAGTAAAGAAAATGCATATTAATTTATCCAGGCGATCTCTTTTATTTTTACTCATTGACCAAGCCATTTATCAAGCAGCAGTTGAATTCAATTTAGCAAAGAGCAAAATAATACAAATTAACAACTAAAATGAAGTAATTCCCGAGCAAAGGTTTATACCAAATTGATAACAAGTTTTAATATCAGAGTATCAGTGTTTGATTTCTAAATATGTTCTCGTTAAGGCTGAATAAACAGCTAAAATAACAAAAGAGATAACAAATTAGTATTCGTTGGTTGTCACAATATTAACTCGTTCTATTATCATCGTGTTCATTATGATAACAAATTTTCTTATATGAACAAATTTCTTGAGATAATTTCAAATTATGTTATCAACATTATATCAAATTCATACACTAATAACTGAAGTAGTGCTTCTGGTGAGAATCTCAATTTCATACCCATCACATGCTGGTTATATTCAGTATTCGTCGGTATGCTGGTAGAATTCAAAATCGTTCGTCTAAAATCGTCTTTAAAATGATAACACAAAATTTGCCAATGTTGAAAACTAAATTTGTTATGCGATAACAGTGAGTTCGAAATGATATCTGAGATAAAAAAAACTTGTTACTTATTTGATATCAGTTTATTATTTGGGGGCGACCACGGCGTAGTGGTTAACACCCATACCTCACATCAAAGTCACGAGTTCAAATCTCTCAAAGTTAGAAAAAAAAACTACCATAAGGTATTTGACTACGACGAGTGACTACGACGGGAGATGAACCAGCCCAGCGCTAAAAATCTCGATAATCAAGGAAAAAAAAAGTTTGTTATTTTAGTTTGCTAGAGTTGTGGCTCTAAATAAGTTTGAACATGTGTTCTGTAATTGGAATGGTCTCACCATATTCTAGCAGTAGATGAGATTCAGCTCAAGACATTTATTTCCCAAGAAAACCTTTAGTTCAAAATCGATGGAACTCTTTATGAGCTGTATATATTCTGTTTCATTTGTTTTTTCGTGACTGATTTCAATATTAAAAGGTGTTGGTTTTGTTGTTCTTTTATATTTACGTGGTTTTCAGCATGAGACTGGACTCTCCATATCGCACCCATCAACACATGGGCCGGGCTAAACGGATTTATTTCCCTTTCGAGGGAAGACGTGATCAGAGATTCACGGCGCCGACTGGAATTGAGACCAGATCGGCTAGGATGAGAGGCAATGACGCTTAACGCCACATCAACGTCTCGGTCAGAAATAAAGGTGCAATACGAAAAGTCGACGCAACAGTTCAAAAATGAAAGGATCAATAAACTAGGCTGTTCTCCCCTTAATTCCCTTTAAAAATCTTGGCTCCGTATAGCCAACGGGAATGACTTTGTGGAAATAATTATGTTTACTTATTTGAGCGCAATCCTTTTGCAGACTGAACTCATTGAACAAGTTGAAATTTTGACCGCCGAAACGCCTCTGCACTTAATGTTTTCGCTTTTACTAATTACTGCTACCATGTAATCTAACGCCTGGATAAAAGTTTATCTTTTAAGAATATACATCGTTTCTTGTTTCTTGTGTCTATTCCCGTTTTGCCAGCTCTCAACTTAATGTTCAAACTGCACCTCAACAGTACTTAACTGAGAGCTTACGATACCAATGCGAGTACATGAAATTGTATATTCTGTTGCAAGCACTATCATACTCAATCTCCAGGGAAGTTGAGAAATTTCCAAAAAAAAGCTCCTCAAGCGAAACAAGAATTGAAGACGGCTTCTCCGTCTAGCTTCGTAGTCTCGTTAATGTCGAATTGAAATTGATGACCGATTTTGGGTAGTCCTTTAACTAAAGGGTGTTTCGATCAAAATTTGGTCGACTTAAACTTGACCCATTTCCTTTCATCGTGCATTAGAATTTTTTGAAGATGTGTGCGTGTAGCATCATGCCTCTATTTTGATTTTGAGATTAGCACTTCAGTTATCAAATTGTCGTCGAACGAAGAGAAGCAACGCATCAAAATTTTGCACGTTCATAGCGGAAATCCAAACTACTCTCACGCCAAATTGGCGAAATTGTTGAATGTGGCTAAATCAACTGTTACCAACGCATTAAGTGTTCGGTGAACGTTTGTCGGTCGCCAGGAAAGCTGGATCGAGGGGAAATCGATAGCCGGAGGCCACAGCGACGACAAAATGAATCGCTGTTTCTAGTGGAACCCCAACCTGTCCGTCCGAGATGTCGCAAAGAAGCTGGGAGTGGCGCCTTCAACCGTAGATAGAGCTAAAAAACGAGCTGAACTATCGACTTACAAGAAAGTGGTGACTCCAAATCGCGACGATAAACAAAACACGTCGGCCAAAGCACGATCGCGAAAGTTGTACACGACGATGCTGACGAAGTTTGATTACGTGGTACAGGATGATGCAACTTACGTCAAGGCAGGCTTTAAACAGCTTCTTGGTTAGGAATTTTATGTGTACACCGGACGGGGAAAGGTGGCAGATATTTTCAAGCACATTATACTGTCAAAGTTCACGATGAAATATCTGGTGTGGCATGCCATCTGTACCTGTGACTTGAAGAGCAACGTTTACATTGCGACCGGAACCGTCAACCAGGAAATTTATCTGAGCGAGTGCCTACAAAAACGGCTACTGCACTTCCTGAAGCGACACAATCGTTCCGTTCTATTTTGGCCGGATTTGGCATCTTGCCATTGCGGAAAAAAGTATGCTGCCAACAACGTTCAAGTGGTGCCCAAGGACAAGAACCCTCGCAACACGCCAGAGCTCCGCCCAATCGCACAATATTGGGCCATCGTCAAGCGGAACTTAAAGAAGACTCAAAAAGCTGTTGTGAGCGAGAAACAGTTCAAGGCAAACTGGCGTTATGCGGCGAATAAAGTGGATTAGGAGTCTGTACAAAATCTTATGGCAGATGTTAAACGAAAGACGCGGCAATTCGCATTTGGTAAAAAGGAAGCTTAGCTGAATATTTCTCCTGTATTCTGTATTAACTGAACTTGAAAAAGAAAAAGAATTTGACTTATGAATAAAAACTTTGATCGACTCACATACATTACCGTTTGACCAAATTTTGATTGGAACACCCTTTATACAGTCTTTTTTTAAATGAAATGTTCAATATCTCATTGCAGTTGAACAACTTGTAAGTAGAATCAGTTTGCATATTTTCTTTTGAATATTCAAACAGCTACAGTGAGCCTTTTATTAGTCTATTACAGCAACTGAGTTTTTATAAGTGTCACATAAGTCAGAACAGAAGTCGAAAATTTAGAAATACCCTACGCATCATTTGCAATTTTATGTTAAAAGCCATAATAGGCCACCACTCAGTTTAGAACATAGAATCTTCAAATGTTCCTCGGTGGGACACCTTACGGGTAAAAAACAAAGAGGTCATAATGCTACCGTCATTGTTATTAGCTTTTTCACGCCTGTGAAGTGATCATGTTAACGATCACTAAAGCCAGCGGCAAATTTAACGTGAACAGGTGCGTGCCCCTTGCTCACTCATCATGTAAACAGACACACGCTCCACGAGAACCGATGATGTTTTCAATACAGTAGCACAAGGAAAAACCAAAAAAAAAACCAACAAAGGGCCCCAGGTACGAAGCCATAACCGTCGTAATTCAATCCGCCTTGAATGGGATCAAAATTTCACAACAAATTTATGAGACACCTTTCGGGCTGCGTCCCCTCTCCATCTTGTTCTGAGAGAAAATTTCCCACTTATAATGTATCTCCGTTTTCTCGTTTTCTTTTCAGATCATTGAATGACTCATGGAATTTGGGTAAGTTCGGGGCTACATGGCTGCACTTGTTTGCAATACGAATATCGCCTGCCGACAGCAGTGGCACGTTCCTCTCTTGGGTTGAAGTGTAATTTAGAAAAATGGTTCCATTTCGAAAAACTGACAACCCAAGATTGCGAACAAACTCCGGCACGATCCGAACTAGGAGAGAGACTGAAACGAGAGAAAAAAAAAACATAAACAATGACAACTCAATTATCTATTCGAGTGTTTTCGGACGAGCCCGAGCGAACGAAACTGATTAACATTCCAGCACTGCCTCCGGGCGTGAAAAGCTGTAAGTAGGTATTTCGTGTGAAGATTTATTACATTTGAGGAGATTTGATTTTTTTTCGGGTTGGAAAAACAATCACAACTTTACGGAGAAGAATGCCACTGTTAGGGCTGTGTATTGATGTTCTCCGTTTTCCACATTTCTCATGGACGAATTATACAATGGGTTCATTATTGACGTTTGACTAGAAGGAATTTTCAGGGTTTTGGCTCGGTCGTTAAATGAAGAAGGATGATGCTGTTTTACGAGCAAATTTTCAAAGTTTGAATGAGGCGCTTATGGTGGTTGTAGAGTAGGGGTTAAACCGCCTGGTTTATTGGAAAATGTGTTTTCTCGGGGTCATAATCTTGCTTTGGTCTCGATAACTATCGGTTAAGCTTCTGTTAATTACCCCTTTTGTTAATTGATTTAAAGTAATAACAGTGTTAATACCACGTTTTGAACATGGTAAGATAATTATATTATCATTTGGTGGGAAAATCGCATATTTCTACTAGGCCACGAGACTCAATAGCCATCCACTTTGCCCAATTGAGACTAAACAAAACTATGAACATCCGCTATCTTTCAAACGGAAAATTGGTACGTCCTTAAAACATCTGCTAGCAGGAGGCAGGAAAGACCATCGCATTGCCGAAGAACTTTGTGTGTTTCAAACGGTACGATAACGCACCCGATATCTTCAAACAGTACTGTACACCGTACATCGTTGTCTTGATCAGTTTCGCGAGAAAACCTGAGAAAGCAATTTGTAGGCCGCGGTGAGAATAGTGATAGCTTTGTAGTTCTCACATTCCAACTTGTCACCCTTTTTGTATATTGGACATATAACTCCCTCTTTCCACTACTCCGGTAGTTCTGTATTCCAGATCCTGGTAATCTATTTTCCAGATCCTAGTAATCTATTTTAGAATAAAGAAGGGCCTTGTTATTAGGAACAACTTTGTAGCAACAATTTTGCTCCAAAATATCAAACTTAGGCTGAAAAGGCTAAATTTGCATTCTGGACCACTCTGTAATGGTACGCAATGTCCAGTAAACCAACCAGGTTTAGTGCAAAAATATTAAATGGTGAGGCATGATAGGAAACTGTATTTTCTCGGAGAATCCGTTTGCTTTCGTACGTTCTTCTCATAGACTGTGAATGCGAATGTTATGCTATGGATTTTAGAAGACTGTATTCACAATTACCGGTAAATCGTCAAATTTTGATGGATCTTATCGAAATCTGAGTTAATCCTGCTCGGTGTCTTGAGCCAATGTTATCCAGGATTTCAAAGATGCAACCAACGATTTGTATGTAGGAAAACGTCCTATATTCTGTTCGAATTCTTTCAAGATGTTGTGCAAAACCTGCTCGGAATTTCGAGAAGATTCAGGTCCGTATTGTGAGTAAGCTTGAATCTTGATTTTGGGTAAACCCTAGTTCAAAGTCCTGCTTACGGTTGTGGGCGAGATTCTTGAACAAATCTGAGAAATTATAAGAAAATCAGTTTCAGAATTCTAGATGAATCAGTATTCTCAGTATTCTCACTGAATTTAGCCACATGTTAAATTTATGACAAATCAGTGAATCGGGGGTGATCTGATCCATAATCTGAGTCAGTCCTGCTCAAGATTCTGAACAAATATTTTCAAGATAACAATCAAATTTCGTTGATGATTCCGGAGCAAAACCTTCTCTGAACGAATCCTACCTTAGATTCAGTGTTTTCCAGTGTTCAGCAATCCATGTTTATGATAAAATTTGATGAAGATTTCATGATAGAATTATGTTCAGTATTATTAGCGAATCTTGGGCATGATTCTGAGCGAATCTTGGGCACGATTTTGAGCGAATCTAAGTCAGGATTCTAAGCGAATACAGCTAAGAATTGCATGTAAACCTTACCGCTGGTTTGCGATGAATCTTACGCATGATTTAAAATCATTCCTGCTGAACATTCTGCAGTGATTTCACTTGGAATTTCGAGTGAATAGCGCTTAGAATATTTAGCAAAGCTTACCAGAACGTTAAATGCAATATTCCGCCTGGGATTATGCACTATTCCAATTCAGGATTACTAGTAAATGCCATTAAAGTTTCCAAGCGAGTCCGAATCAAAATACTCCTATTAATTACAGCTTAGAATTTCAACGGTAGTACAAAAACATCCAACAACTAACTTCTTCTTCTTTCGTTTCCTTAAGCGTTTCAAGATTATTGTTTTCACAATTAGCTTATTGCTTCTAGATGCACTTTCGTAGTTATCAATTGAGAACTTTTGATGCCAGGTACCATTTTTGCATTAGTTTGCATTATTTGTGTGGCGACGACAAATAGAATCATACCCTATGATCAGGTCGTCGAGAAATTTGCTTTAACGAAAATTCCTAGATCAGACCGGGAATCGAACCTAGCCACCTCCAGCATGATCTTGCTTTGTAGTTGCGCCTTTGTCGACTGAGCTCGAGCTAAGGGAGACCCGAACATTCAACAAACAAATGCATAGTTTATTGAAAGTCACTTTTCTATAGCTATGTAGAAAATTGTATGCTTTTGGATTCGCAGATAAATAAACAATTTAGGTTCGTATGATTCACTTAGGAAGTTCGCAAGCAGTTAACCGAAATAACTCAGCCAATTCAAAAGCTCCTCACAAACAAATTAGATTTTGTATACCAATTTCCTTGAGGTCAACTCTGTTGGATAATTAGTTCGGTCGCATCACTGAGTTGGTTAGAGCACTTGAGTGCGGTGTCATTCCTTTTCTATCATTGTTTCGTTGCAAAGCATGCCCAAAAATATACATCAACCTTCAAATTATATTTACTTGAAATTGTGGATGATCGATACATTCTTAGGAATGAATCAGGATTGCGTTGAATTCAAACCGCCTCTATTAACTCTTTCTCAACGTTGTCGTTGTTTTGGTAGTGGTCTTTTAAGCTACCCTTCTACCGCGCCAGAAAATGCAAGAAGAATTCAGGAAGTCGCACCAGAAATGCAAGAAGAATTCAGGAAAACATACGATGTTTCCTCCGCACCTAACATGAGACAACGTTTTTTGTTCTTGTCCAATATGAACACCACTCCGACCATAACCGTGGAATGCCGAACATCTTCTAGATTGCGAACAAGATTTTCGACCACTGGACTGTTTTTCTATTTCTGCCAGAAACCGCTTGCTTTTAAAACAGCCTTCCAGCAAGAAGGCGTATCTTTATCATAAAGCTATGTCCATTTAGAATCCGGAATAATAAAATGATCTGTATTTCGGTAACGGATTGACGTACAAATAAGTTTAATACATAAAAACAAAGGTAATTCACTGTAATTTAAGGAAAAAATATCAATACAAATCATTTCTCTTCGTTTCTAATGAAAATTCGCACTTTCTTCTTTATTCCTCCCATCTAATGCTGCCTCCAGAGTCAACTTCCTTGGCACATTTGTTCCACATTTTGGTGATCTGAGTCGCTTCCCGAGCCGTTTTTCCACTTTTATTAAACTCTCGCTTCATTATTGCCCAAAATCTCTCGATGGGCTGGAACTGCGGGCAGTTGGGTGGAATTATGTCTATATCGATGAAATCTACGTTACTATCGCGGTACCACTGGATGACTTTCAGTCTTTAGTGGCAACTCGCCAAATCTGGCCAAAACTTCACGGGATCTTTATGTGATTTAATGAAAGGTATTACGCGGTTTTTAAGGCATTTTTCCTTGTACGGCTTCGAGTCCGTCGCCTTATTCGTCACGAACACTTTGGTCTTTGCTCCGCAACTGCATATCCTTTGCCAAATCATCAGTTTTTTGGCAAATTTGTCCATAAAAGCAAACTTAAACTTCACAGGCACATCTCCTCGTGCCGTCGTCATGTAGAATTTTTGGCCAGGAAGCTGTCCGAAATCCATTTTGACGTAGGTTTCATAGTCGATGAGCAGGCATCCTTGGTACTTCGTCAAAACCTGCTGGTACAATTTCCGAGCTCGAGTTTTGGTGACTAAACTTTGCTTCAACGTTCTGTTTGGTTTTTTGCCGGCCCGATAAGAACGATATCTTGCTCGCAAACGAATTCTTCGAACGGTACTGCAATCAGCAGCGTATTTTTGTTCTATTTCTTTATCTGATAGTCCAGGGTTTGCTCAACACCTTCTGGTCATATGTTCCACTACGACGCTTACCTTGAGGCACTCGATCGACACTCTTTCGCTCCCTGAAACGTTTGAGCACATCATACACGGTTGATTTGACGATTTTTAACGTTTTTGCGATTTTTATTGCAGACCTGGAATAACTTTTGACTCACTGCTGGAAATACCGTGAAATGTATACCACAGAATGTGGCCTCAGGTAAACAAACCGATGTAAAAGAATTCATACAGTGGTCACTCTCCGTGCCGCTAAGTGATTCCGGATTCTAACTGGACAGAACCTTACACAATTGATTTCAAAATAACTAATGAAAATGAGTTTTAATTTTGAAAAGTCAAAATAATGAGAAAAAAAACGTTACAGCTCCTTGAAAAGCCAACCGATTCTGGGTCTGTCACAGAGTATTTTTATAACACTAAGCATTTTAAACTGCAATGGACAAGTGGGGGGATTCGAAAATTTAGAAGAGACAAGAATTCTTGTCAGTGGACACAATATAAAAAAGTTGACTCTTCAACCTCCGTTAGTTCTATAAATTGCATCCAAACTCTATTTGTATAAATGACGTATATATGAGGTCCGGTCCAATAGGCAGCCTGCTTGTGTTAGAAAATAATATATTGTAAACATTGCTGAGCAAGGGAGTGGTGACGTCACATTACCTTAACATTTATAGAACGTGTATGAAATTAAAGGAAATGATCAATTTATTGCATTTGTTGAGTTTATTGATGAATTAAACTGACCCATAAGCTTCTCATAACTTAAACCTTTCCTTCCCAGAAAGATTCTAGAGGTATTAAAATGCAAAAATACGTTCTTTTTATGTAAATCACAAGTAATACCATACTATGCTTCTCGCTCTGCTCCGCCCTATTCTTTGTAGTACTTACAATCTGACCATAAACAAAAAGATGCGGATTATTTGGTGGTTTTAACATGAACAACAAAAACCACAAAACAATAACTTTCTTGTGCGAACTTCATCCTTCGGAAGTCCGTGTAATTTGAAGAAACACTTTTTCACTGTACATCTTATCATTAATCTAGAAACTCAAGTGAAGAACGGACAATTATTGGGAAAGAAAAACTATTTGTTGATCACTTTCTTTAGTGAAACAGACTATAAACAAGGAGATTGGCGTCACCGCTTCGAAGACCTTCGATGATTTTCTATGCGATACATAAACGTTACCATGCGACACTAATATCACTACAAGTTTCATCATTTCTTTAATTCATGCAAGCTCCTTGGGCCGGACCTGGTATAAACGTCATTGCATTTGTATTACTCACGCATCTCGAATAAAAAACATTAAATTTTCATGAGTAGTCGACTGAAAATTCTATATATCTCAGCTAAACATACAAAAACTAGAATTTGAAAACGCATCAATTTTTGGACCATTTTGTGTTTTTTTTTGATATTATGACAAAGTTAGAAACAAATGTTTCATGTGCAAAATTGAGAGGTGATGGGAAGATTCCCCTCCAAAGTGGCGTCAGAGCAAATCTTCTGCGTTGCTTTGCGATGCTTTGGTAGAGAATTGTGGGATTTTTTAGAATTATGAGGTACAATACAATATACAATCATCGACGTTTTTGGATATTGTTATTAATTTTAGAATCATTTATTGCATGTCAAAGTTCTCAGAAAAACGCTACAAATAATGAACCTACTATGTTTCGACTTCCAAGATTCATTTTAATAAATAGTCGCATTTTGCTTGCATCATTGTAATACGAATCACTGTCAACCAGTGCCAATATGCATCGCACCATTCGAGAATCAGCACTCCAGCAACCCGCTTATGTATCAAAACACATCTCATTTTCGAACCCCATTATGCATGCATGCATGCAAGTATATGCAGCGTCATTCATGAACTTTTCACCATCATCAAATCTCGGCATCTTTCCTGTGAGAATCTTAGCAACAACAACAGCAACCCAAAAAGGCAAATATCATCATCATCATCATCACGAATACGAAGAGCTGTTTTCTTTACTCTTTGGATCCGCTGGAAAATCCATTCTTTCGATTCTGTCCGCCGTGTATTTCCGTGTGGCGGACGCGCATTTTCCTGCTCGATGTGACGACGTTCTGTGTGGTGTTTACAATTATGAGACACAATGTTGCTACTGTTGCTGCTGGGTGACTAGAATCTCACTCTCTCCAGATGTATTTTTATACAAGAGTTTATAACCACAGCATAGCGCGCAGCATATATAATCGCTGTGTGTATTTGTTACTCTGTCGCATCCCCGAGAATTGACATACAAATTTAGGAAAAAGGCGCGCTGGATCAGTTCTGCGTCAAGAGCCGTTCGCGTTACACCGTACACATCTTCTACGATCACTAGCTGTAGCAACCGCGCGCGTAATCCGCAATCCAAGCTCGTAAACAGCGTTCGCAACTCGTTAAAACCAACAGCGAAAATCAATTTACCGATTGTGTGTGTGTGTTTCTTTCAACGAAAGTGAAGACTTCAAAAGATACAAGAAGGTGGTGCGATAAATTGTTTGTTGTTTTTTTTAAGGAATGTCGGACGGTCGGCTTGTCTTTTGAATAGCGGTGATATATTTTCAAAATAGCGTACTCCGACGACTTTCACGCTGGGACATAAAAGTGACCTCCCTCCGGCAACCGCGGTTTGGCAGGGTGCGGTCAGAACATTGCCTAAATTTTGGCGTAACGCGTCGTTATTTTTGCAACATCCCGGTTGGACTCACGCCGCGCGAGTTTTTGTTGTTGTTTTGCTTGTGTGTTCTATTTTCAGCGAACAGTGAAAGGAAAAACATACTTATGCTTCTGTAAACAAATCCATCTCAAAAGAGATCGTTACGCATGCGCTTGGTTAACAAATTTCGCTTATTGGTATGTTCAACCTATTTATTTTTGTTTTTTGAGATCACCGTTGAGAGCTCGTTCTCAGCAAGAGATCTCGTTGTTCAGAGCATAACGAATGGAAGCATCGTTCTGTATACAGAGTTAAATTCGAAAATAACCGGGACTTGCATCTCCTTCCCGCTCTTAGCACACGGATGATGACCATCGAGTTTCTGTTTCTGTCTTTTTCAAAGCGGATTGTGTTAAAGAGCTCGTTTCTGCGCATGTGACCGGAATGATTTATGGGCGAAATTAAGTCCGTGTTGGGAGACTGTTGTACTTGACTAATGCCGGGAACGGGAGCTATCCGAGTTGAAAGAGTTATTCCAAGTGCATTATGCGGGGGTTTGACTTTTGATCGTAAATTATACGAATGGAACTGGGCATGTATCCAGCATTCGAACAAACGCAACCAGAATTAAGTTAATAACTTGCGTTAAGTAGTTTTTTTTTTTGCGTTAAGTAGTATAGAACGTATTTTTTTTTCTAAGTTTTTTATTTTGAGAATAGTTTCCATTTGTCAATTCGATGGGAATATCTTGCATCAATTTGTTGCAAAGTACTTCTCAGGGATCATCACCTTAAAAAAAATTGAGCTATCTAGGAAATCACAAAGAAATGCTCAAATCATTTATATGGGTATATGGCACACTTTCCTAGGTTCACACCAGAGATTCAATTTCGTTTACAATTGATTCAACGACAACATAAAGTTCAATATCGAATATTGTATGCCTTCAGATATTTTCTAAAAAAGAACATAAACATAATCATTATAATACTAGTATCATCCTTATATAAATGGGTCTTTCTTTCTCTTAGTTTCAAAAGTGTTGTTACCATTATAAAGTTGATAAAAAAGTAGCCCTGAATGCACATTTAAAGAAAAATAAGTATTTTAAGCCTTAAATTTATTAGAATACATCTTCTGGAAAGTTGGTGTCAACAATTAAACTTTTTGGAATTCCAAAATTAGGGCTATAGAAAGGTTGTAGCTGAGTATATTTGTAATATTTAAGAAGATTTTTTTTCCGGTGTAGGTCAGTCTTACTTCTTCTAGGCTACTGTTGTGTAAAATAACAACTTTTTTCATTTTTTTAATCTCTGACGAGCCTCTTAATGGAATCTCATATAAAAAGTTTTTGAGTGCATTGAATTGGTTGCATTTAATTACGTTATTATAACTTATAATTGAGTATCCACGATAACTTATTTACTATCCTTCTGTCGCATCCTCCAACTTCCAAATTAGACTTCAACCTACAACTAATATAAAGGGTGTTCCGATCAAAATTTGGTCAAACAGTAATGTGTGTGAGTCGATCAAAGAAATCACCGGGTCTTTCGTTTAACACCTGCCATAAGATTTTGTACAGTCTCCTTGTCCACTTTATTCGCCGCAGAACGCCAGTTTACCTTCAACTGATTCTCGCTCACAACAGCTTGTTGAGTCTTCTTAAGGTTCCGCTTGGTGATGGCCCAATATTGTTCGATTGGGTGGAGCTCTGGGGTGTTGGGAGGGTCCTTGTACTTGGGCACCACTTGAACGTTGTTGGCAGCAAGATGCCAAATCCGGCCAAAATAGAACGGAATAATTGTGTCGCTTCAGGAAAGGCAGTAGACGTTTTTGTAGGCACTCACTCAGATAAATTTCCTGGTTGACGGTTCCAGTCGCAATGTAAACGTTGCTCTTCAAGCCACAGGTACAGATGGCTTGTCACACCAGATATTTCATCGCGAACTTTGACAGTTTAATGTGCCGGTTGCCGTATAAAATTCCTAACGAGGAAGTTGTTTAAAGTCTGCCTTAACGCAAGTTTCGTCGTCCTGTACCACGCAATCAGACTTCGCCAGCATCGTCGTGAACAACGTTCGTGATCGTTCTTTGGCCGACGTGCTTTGTTTATCGTTGCGATTTGGAGTCACCACTTTCTTATAAGTCGACAGTCCAGCTCGTTTTTTTAGCTCTATCCACGGTTCGAGGCGCCACTCCCAGCTTCTTTGTGACCTCTCGGACGGAGAGGTTGGGGTTCCGCTCGAAACTGCGGGCAACTCTTTTTGTCGTCGCTGTGGCCTCCTGCTTTCAATCCAGCTTTACTTGCTGTCGACAAACGTTCACCAAACACTTTTAATACGTTGGTAACAGTTGATATAGCCACATTCAACAATTTCGCCAACTTGGCGTGAGAGTAGTTTGAATTTTCGCCATGCACGTGTAAAATTTTGTTGCGTTGCTTCTCCTCCTTCGACGACATTCTTATAACTGAAATGCTTATCTTAAAATCAAAATAGAGGCATGATGCTACACGCACACATCTGCAAAATGAGAGGTGTGCAAAATTTTTAAATCACGATGAAAGGAAATGCGTCAAGTTTTGGTCGACCAAATTTTGATGTTTAGTATCTACACCTCTTTTTCGAACTAATACAGAACCTACAATTCTTCCTAAAACTATTTTAGTCATAGTCTCAAATATCGTGTTCCTTAAACTGCCTTTCCAAAGTTCTCTTAGTTTAACCAAAAAGCGAACACAAAATTATTGCAGTTAATTTACTATAAAATCTCATGTATTCATCGAATAAAAATCAAATTTGCATAGCAGTTTTATACATGTATTAAGTTTACATACATTGGATCAATTATTTGAAGTTTTTTGGTTTAATTCTTGACAATTTTACTTCACGAGATCCATAAGAGCTTGTACAGTCGTATACGGCTCCTATTCTCATTTTTTCTCTTCCTACGCTTGTCATTTGCATCCAATAAGTTTCGTTTGGACGTAGTTCAGGGCAGTTCGGTGGATTTATGTCCTTGGGACAACATACCATTCTAGTACGCTTTTACAATAGTGGTATGAAGTTAAATCCGGTCAAAATAGTGCTTTTAGATTGTGTTGCTCCAATAATGGCAAAAGTCGTTTTTGGGTAGTACCTGTTGTGACGAAAATCCCACTTAGCTGTCCACAGGTGCAGTTAGCCTGTCAAATTTGGTATTTCGATGTGAATCTCGACATTTTCTGCTTTCGGAAATGATCATCCACTTTGAATTTATGTTGAATTTGTTGAAGGTCAACTTTGACATATGTTTTGAAATCCATCACACAGCAACTGTGCCTGATCAACATCTTCTTTCAAGAGCTTCCTACAGGGTCTTGGCAACAGTTTGATGCCGTTCCTCGCAGTTTGGGAAGTTTTGAACCTTGTATACATGTAATCCAGTTCCAGAAATTTATTCAGGAAATTAAAAATACAAAATTATTTATCAAAATATTGTCCCCTTAAAAGTATCCCCCTTCAATTGACTGCAATACACTTATTCCAGAGCTTGACCCAATCCTCAAATCATTTTTAATATTCGGTTTATGGTATGGCCATCAGAGCCATCTTCGATTTTTCCATAATCTCATTTCCGGTACTGAACCGCGTTTCGCGGAGCGGTTTCTTGATTCGACGGAATAGGAAAAAGTCGCCGGGGACCGAATGCTGAATGAAGTGATGTCCGTATCCTCAGTGTGGTAGAGAGAGATTTTAATTTTTCCACACACTCTTCCTACCTTAACGAGAGCTCTTCTCTCTTGTTTATATTCGACCCCGTGTTTGCATTCGGGCAGCGCATGTGAGTGGAAAAAAAAACGTTTTTATTCACACTATACTCGATCGCTCTAGAGTGAGAAGAAGAGCTCTCAAATTCACAGAAGTGAATCCGGATAAATTCCCTGGCGTGGGCTCTTCTGCTAATATACAGCAATGGTTGCAAATTCGCTTTGACGCTACATAACAAAGAAAGAAAGAAGAATGTTTCTTCCCGCTTCCTTTTTCGGGCATTTGTACAACTCCGATGACGTTTTCACTTTCAATCGCCCTGGCGAATCACAGAGAGAGAACACTGGCGCGTCCTCGCAAATCTGTACGCGGAAGTGATCGCAGGCGATAGCACGTGGGCGAAGACAGATGAGAGCACGTGAGAGCGGTCGTTTAACAGAGAGTGATTCACGGTGAGTTGTGGTTGTATCCTCAGTGAAGGTACAAATCTCACGCGCCGGCGTAACATTAGTGCGTAATGCCATCTCTAGCTGAATGGTACTGTTACGTTTTTAGCCAAATACTCACGAATAACAATGGCATTGTGCGACGGTGTGTTATTGTGGTGCAAGATCCACGAGTTGTTTGCCCATAACGGTCTGACCTTGTGGAAGGAATTCATGATACACATCACCCTTGTAATCCATGAAAACTGTTAGCATCACCTTCTTTTTCGACTGAAAACGACGTGGTTTTTTCGGTTGTGGCTCATTCGGTGCACGCCATTCACTCAATCCATGTCTGAATTGCATGTTATACTGATAAATCCACATCTCGTCTCCAGTAATGATCCGTTTGATAAAAATTAGGTCAGATTCAGCCTTGGAAATCATGTCTTTTGCAACGTCAATGCGATCCCTCTTTTGCATGAAATTCAGATCTTTCGGCACCAGCTTTTTTAGTGTCTGAGCCCAAATCAGAAACCAAACAGTTTTGAACGGATCCAAAAGCAATGTCCAACTCCTCTGCCATCTTTGCGGTCTACGGTTATCAATTCTTTGATTTTGTTGATGATTTCGTCCACGCTCTTTTGTAATTACTCAAAACTGAGTGAAAAATCACGCAGTTTCGTTAAAAATGGAACTATCCTAATTAGAATGATTAAAGGGCTACTCATTTTTGATTAACTAAGCAGTGTATCGAAAATAAGCTATCCACAAACTTTCTTTCAAATTATGTTGAAAACCGATATTTTATTCATACAAAAAATTTATCCTTTATTGTACGAGGTTAAACTTGAACATAATGAAGACCGGATGAAATTTAGGTTATTCCTTCACGAATTTTCGAACTTTGGATCGAATGCTCTTCATCAAGTTCCGGACAAGTGTTGCATCGCATTTTTCGGACGCTTGAGCCCAAATTTTTTTGAACTCCTAAATGTTCCCAGTTGCCTTACCAGTCTTCTTGAAGGCCCTCTTCACGATTGCCCAGTAACGTTCGATGGGTCGAAGCTGAGGGCAATTTGGTGGATTGATATTTTTCTCAACGAAATCTATACCCTTTTCCGCAAGCCAATTCAGAGTGGTTTTGGCATAGTAAGCCGACGCTAAATCCGGCCAAAACAGTGGAGGTGTACTATGCTTCTCATATAAAGGCTACAATCTTTTCTGGAGACACTCAGAGCGAAAGATTTCCGCATTTATAGTTCTGATAGTGTAAAAAATGGTTGACTTCAAACCACAGGAACATATTACTTGCCATACCAGTACTTTTCGACCGAATTTCTCCACTTGAATCGACCTGTCCGCATTGCTCACATCCTCCCCAACGACGGCAGTAAAGTATTGTGGACCTGGAAGGGTTTTTGAGTCCTTCTTTACATAGATCTCATCGTCCATCAAAACGCATGCATCCGGACGCTGCAAAAGACGCGAATACAATTTCCGGGCCCTTGTTGCTGCTCGCTTCTTCTGTTCTGCACTTTGTTTCGAGATTTTCTGCTTCTTGTAGGTCTTCAGGTGGTTTCGCCTCTTGATACGCTGGATCATTCCGACACTCGTTCCTGCTTTTTTGGCCAAATCACGTATTGATATTGATTTGTTCTTCATGATTAGAGATACCACTTTCTGCTCCAGATTCGGGTTGGAACAACCGGGTTTTCTGCCTCTTCCTGGTAGATCATCCAAAGAATAGTGTTCCCCAAACTTATTAATGATGGTTTTAACACTCGCATGATGAATTCCAAACCGCTTCGCCAATTTTCGCATAGTAATACCCTTCTCACTTAGCCATGTGTCCAGAACCTTAATTTTCACTTCCCTTTTCAATACGTGACATTTTGAAAACGCAGAATTTGAACCGCACAAACAAGTAAACAAAAGAAAGCTGACAGTCAAACGCACGGCATACAGTGTTCAGAGCATAAAAAACCATCACAAATACATGCGTACAACGCAAATGTATGTGGATAGCTTATATTCGATACACTCTTTAAGCACACCATATTTTACCAAGCTACCCAAATACTAGATATACGAGGGAAAGAATACCCCCTTGACTGGCAAAGTAAGATTAGCTCATAGTCCTCATCAAAATACCTTGAGAATCCTGAGCAAAGTTCCAACCGAACCCTGATCAGAATTCAAATTTTCTTCTTCTTCTTCATTATCTTCTTATTTGTGTATTAAGGTGGTTTTCAACCTTGGGCTGCTTTCTCACCGAATGCAGGCACCTCCATCCTACACATCGGACTCATCAACACATGAGTCGGGACCAACGGCTTACTACCCTTCTGAAGGAAGACGTGACCAGCGATTTTTTGCCTCAACAAAATCTTGCTGGCCTCGGCTGGGATTAAATCCACACTCACTGGGTTTCCAAGTAGCAGCTACGCTTACCACTTTACCACCGGCGCCGACAGGATTTACTAAAAATCATAAGCAGCATTTTATCTGAGTTTAAATTGAGTGCCAAAGTCACTTTAAATTTCATGAGAATATCTAACTGAGTTGTGTTGAAAAATTGTATTGCATTGTAAAAGATTCTACACAAAACATCTTAACAGCTCGAAACTCTGGGCAATTTTCATTTCAAATGCCGCAGTTAGAAAACACACAACCTGTTTGGCTTATTTCGCTTTTTAGTGATTCGCCAGGCTTCTAGACAGGATTAGATTAAAAATCTAGCCAGAATACTGTGTATTATTCACTGTCAATCCCGAAAAAGATTAAGATTAGCGTTTCCGGGAGTGTGCCGTAACCAAATCAACCCTAAAAACATATGCAATATCAGCTTGTTATTGCTTGTTATTTTAGCTTCTTGGGATAAAATATAAATTCCGAGTGCTTACGCTAGGAAAAGAATTCATCAAGATTTTGAACAAGTTGCTCATAATGCGTAGTAGGGTTTTCATGATTATTGAATCATTGGATCAAATCCCAAGAAGAACTTATTCAATTGTAATCACAACACTGAAAATAATAAGATTTGAAAACCATTCAAATCTAGAGTAACATTTCAAAAGAAAGATTCACAAAATAATAATTAAAAGTCTTTCGGTAAATCACAGTTGCTCAAATAGTTACTGCCATAACACATTTTCATTACCTACCCACAATGTAATTTGTCATTACTTTTCCTCATAAACAAGACAACTAATGCCACCATCGCCCGTACTAAAACACTTCCAGTAATGGAGAAAAAAAACATACACAAAGTGAAAGGAAGAAGTGCAACAACATCACCAATGTTTACGATGTAAATAATCATCACCGAGGAAGCATATCCACCCCCTCCGACAGCGCGCAGCACAGTTGTAAAATGAGATAGTGATGATGATGAAGCATCCCGGGCAGGTAGCACTCAGCCTAATATGATCCCTTTGAGCCATGGGAAACCGAATAGTTGACAAACAAGTCAACGGGGAAAAGGGTGGATCATCCCTCCACTGCTTGTGTGACATATTTCAACACGATCTCGATGTTTATCTCATTTGTCATCGATCTATATTGTGTCTCGACGAATGGAACAGTTTCCCACCGTTTCCCTGTCAGGCAAAGGAAGTAAGGTTCAGTAGTTTTCGGAAACCAATACCCTCCTCGATCGAAGTGCGTTGAAAGCGGGGATCTAAAACCAAAGCCACTCAAATCGGATTAGTGCACGGGCTGAGAAAAGTGATGGTGTTTACATTTCTGTTTAACGAAACTAAGTTGATTTTGTTTTGGAGATTAGTTGCCTAATCGAACATAATGCATTACTTTCAAGTGGGAAGCTAATTGCCTCACCTCGCCATTGAGTTAATCCAAATCGAATTGAAGAAATTGCAGAAGTGAGAGAAGCATTTGCATATTTCTTGCAAAAAAATAATTATGCATCAATCGTGCACTTGCTCATTGTAATTCATTTTGCATACAATGTAGTATTTTCATTTGACCAATGCAACGGTGATCAAGGCAAAGAAAGTTTTATAAAATTTACAATCAAACTCGTTGCCATCGCAGGCTTGGCTGGCGCATGGATGCATGCACTTGCGCTGAATGGATGTGTTCATGTTACTTTTTTGTGCCTTTGCGTTCGACTTAAATACACTCGAGTGTAAACAACCTCCACTATAGGAAGAAAATAGTCCCAAGAAGAAGCGAACAAAAAAAATGAAATATTGCTTCTTGGGGTTTGGCTCTGTGGAGTGTGAGAAAAACATCAGTCAACATTTTTTCCATGCCAGATGATTATGGGTGAAGTAGCATACATGCAGATGCGTTGATCAGAGACACACACACTAACACATAAGGCGAAGAGGGTAGCGCACTTGGAAGATGTAACCAATTTTAATAATAAATGAGATATTATTAGCTGTTGAGTGTAGGAAAAATAATCAACGGTGAAATGGTGGCAAGTAGACAGCAGTCGAAAAAAAAATGGTAAAGAGAGAGACGTCTACTTAGGAGCTGATTGTGTCAACAGCGAGTTTTAGTTGTATAATAAACAAACTTGTACAATTCAATCAATCTGAAATGTCGTATTTGTATTTTTTTTTTATTCGTTGGAAAAGTTTGGTTTGGAATTTCTTAGTATTGTGCTGTTGGGAGACATGTACAAGTTTATGCGGTTTATTCAAATAGAATTCAAAAGCATTTTAAAATAACGATTTTAAGAACTGATTTGAATCAACAATAAGGATACTATTTGAACCATCAGGGAGTGGAATAAATTCTTAAAAGAATGTATCGCACAGACAAAATCCATCTAACGTAGGAAACTTTCATTCAGTTTACAAGATGTAATTCGTAATGTAGCTCTATTGCAACGTTGCCACATGCCTCCTTTTGTACCATGACAGCAAAAGTCTGTTATTTTCTTTTTTATATCATAATCATCTCAGAATCCTATGAAACTCAATTTGTTTATAAGAACTTGTCGAATTCAGCAACTACGGATACTTTTATTAAAATGCGTTTTTGAACTTGTTATTTTTCGCCGTTTCGAACTTTGGAACCAAATTCCTTTGTTCCAGGCATAGGTCTAATGATATCATTATCATCATAAAATTTCCTAACTGATTGTTTTGTACTTTTATGGTAGAGCTAACAATACCCTGCTCATCAACAAGGTTCTTTGCTTGTCTCACTATGTACATAGGTGCGTTGCACTCTCCCACGATTTTATTCACCCAACAAGACTTTTTTTTTCTCTCTGTTCGGGACATAAACTACTGCGACCAGTAATTTGATCTATTGTATTATATCCCGTATCCTTCGTTTAATGAATGTCAAGTTGCTTCTTCATTTGAGAAATGATAAAGTATTCGGTGTTGTTACAGTTGTCATTGTTTGTTTTATTAGCAATGAATTCAAAGTTTCCGCTACTTAAACCCTTTGAGGAGCACTTTTCAAAGGCGCGCCCTTTATCAGTCAATACCGGGTTCATTGGAAACAAAACAAACAATGACTCCGATACCTCAGAACCCTACTCCGAACCATTTCAAATTATAGAACATCAAATAGAAATTATAAAAAGGAGAACCAACAGATGATGTTTGGGATTAACATCCATCCTCAATGTTTAAAACTGGTGATCTCAAACTAAGGGGCTATTCATAAACCACGTAGACTTTTCTGAGGCGAAGGCCCCCGATGACCAAAGTCTACGCTCCATACAAAAATTAAAAAAAAATATATGGAGAAAAGTCTACGAGAGGGGTGAGGGGGTATGACATGTTCAAAAATGACTCTACGTGGTTTATGAACAGACCTTAAGGCAATACCAGCGAACAGTGATTCCTAGGCGGAAAAAAGTCGAAAAATCAACTTCCTCATTTTACAATAATATTTTTCTAATTTTGTACACTATTTTAAATTTCTTTTCCCAAAATTTTATGAAGATTGGATAAATATTGTGCTCCCTATAATTTATCAAAGTATGGGTCCTACATGGTCGTGGTTTTTTATTCCCATATAAAATGTATGGAGAATCGGAAAAAAAACTTCAACTAAGTTTTCAAATGTGAGCACACATGCCACAATAAGCTTATTTTGAAGAATTTTTAACCAGCTTTCCGAAAATTTGGGTTTCATCTTTCGCAAACTTGCGCAAATACGGTCTAAAATCAAAACTCATCATGGGGCACCTCAAATTACATGAGAATTAATCCTATGGTCATGATAACAAACGTCATTGGACTCATCCGGGTTAATGTTCCGGTTACTCCCGGGAGGGTAACCTGATTCAGATTTGGATGAAAACCCATCATGTGACACATCAAGTAACATGTAAACTCAAAAATAATTGCAAAGATGAGGATATCAAGTTTCCAGCACCACATTGACCACATCCGGTTTCTTATTCCTAGTACTACCAGGAAAGTGTTCAAAGGGTCAGATCTCACGATAGCTGTATATATAAATTTAAGTGTTTATTTTCAAATAAATTTATATGTAATGTGAGGACCAATTCATTGTAGCAACCCATTTGTGATTTCGACTGGTTACTGCATGGTCCTCCGGATCATCCGGAAGATGCGGAATATTTGAAGACTTTCGATCTAGAGTGACAAGATTTGTCCATACATTTTTACAAAGGAAAACCATACATTGGTACAGAAAACCGACTGCTGATGCAATGCCCAGGATCCATAAAGAGAAACGATACCGTATCCTGGCTCCTTGGCAAGATGCACTGCTGCTTCATATTTTCAAATTGATAAACTTCAGTTATTGTTGTCATTTCATACGTTAAATTTATTTCAACAAATTTGCTGCGGCGTAGAAAGCATGCGGATGCAGTTTTGTTATTGTTTATCTTCCAGAAGGTGATAATTAAAACTCAAAAAATACAATTTTGACTAGATGAGTCGAATGGTATATATCACTCGGAGCTTTTCCAAGCGATCTGTCTACCCTTCTTTTGTAAAAAAAAAAAGTAAAAAGACTGAACACGCATTTTGGAATAAATCATAACAATCATCAAAATGACTTAACGTTAAATCTTCTGGATTTCCTTAATTGAATTTTACATGAAACTTGTAGTCAACATTAAAATAATAAAAGCAGGACATTTCTATTATTGATTTAAATAATAAGATTTATTATTATATAAATACGAATTCTTAAAACTCAATATTTTTCATATACTTTCATCATGAAAAAAATTTAATTCGATCAAAAGTTGTAATTCTTCGAAAAATATATATTTTCTGGATACCGTTATTTGGACCACCCTTTTTAAAAAATCGAACACCCTTATGACAAAATGAAAATTTCGGGTCATATATTCTTCGAAAAGGGACAAACCCACCAATTATTGCAGAATTCTAAGATCCACTTCATCTCTTTGGTTTCGAATTGTTGTATTATCAAATTTTGCGAATGTTCCGGAACTTCCGGAAGACCATAACAAGGCCAGTTAGAGCCGCACATTGGTCTCCACATCGCTTTGCTACTTACTTTTTACGTACAAACGATTTTAAAAAGAGCCGTAATGCTTTAGAACGAGACTAATGAATTTACCATTTTATCGGATGTTCCGGATACTCCAGGACGCCATAAAATGGCCATATCTGGAAATTATGGCCTAATTCGACAATGTAGATAACATATTTGAAATCAACGGCACAAAATTACTTGAAAACAGCAGCTATACTTATGATTATGGATATCCATTTCACGACGTTTTTCCAGCTCAATTTCAAAGTATAGTGAATGATGAACTGACTGGTGCGAGACTACCTGGTCACTCGCTCCGCAATGCTAGATCTAAATGAAGGAATAAGAGCTAGAGTAATGTGTTGCGCGTGATACTTCGCGTTTATGAACGCGAAATCACGTGAAATCGCTCTGTAAGTTCATCTCGAGAAATAGGAATGGTGACTGTTGGACAAAGTTGTTGGTCTGCTCATGCACGGCAAGTTCATCGTACATCATATTGGTCAAAGTGAGATGTTGGCAATGAATATGCCTGAGTCAAAAATGATAAGCCGCAACCCTGCTTGAAAACACATAACTTAGCTGTGGAAATTCCAGTTTAGACTTTTTTTCGCCTTTTGTATGGAATTGAATCACTGTGCGGCTCCGGCCTCGCCCGAATGCAGATTAAATAAGGAAAATGTATTCAGAATGTTTGCCGGATCTCGGTTTGAAACACAACAGTGAGGTCCGAATGTTCCTCAGAAGCACGGATGTCACAACGTCGGTAGTTCGCAACAGTGTGCTGATTCCTGACGGGAAGCGCAGAAATTATTCAACTTATGGTCACGTTAGTCCAAATTTGACGGTTACTAAAGGGCTGCTCCAAGGTGCAATCGCGTGAGTACATGTACAGTCTGGCTAAGTTATAGAACGAAACTAAATATAAACGATACTTGTAGTTGCACGCTAAGCTCAGTTTACCCATAATCGCAAAAAAGTGCGCATACTCATTGATGGCACTTTTCGCTGTTATGGGTATTCTTCACCAATATTTGGGTAAACTGAACTTAGCGTGTGGATGAAGGTAACAATTAAACATTGAATTAAATTAAGCACGACCAAGTGACGGCTACATACTCTTCTTTTAACACGTTTGTACCACTTAGTGTACAGGGTGCGGCAGAAACTAATGCGAAAATTTGTTCTATTTCTTTCAATTCCCATTTCCAACTAATTCAAGCAATAATATCAACATTTTCGAGTGCAGTTATCTTTATTAAGTTCTCTTAAACAAATTTATTCAATGTGTCCCCCATTTTTATTAATAACATCCTCGAGCCAACGCCGGAAGCCAGAGCATGCCTGTCGGACGTAGTCCTCCGACATTGACTGCCATGTGTGTGTTATGGTTGACTTCAGGGTTTTCACACTAGGGTGTGATGTTTTGCAGGCTCGTGCTTCAACATATGCCCAAATCGAATAATCCAACGGATTAAGATCTGGACTGCTAGGGGGCCACAAATCCTTCGGCCAAACCTTCATGTTATCGTTCAACCATTGTTGGGTTCGATTGGACGTGTGACACGGCGCTCCGTCCTGCTGTAAGACAACGGTTTGGTCCTCGGAAGCACTTGGTCCTTTAAAATACCGATATACACTTCGGTATTGATTTTAACTCCAGCATCAATGAAACAGGCGGCATTTTCAAACCGTTGGACGCCACCAAGCCGAACATCATGACACCAGCCGGATGTTTGGTTTGAAATTTGAATTTCACTTTTTCCGGAACGTTCTCCATTTTCAGCGGTGAAGTGAACCGGTCCGTGCGGCTGTTGGCCACAGCATCGATGCTGAAAAGCTTTTCGTCGGAGAACAGGATTATAATGTTTTCCTTCTTCAACAAGGAAAGCTATCTCTTGGAACGAGTCACTCGTAGTTCCTTGACCCGGTCCGTAATCAAGTCGCGTTTCACTCTGGCTCTGGAAGATGCATGCAGGTCTTCATTGATGATTCTCCGCATGAATTTCTTCGAAATATTGGCTTCCTTTGCAAGTTTTCTTATGGAACGCACCGGGTAGCGAGCAATTTTTGCACGTACCGATTTGATCACGTTCGGCGTGCGTGCAAAGCGCGGACGTCCGCTTCCCGGCTTCCGCTGCTTAGGACCATCCTGCGGGACTTTTTTATGCGGTAAACTGTTGCCAAATGGCACCCTACCACCTTGGCAATCTCTTTCGGCTTCTTCTGGGCGAGCAACAAACTGGTGATTACTTTTTTCGCGAACATTTTGACGAATAATAAAACAAATATAATGTTTGGAAGCAGCACTTGAAAGTAAACATAAACAAATACACTTTCGACCGAAATTACTCACTAGCTACACGAATTAACCCAATACTCAAGTTTGAACATTTTCGCATTATTTTCTGCCGCACCCTGTACAGTAACACATTTCAAATTAAAACTAATTCGCGAACTGGGACACGGCCTTAATCACTTTTGCACCAGTATTAAACGAACACGCTCATCCGGATTTACCCAAAATTAAGTAAAGGTATTCCATAATCATAAAAATTGGAACTACTCTAAACTGTGTACCCGACCAAAAGGTAACAACAAAATGATTTCATGTTTTGTTATTCAGTAACGCTGTTTTTACAACGGATGTTGTTAAAATAACATAAATTGTAGCAATAAATCCTCTAGAGGTAACAAAATTATAGCAAACTATGATATAGATATAACATAAACAAAAAAAAATTTGTTACCGTTTTGTTACGATTGCTACATCAATCATATCAGCTAGTGTTAGAATTCATTTATTTATTTACGCAGATTGTGACTACCATTATATCTTAATTTGTTATAAGTATGTTTTACAATTATCCAGATAAAAACGTCTTAAACAAATTGATATCTTAATCAGTTAGTCGTTACAATGTTTGTTATAATCTTGTTATTTTTATGTTATACGCTCCAGGTCAGGTAACGTTGTCTAAACCCAAATTTGGGCAAACTTACGAACCAGTCGATTTTGGGTTAGTTCTACCCATTACTATAAAAAGTGGTTTTTATGTAAATTGGGTGGAATATTGGAACAAAAAATACCAGCTATGCATAGACTTTTTCTTTTTTATTCTTTTGAAAAAAAAGTGTGTAGTTTCAATATTATATTTGAGGTATGGTTATATTATACTTACAGCGAGCAAGTTGAACAGATAGTAGCCTAATCCCCTCACGGAATCCGCAAGCGGAATCAACAAAGGGTAGCAGTTCCATTAGTTGTCCCTTGACAATACTCATCATGGTGTCTAAATCAATGTCATTACTTATTCTATATCAGTTTGTTACTTTACTTTACTAGGTCAGCTCGAACAGGCTCTGCTGGAAGTGGTTGGTTATCCCTAGCAAAGGAAAATAACAAGCTGATATCATACAAGTAACAAGTTCTGTTATCTCAGTTATCGTTTTTATTTCCGCTGTTATCGCATAACACATTAAGTTATCACCATTGGCAAACTTTGTTATCATATGTTATCATTTTAAACGCAATATTTTTTATGAACGTTATAAGTTGAATCGTAAAACTATAAATAATTCCGGCATATTTGAACAAGAAATTTTGCTTGTAATCCAAATTTTTTTTTTACAGTTATTAGCATGAGCATTTGATTTCAAATTGATAACATAATTTGTTACCATTTCAATAAATTTGCATACAATACAGGATTTGTTCTCAAGTTTTTCGCAGTGATAACAAAATAAGTTATTATTATGATATTCAAGGAGTATTTTTTTGTCATTCATTCTGCTATTTTGGCTGTTTATTCAGCCTAAATGATAACATATTCAGTGATCAAAAAATGATAACCGGGTATTAAAACTTGTTATCAATTTGGTATAATCCTTTGCTCGGGATAGCTTTCGCTGATCGAAAAATCGAATTTCGAGAATGATTTTTTTTGGGTAAATATTATAAAATAGAGCAAAATTATAATGTTTTTCAATTAGCAGTACGTTTCCGTATCCAATGCCAGTGAAATCTGCTAGATTAGCTGAATAATCGTTTTGTTGATTTGATTTTATTAAATTTAAACCTCACTTTGTTAAAATGGTGACTGACGCTGCCGGGTATTCACTACATTCTTATAGCTTCATTAAGGATTGAAACAGATTTACGAATAACCGAGTATGATTTGCCCACTTTCATAAATCGCCTTACCCATGGTTTGAAGTTTCAGCCGGTTTTATGAAAATTGGTTCAAGTCACTCAATTTTTAGTAGATCAGAATGTGCGTGAAATATCGTACCTCACAAAACAACCAACAATTTAACATCAGGATTGGGCGATCCCTTTTTTTTTAACTCAATATTTCTATCTGTTTGCTTCTGTCAGTTGAACTTTGGAAAACACTAAGTATGCATCGTGGTTTTTTGTGATAAAGTCGGCATGTCCAGAAAGTTCCACTGAAATCTAAGAGGGTGCCATTATTCAATTTAATCTCCACTTTCTACGAACTTGAGCCGAATTCGACTTAATTTTGAGATAAACCAGCGGCCGTGCAATCAACATTAGATCTATTCTAATGATCCCTAATACAATACCTCGACCGAACAGTTTTGATGCATTCCAGAACCTGTCTGGTTAAAAGGCTTGAGCTCAATAAAGTATCACTTCCCTTCCAGTTCCATGCTCAAACGCATTAACGCAGCTGCAGCATGCACCAACAATGCCTATGCTTGTTTTGATTCGTTTCACTAGTTTATTAGTGGTCGATTGCATCCCGGAAAAGTCGTGAGTGCTTTCCCGACCTCCTACTAGGATCCGTTCCGAATAAATAGACCATTCATCGGAGCAGCGCAACAGCAATATTTTGAATGATGTTTTCTGTTGTTTCAAATGGTAACCAAAGAGTCTGAAAACGGAAGTCATGACTCTTATCCGAGTTTCCCCTGAATCGTGTTTTCTTGCTTCCCCGAACGTAATTAATTACAATTTTAGAGTGATAATTGAGATATGAAACTGGAAACGGGTTACGATTCCAATTAGGGTTCGTCATAAATTTTGAATGCTCTTCATTGTTAGCCGCAAACAAGGGAAACCCGGTTTAATGACATTTCCATCTGGAGTTTTTCCCGAAAACGTCAAGTGGCACTTTTTTTTCGGGGGCAAAGCCCTCCTTACTGTAAGAAACGCAGTGCCAGTGCGAGCGCATGAACAGCATGAACTAATATTGATTTATGATTGTTACTGCCTTGAAGTGAGATTTATGTACGCCCAGCAAGGGCTGCTTACGATCCGAGAAAAATGCAATTTGTCTTGCTTTGTAATGCAAGGCTTGACGCTAACTAACTTCAGTTGATCATAGTTGAAAAATTACACCGCGGCGGAATGTAAATGAATGCTTTTCGGAGATCCGAACCGTAAAGGGCAAGAATCTCAATCAATTTCCAAAAACGGAATATCCAAGGGGATTAAGTTGAGTCGCTTTCAGATTTCAATTCTTGCTCGAAATCAATCTGCCAGCGTTCGGCCGGGTTCGTGCTGTTGTGGTTGTAAGTGAGAGCAAGCCTCGTTTTGAAACGTTGCCAATTGGGTTTAATTTAAATCACTTAACTAATTCATGGCTCTCCGAGTGACTGTGTGCTTTTGTCTGTATTGATTCAACACATGGACGGAATTCTACACCACACGAGTGGGGAAGAGACTGAGAAGAAGTTGGTGGATAAATGTCAGTCTCTAGAAATAGATGTCACACTTTGGTTGGTTGGGTGGGGGAATTCTGTCACATCGATCATGGGAGCGAAAAAAAAATCGTGCTCGGTGGTAAACGATATGGAAGCGAAGATATATGACACGTTGGGAAATGTGTTTTTTTGTTAAATTGCGGCACCGACTGTTTTCGGGTCACGTTTTGCGATAAGAACAAGTTCCTCGTCGTTGAAGTTTTGATTGATAAGTAATTTGAAGGAAGGTGTTAAATTCAAAGGGATCTTTGAATTTAAGCATACTGGTTAATTACTGGGTGCATGACTTTTAACTATCTGAAGTTTCCTTGATTTGAGATACACTTTCTTATTCCTTTGGTGATTATGGTTCTATAGTGTTTCGTCCGCAGCTTCAAATGCATTACCTGCTCAGCAGCGTTCTTACAAATGTATCGGCAAAAATTTAATTTGAACTTCTCTTTTCTATAGAATTTTTGCCCAGAAATCTCACCAAAATCCGTTTTTACTTAAGTATTCCGTTGAACCCTCGGTTCTGACTCAGTGTTAGATTTGACTGCTTATTTGCATGTAACGGACGATAGTCTTATGGCGGACGAATAACCCGAGAGTTCTAGGCTAACCCTGCTTGTTATCAATACTTTCCAACGCAATTGCCGAACGTTATTTTATTTTATTTGTTTATAATTTGTAAAATACTGCTATTTCATCTTGTTAAACCCTTCGGTTCGATTGTAACGTGGAATCTGAAACTTGAACAGCAATGGTGTTTCCTCTGGTGCCAAAGTAATGAAGTTTGGTTAGAAACATTTCAGATGGGTTTTCTCTGTAAGGAATGTCAAAATGTTCGTTTAGTTGGGAGTTTCTCAGTTTGATAATTTTCCTTTGGTTTGAGGTTTTTTGGTTTGATATTTTTCCTTTCCTGAAAAAAATTGCACACGGTAGATTTTGCCAGTTTCAATGATTTTGCCATTGTTGAAGCTGAGGAACGAATTTTATCCAAATTAGAATCTTTTTTTATGGTTCTGTGCGGATCCTATCAGAGTTTCCTAGTGGCCAAATTAAAAAATTGTCTCGCTCCCATCGACATTTCTTTTTGAATTATATAGATTTAGCTTCGATTAATTCAAATATGAGTTCAGAATTGCTGTAACACGTCTAGTTTTTGAGAGAAATGAGTTTTGAATTCTTAAAAACACGTATACCTATGAAAAATGAGTTTACCTGATAGCCAAATTGCATTTTGACTCTGCCCTTTGAATGTTGAACTTGGATCTCATAGAATGAACCTTCCTGAAGCCATTGGTGCTCACAGATTTTTTCTAACACGATTGAAGAGGTAAAGAGTTTTTATTTACGAATTTTCATGAAAATTCTGTATTCATGTTGCAAAAAGTTTGGCACTCCCACACACGAAAACACGGTACCGCCCAAAACTGACACATACGAGGACGGGGTCAATAATGCCGGGGTAAGCTTTAAAATGCAACTAACCATTATCATTTTTCATAAATGCAAATTTTTAATCAAAATAGAAATACAGAAATTGCATGAACACGTGAATTTTTATGCCATATAATTTAACTCAACATTCAAAAGGTGAATTCCATTTTTCACAACAGGAATGCACAATTTCTATCAAAAAATTGTAGTATTGTAAATAAAAACCAGCTTTACTCATCTATTATACGTGTTAACAGAAATCTGTGAGCGCTAATCGATTCAGGGAGGTCCATTCCATAAAACCCAAGCACATCATTCAAAAGGCGGAGCCGAAATTCAAGTTTTTAATTTCAAATAGTAAATCTTAATTTTCTTGAAAATTCGTAATTTCGTGAATTTCGTATTTCTCATCAATCTTACGTTTTAAAGGAAATGTCACGAATGAATTCAGGGATTTATTCAAGCTCTAGTACAGTTCTAGTACACTGAATAGAAAACCTTATTTTTCATGAAAACTCGCAATTTCATAAGTATAAACCCGTTTTTCTCACCAATCTTACTTGTTAGGAAAAATCTGTGTTCACAAATGGATCCAAGGGATCCATAAAGATTCTTCTTCCAAAAACAAGGTTGACAAATTCGTCAAAAATGCGAGTTATTGAACGGGAGGATTGCCCAATAAATGGGAAGTTTATCCCGCTCTTTATCCACTGTAAGCATCGAATAATTGGCATTGAAATCGCTTCAATCGGGTGCCCTGATGGTCCCATGCGAAGATAAGCCCAAAACATGCTGAAGTTTTCAATTAAATGAGAATCGACAATATACTATGAGATTCACAAGTATACGATCTTCAGTCGCACTCTCTTGCTTCGCTATTGTCAAATTTGTTTCAGCTGATAGTCTTTTGTGATCATATCAGATAGGAACTCGTGAAAATTTGAGGCCGGACTACGAAAATCCCTCATTATTAAAAAAAAGAATTGCAAGAAAATCCAGGTCGGGAGTCAGAGCAAATCATGCCCATCTTGATCCACAAAGCGTTATATGAAGTAAATGAAGCCATGCAACTGCGTGACTGTCTGCACACGGATTGGTGGCTAGCAAATTCATTTGTCTTCATAGCTGCACCGCTTAGTGCCTCGACAATTGAGTCAACTATAGGGGTTTCATTTCATTCTTTTCAACTTGTTAAAATGGTTGAATAGTTACCATCATGAGCCGTCACGCTGCGGGCCACGGTTCGAATCTCGATTACGCATGTAGGTTGATTTTTTTGTTAGCCATCGGACTCTCACACTCATCACCTTCACCTGCACAACATCACCCTCCCATTGGATTCTTCAAAGAGAATTGATGGTTTGAATTTTTGCCCACGATCAACGTGCATTTTTCAAACAAAGTTTCTGCTGATTTTTCCAACCGCTAAAGAAATTTTATCTAGCGAAAGAACAACTTCTAGTTTCAACAAGTTTCAGCCGCAATTTCAGCAAATGAAAGTTTAAAATAGGTTTCTTTAAGTACCCATAAGTAGCAATAAAACTGCATAAGGGTTGAACGGCTACTTCTTAGAAAAGACGTTACCAAATTCTATACAAGCTGACAGTGAGTTTTTAAGTAGCATTAAATTCTCTCAAGTGTTCCATGAAAGCTCCCTTGAAATCTTTGCATAGAAAAGTACGGTGAATCAAACAAAAATAATTCTGATAATTACATATCATTCTTAAATATAAAATCGAACAAATCGACCGTCGACACAGCAGTCAAATGAAAAAGAAAAAAACACGATGTTCTTTTAAGGGTCACATCACATTATAAACTAAAATTTGAGGCTCAATGTTGGCATCGGAAGGCAAAAATTCTCAATTAGATTTTCTTCTACCGATGCTTCTATTTAAATTTTCTCTGGAAGCTGCTTAGAATGCTTAACAGTTATGTCGTGCGTACTTTCAAATTCATAAAATGACCTTGGAAACTGAATAGGACGCTATAGACAGATTTCAGAGAAGCTGCTAAGAAAAAAATACTGATAGATGATCATTGGAAGCATCTTGGCAATTTTTGGATTCTCAGCAGGTTATTCGAATAATAAAATATTTGACCTTAGATTCCACACCGAGTTCAACAACAAAGTGTCAGTGTTGGTTCAAATATTTTTTGTTGATATTCCCACAACGACTTTTCGTTTGCCTGACTAAGAATTTCGAATCACTCTAAACTAACCAAACTTAATCATCACCATGCAGAAGTTGTGGTATTTTCATCAAATAGGAGTAATCAAATAAACTTGATTGAATTGCTGTCGAAATTGTAAATTCTAGCCTCTCTCCAGCTTAGGATCTAGTAACCATCCGCATCCCAAATTGAACAATATTTGAATCTGATCTATTCTGACGCCTAGAAAAGCGCAGTTTAATTTTATATATAGCTGGTTATTATTATTTTATTTTTTGTTTTCTATTAATCCATGTATGGTATGTAGCATACATGTTTCTACTCAATTTCATCGTCTCGCAGTTCACCCACCACTCACAAACAACGAACTAAAGGTTCATTTGCCGTGTTTGAACTTAACATTAAACGTTAGTAAACGTGATTCGGAAAAATACGGAACAAAGTGATTAATATGAAAACAATGACCCTATGATGACGGATATGACTAACGTGACCTGTTACTGATGTAAACTACATGGAAAGGTCTATTCAACTGCTTTAAATTGTTTTCTGTTAATGTGTGCTTCATTTCGAACCATCAGATATTTATCTTCATCAAAACATTCACTCTTTTCGACAATAGTGCAATTACAATCAGCTGTTATATCATGAAAAAACCAAAAATTTTTGTTATTGATTTCATAAAACGAACGAATTAATAGCAACATAATTTTCCACGCAAATGAGTTCGTTTCTCGTAGATTTAAAGTAAGAAGACTAAAAGTGAATTACGGCATATTCCGTCAGTATCACACGCGATGTTTGTGCCTTTATATAAACGTCCTACGACTTCGTAGTGAAATAAATGAGCAGAATATGTGACACTACTGGTCAAACTCTTGGTCTCATATGCAGCTCTATAGCATGAGTTAGGCCCTCTCATCATCGGTAAGGTGAAAAAAAAAATGACCTTTGAGAGGTGTATTTTGAAAAAGTGAAAAATGTGACATCTTAAATTCACGAACATTCTACTTCACTCGCTCACAAATTGGAATGTTGTGGATTAAGAATGGGACTGATAAAACTGTCGGTACGGTTGAATTTTGGAATCAACAGCTGCGCTCAATCAGATGGCAGATTCTCTTACAGTTATGTCAGATATTTCATCAGAGGATGTGAAGGACTGTATCGTTTTGTTGGCCTTGTGTTTCTCTTTCGAAGTGTTACACAATGATCAAATAGCAGTAATATTTATTCAGTTATTCGTTGACTTCGCCAGGTCACGCACTTTCTTCTTAATGTTACACATTAGGTTTCGAACAACTGTTCCATTGATGCTTCTGGTCACATTACCCCAATTCTTTTTGAGTTTGTCGACGCCAGTGGCTTCTGTACCTTTCTTCCGAAGATTTGGTTTCATCCAAGCCCAACATTTTTCAATGGACCTTATATGGGGACAATTTGGAGGCTTCATCGCCTTCTCTACAAACTCGACTACGTTTTCGCGATATCAGTTTATTATGGAACGAGTACAATGTGCCATGATGCAAAACCAGGCTAAAACGGTGTATGACCTTTGTGCTTTCGGACGAGAGCACACTTTTTGAAGACATTCCTTCCGGTAAACTTCGGTACTCATGTTCGCAAGTGTTAAAAATGCGAAGATTGCATACCACGTTGGCAAATTGCTTGTCAAACCAGTACTTTCTTTCCAAATGTTTCACAAAAAAAAATGTTCTGAGTTTAAAACATCGATTCCGGTTTTAGTCCAGCTTAACATACGTTTCGTCGCCCAAAATAATGCACGTTTCCTTCTTGCTCAAAACCTAATTTGCTACTTTTTGTCCAACTCTGGTTTAGATGGGCCAGGTTTACGACCATGACCAGGTAGATCCAGCAACGTATTATACGTCCCGAATCGTTTCAGCGTATTTTGAACCGCATGAACGCTAACTCCTTCTTGCTTTTCGCCAATTTCCTCATCGAAAAACCAGTTTCTCTCCGTACAGTATTTGGTCAAAAACGTAAAATTTCTTCTGTCAAACCTTTCATTGTTCCACTTGAGTGAAAATATAAGCTGCAAAATTGACTTGTTTACTATGCCGAGAACTCGAATAAAATGCACAGCTGTCAAATTAAGTCATAGTCATAGTCATAACAGCTTCAATGTGAAACCATAAAAACGATACGGTCTTTAGTGGAGACTTAATGAGTTGATGATATGATGAAACAATGCGGGCCAAATCAAAACAAAAGAAGAGACATAAGTTGGAGAGGTTGTTCCTATTTACAGAAAGGTTTTTTTTCATGGGGGATACGTTCCACTTTTAGTATGGAACCGTGTAAAAAAAGACTAAATAGAGTTGATAAACTAACATGCCTAAACATTTTATGTTGCTTCGATTTTGTTTGTATGCGTTACCTTTCCATGTAATGGTCAAAATACAGTTTTTAAAATGTTTGAGTATTTACACCAAAAATTTTGTTTTTTTTTAGAAACTGCCATATGAATACTTTTTGCCCAAAACGTAAAACGTAATTCAAATTAGCTAAGTTGTTCCGTTCTGGAGTTAGCACCGAAAACAAACCGTGTAAAAAACCTTAGTGTATTTGTTTACAAACCATCTAAGCAATAAAAAGCCAGTCACCGAGACTAGAACTAAGAACCTTAAGATAGCTGACCTCAGCTGATGCCACTGGACCATCTGAGGACCAGCTGATGTCACTGGACTGTATATCAAATAAGTGGACCTGAAGGCATACAAGAACCGCTCATTTATGTAACACTATTCCGTTGTCCTATCTTAAATCCGAGAAATAAAAACGGTGCCTGTATAAGTAACAGAGCCAAATGTTGAATTTAAATATGGTGCAAACAGATTAATTTCACCCTATGATAGGAATTTTTTTACTATTAACGTGGAAAGTTTTGTTGATCACAGTATAATCGTTAATCTACCTCTTTGCGTGCGATCTTTTTTAATTAGCTCGTTTATTTGTTATGCTCAGGCATAGTCCAACACTTTTCGGAGCCGATATTCAATATTGTTGTAAACAATGTTTTATTTTTCGATTTTTGTTAAAGTGGGGGTACCAATTACTCGTGGCTAGCTCGAGGTTAATGGGTCACATTATCGTTTGAAGGGCTAGGCAGGTAACTTATCTGAGATATTTTTGGCTGATCATGGTAGCTACAAGGCTGATGCAAATTTCAAAATGTTTGCTCCCCTAAGCTGGCGTCGATTACAATTTGGGTCCTGATAGTCCCCTAAAAATTTGAACACATTTGGTTTTAATTTGGCGTGTGCAAAGCTATTCAAAGTTTGTATGAGACTTAGTATAAAAAATCTCAAACTTACATTTCAGATCCCCTAACATCTTGATATATATGTCCTTAAACCAAATCTAATTAAAATTCATATAGTGTAAGTTGCCAACTATCAAAATGCCTGACATGTAAATTTTATACAAAAATAGTAATTCAACAAATAAAATAATAAGAACTAAAAATATATAATATACATAAAATACATAAATATAAAATATATAAAATAATAATAAAACAAAAATAAGAGTAAAACATCATACCTAAAGTTTGTATTTTATGTTTTATTGAATAACTATTTTAATATAAAATTTACATGTCAGGTATCTTCGGCATTTTGATAGTTGACAACTTACACTATATGAATCTATATTAGTTTTGGTTTAAGGACATAATATCAAGATGTTAGGATCTGGAAATGTAAGTTTGAGATTCTTCATACTAATTCCCATACAAACTTTGAATAGCGTGTGCAAAGCCAACTTAAAACCAAATGTGTTCAAATTTTTGGGGGACTATCAGGACCCAAATTGGCGTCGATTAAGCTTAGGGGAGCAAACATTTCGAAATTTGCATCAGCCTGAGCTACATCTACTAAATCCTCGGTCCTCGTAGTCCCTTTCAGGAACTAAAAGCAGATGGGTGATCACAGCTTGCTGGGCAGTAGCACGGAAACAAAAGGATAGTATAACTGGGACACAATTGCAGGGAATTTACTAGAGTGGATGGGAGGGGGGTGATGACTTACACTCTTAGATAAGACAAACAAAGGAATTCGTAAATCGCTTGCATGTAGAGGAGATCACGCATTTCCAAAACATCTCTTATCCCACGGTTATCTACCTCGGGCCACTACGGTATCCAAAAGTCGTGCTCAGGAGACATCATTATCCGGGTAATGCGGAACTGCGTAAGCGATGTCATTATAACCGGTTCCGCAACCTACATAAATTGCTGTCGACCAGATTAATTCTGTACAGATGTGTGTCTAGCGAGTAGTGATTGGACATAAGTCTTGACATCACACGTATGAAATCGCGACTTACATCCATATCTTTGAACCACGATCTCGACGAAAAATTGGGAATAATAGAATGTAACCACCGCCCATGAGAATTACTTGTTCAATTGTTTTGCCAACTTTGAACAGAGCTCGGATTTTCTAATCGTAAAAATTCATCATGTGAATTTCTTCTTACAAAAATCTCGCCTTCTTGTTCGCCCACCTTTGCTGAAGAGTCCGCTTCCTCATTGCCTGGAATTTAGCCATGTGAGGGGACCCATACAAAGGTAATCTAGATTCGTATGAAGAACTGGGTACTCAAGTCGGGCATTTGTTCGACGTTTTCAATCACAATGTTGTTACTGATTCCACACTTGATCAGTATTCTAGTTGAGAACTCCCAGAAGCGGTTTTACTCGTGTCAGAACCTCCAGGCTAATATTATGTGTGTGATCTAATTATTACTTTTTGCAAAACTGTAAACTGTAACTGTAAAAACCCTCATTAATCCACCGATGGTGAGACTGAACCCTTCTTACATTTCACCAGAATGACAAACTCAAATGTGGGCAATATTGTACTGGATACATATTTTCATCAGAAATTCCAAGAAGATTCAGAAATATTCAATATGCCATACATTTAGTTGATAAAATGAACTATTTGTCAATCCTGAATGTATTGTTCAGGATTGAACAAAAATTAAAATATTACCATTAATAGTCTTTAATGACCTGTGTATGTTAGTTATATAAAAGGGAAAATTACATAAATATTAGAAATTTCATATAATCAGTCCATAGAATGAATTATTAGACAATCCTGAGCTTCAATTTTGATTATCGATATGGATTCAAGATGCTTAATAAGTACATATTCGTTGAAAATAGTAAATGGAGACTTTGTGTAATTTTCGAATATACTCGTTGCAGTTCAAAACCAGACCACTCGAGCCAATCGATGCTGCTCTAATTCTATAGAGTCGTATAGTGTGGCTAGTCCGCTGTATGTGCTATACAACGCACCAGATGCGACACAATAGAATGCAAGCGGCATCGATTGGTGTGATTGGTCTTGTTCGGTTTTGCACTGCAACGAGTATATTGTCATCTCACAATTATGTGCTCTCAGGTATTGTTTTGGTCATATCTCCATGAAGGATTATCCAATCATAATGAAATTTTGACCAGTTATTTAGAGAATTCATAGCTTTGATTTGGCAAAACTAAAATCGGTACACAAATAGCTCAGTTTGTAATCGGAGACTAAACTGTTTGATTACTATTATAATAGGCCTTCAAGTACTGTTTCGTTCATGTCTTCGTAACGAAATGTCCGAATGAAAAAAAATCAATGGCGTTCTATGGGAATGTTGTAGCTTCCATTTGCCGTCAACAGAACTGAAATCGGTTCACAGATGGCTGAGAAACCGATGTGACATTATTTGTAACGCACACACACACACACACACACACACACACATACACACACACACATACATACACACAGACATGTGCTCAGTTCGTCGAGCTGAGTCGAATGGTATATGACACTCGGCCCTGTGGGCCTCGGATAAAAAGTCGAGTTTTCAAGCGATCTTAATACCCTTCTACTGATGTAAGAAGGGTAAAAACGGTCACTGGGGGCAGCCTGTCCTTTTTGAATTTGAGACTATCTCACTTTGTTCTGTGCTTCGCATCAAAAATAGCTCCCTCCACAATTCACCTAAAACATTTAGAAAATTCCACGCATTTCTCTAATTGAAGCCGATTTATTTTCTGTCTTTGAATTATCGTCCATTCCGGCGCACCTTTCTAGCAGCAGAAAACTAGTTTTAGCAGCAGTACAAACGGTGTACAATGCGCATAACTAATTGAACCCTTTAGGAGAGAGCCAACAGATGACCTCCCAAGCGCTCTGCTTTCGCTGGGTTCATGAAAGTCGCAGTCGACACCGGGGCTCACCTTTTTTTCAATTTCACGCTTCATCGGTACCAATAATAGTAGTTGCAATAGATGCTGCAATCGTCGCGCGTCCATTCCTTCACTATCCTATCTAAAATTAGCAAAGGTAACGTCTCTCGCCAGAAGTATCGAACAACTCGCGCCAACTTTCGCTTTCGCTTCGACCTGCGCCAGTGTTTATGGTCGTGGTGATTGGTGCGGTGGTTTGTTTGTATTTCCTGCCCGAAGTGGCGCGCGATCGATCAACCACTAGTGCACCAGCGACCTGCAGCTCTACAACGATGATCGGAGCATAAAAAATAAAACATGAACACGGTTATGGTCGTACTTCCTTCTCGTGAGCTCGATCAAAGTTCGATAAGTGCTTCAAATTTATGTCTTTGATCTGGACAGTGTGCATGCAACCACTAACTGCAACCGGAACGTTTCCTTCATAATTTCACCTAAAAGCGATGATGGCTGGTTACGACGACTGTGACAAATCCCAATCTGCTTTCGGTACCCTACTAACTTGTGCATTTGGAACCTGGAGCCCACCCGGCGACGACGACAACATAATCGGTCATTTTGCCTGCAGAAGGCAGTTGGCAGCGGGCCACCTCATCAACACTTGCTAATTCGGCGAATAATTGCAAAATTGTAGAGCCTAGCGGGTAACAATTTTCATTTTCTCAGCAGGTGAACGGTGCGGCGCGGTCTCGAAATTTAGGAAATTAGGTCTTGGATAATTTTCGGGCGATGATGCAATCATCACCGATCGTTCGGAATTTTGAATTTGGGTACCCGGTTTTCAGGGTTTTGTTTTGTTTTCGTGCTTTGAGGGCCAATTGCAAATGACGAGCTTCTTTCTCATGGCTTGGGTGGCTGGGTAAATACACCTTTTCGAGGCGGCACACGACGACGAGGTTGACTAGTTCAGGGCAGTTATGTAACGACCTCGGAGCGGGAAGCGAGAACACGTATATTCACTTATCAGTCAGGTATATTTCCATTCCCGGGTGAAAAACGTCGATCAAGACTAAGATGGAATTGGTATCGGTGGCATCGAGGGGTGAGACTGTTGATTTGCGTGATTGCGATGCTTGATGTGAGGCTTCGTACTGGGTTGGGTTTGGCGGCAACGTGATCAATGTGACGGGTTTGTGGAACGAAGCAAACTTAACTCGTCGCTGCAAAGGTAATTAACTTGATGTAGCTAATTCGGAACTACCGGTGACTATCTGGGAGAGTGCGAGTTGTGAAAGTTGTGTTTACCGCACTTCAAGCGATTGAGTGTAAGATCAATCGCAGATAAACTAGCGACAGGTTTTCAAAGTATCAAAATGTTGAAGTGAACGGACTGTTGCTTTAATTGTCACGTGGTTTTTCCAACATTAGGTCACGTGCTGTGCTGTAACAATTCGATGGATTTATTAATAGTTTGATTTTGTTTTGTGTTCGGATAATTCCAAATCGATCTTACGTCTAGAAAATCCAACATAAGTCGGCTTACCCATAGAACAGTGGCTCTCGTCCGCAAAACGTAAGGTTGTCGTTTGGTTTAATTATGTCTTATGAATCAACTAGACGAAACGTGTTAGTTTATGATAAATATCCTATACAAATGCAAAGTAAATCTATTCTGCAGCCAATATTCCTATACATAAAAACATGAAGATTAAGGTTTTGATATAAGATAGACATATGTTTTGCTATTTTTAGCTAAACGATCCATAAGAGATATCATTAAACTATAAGATAAAGCTGCTTTATTATTTTTTCTTATAGTAACTTCAATTATAATCTAGGAAAAAAGTTGTCAACGAAAATAACATATTTTCTTTAATAGGAATGGACTCACCAAGTTCTACCATTCCATGAACATTAATTTGATTTTACAAAACAAAATCCTTTTGAAAATTAAACTTGTTGAGTAGGTTTAAATTTTGATCATGAAACTCTTCTGAGGTTGAACAACGCATGGAAAACGGAGGATAAACATTGCAGACATATTGCGAGATTGCCTTGCATTACTGACTATCCGGTGAAGTCCACCAAGTTTTTCTGTAATATGTAAGGCTTTTTTTCTTGACTGAATCAATAGATTCATGGAATTTATATTCGTGAGTTGTGATTTCTGAGCTTCTATAAAGGAAAGATACGGTTGGCGTAAATGTGTTTGACATAAGGATTTGCACGACTATCACAAGTACGACCAGCAGGCGGTAAAAAAAACGCAGCTGGATTAGTTTTTTTTGTCCGCTCAATAGAAGCAAACTTGTGTACTAGGGTTTGTGCCCGTTAACTTTCTAAAGACAAAAACTTTCGATGGATATGGATGTAACGTCGGTCGGCAACAATTGAGGCTATTCGTAGATACAACCTTGGCTCATCATTTAGGTTCATTGTTAGTAGCAATCTTCATAAATTTTATTTAACCGATTCAATACCTCAAAATGAGACTCGAATATGAACTAGACAGCGTCTTGAGCTTGCTAATCTTGAGTTAGTCTGAATATAGAATAAAAATTCGTTCAAAAAACTGTGGAAAATTATTCCGTTATTGCAAACACATCTGAGCATGGCTGTATTAAATCATCAAGTAAAATGTGCTTAGAATACAGAATCAAATTTGCTCAGACTGCCGAGTAGTCTGAGCAAAATCTGTTAAAATGCTAAATAAGATACTCTCAAAAAATTAGTTAGATCTGCTTGAAATCCTAAGTACAACTCAATAAGTTCGCCATTCTGATCAAGATACGCACTGTATCATAATCGAAAAATTGGATCAGAATGGTCAGCAACATTTACTCAGAGTTTCTTTCAAAGTCACGAATTCGAATCTTACCTCCAGACAATGTATAAAAATGAACCGGATAAACCGAGGCTGAAAATCTCGATAACCAAGAATAATAAAGACAGTTAATGTAGCTACTATTTCCAATATTATAATTTGTAAAATATTTATTTAACATTCTGAATGTTAAACACAGTTACGAACCAGGACCACGAGGAAAGGCATAGATTTTTGACAATTACTCTTGACGTGAAGTCTGACCGCACGAAAAAAAATAACAAATCGGTAACAAGAACGGTGTAATCGTGGATAGAAACAGGCTTGAACATATTTTTTTTAATTGGAATGGTCTCACCAAATTCTACTTTTCGAGTCAATTTAACTTAAGAAATCTATAATCTTTGAATATCTTTATGGAACTTCTTTAAGCTGTGGAAGTTCCTGTTCTACTATTCCTTCCGTTACACTTGTTCTTTAGCATTGTCAATACATCTTTCTTCAATCAGCAATGAAAACTGGGAACTCGAAAAATGGCAGCATATATTAAAAACCAAGTAAACAGCATATCTGTTTTTATGACTTCGACTGAATCACACACATGTTTCCCAAATTGGTGTACCATCTTAAACACATACAATTAGTTCTGCGAATCTTTAGAATAACCTTGTTTAGGCTTGTGTTCTAAAAGTAGCGTGTCGCCTACATATTTAATCGATATCGACGCTCGCAGTAATGAGGATCTAGGGAGAATTTGTTGTCAGCATCCATTGATTCCTTTAAATCCCTTAAAAGAGCCTAAGCCGTATTACTAGTCTAATCAATATCATTTTTAATTTACATTTACATTTCCTTTTTACATGTGAGCATAGTAGAACCGATTGTGAGAGTAAATGCGTTGTACGTTATTACATAACCGTAAGATTAATGTATTACATTTTAATGCACATTGCTTAGTCGATGGAGATACGATATTTTTTTAAGGTTGGTACGAAAAAGACCTGATTAATAAAAACCTATGTAGACCGTAATCATCCGATAATGGAAAGCAAATTTTACCTAGAATACCAAAAAATACACAAATCCTAATCAAAACAAAATTCCAAAAGAATTGTCAACAAGCTTCGTTGAGAATTATTAACACAAATCTCTATTAATTTATAGTTTGATTCAATCGGATTCCTAAGAAAAAAGTACTTAAAATTCAGAGTAAAAAAGGTGTTGACATTGTCAAAATAAATCTAACCGTGATTATTTTGCATATTCTGCTATGTTGATATTTCAACAACACTCTGGACAAATTCTGTCTGGAATGTTAAACAAGATGCACTTACAACGCGATTAAGATTCGTTTGTAATTCTCAGCTAGTAAGCTCGTTTGTAATCCTTCATAATTCTGATCAGAATTATGAAGGATACATTCTAACCAGAATTTCTCTCTAAAGCCAACGCAAGATTGCTTACAAATCCTTAAAATCCGTAAACTTATATTATTTTTTATTTGGTTAACATTTATACAGATGACACCGAATAAACAATTTCACGCCACAACACTCGATTCGCGCCTCCATCTATCCAACCTAAGCTGGGCCTCACACTCGCCAGATCGTCGAGTAAATGATCTGCTCATCTAGCCCGTTGCGCCCCACACCTTCGTGTACCAGCCGGATTTGATGCGAAAACCACCTCTGTAAGGTTGTTATCCGGCATTCTCGCAACATGCCCTGCCCAGCGTGTGCTCCCAGCTTTTGCCACCTTCATAATACTTGGTTTGCCATAGAATTGAGCGAGCTCGTGATTCATTTGGACGCATTCAAGTGATCATAACTCAAGAATTATACAACATGCACGGTTGATAAAAACGTCAACTTTCAAACGTTATATAACAAGTTATTATATTTCATCATTTCGAACGAACTGTCGCACTTTAGCAGCAATCGATGCCATCGCCCAGTCTGCTGTTCAACAATGACACTATACCAACTGTATTCCTTTTGGCTTGCATTTGTTGTGCATTTATCTGCTCCTTTAGGGCCTGTTCATAAACCACGGCAGGCTTATTTTTGAAAATCTCAGACACACCCCCCCTCATGGAGCTTTCTGCATACAATTTTTTGAAATTTTGTGTGGAGCGTAGACTTTGGTCAAACCCCACTCTTACCTTACGAAGTCTACATGGTTTACTTGACAACCCTCTTACCGCATCCTCGATGTTTCGCCCTTCGCTGCTAATATTTTTCGATCTGATCTGAACTCAGAGGGCAATTTGGAGATTCATCTCTGGCGACCAAATTAACATTGTTTGCGACATACCATTCTGTACCTCTTACGTGTGGCAGCTGGCTAGATTGACCAAACCATAACGCTAAGTCTTGTATTTCTTGAATGAAGAGGTAAAATCTGCTTTTCAGACTCTCTCTTTAGTACCAAACCTTCGACGTCATTGTGAGATGTGATGAAAACCTTGGTTTACAGACGCAACTGCAGATTCTTCACCAAATCATTAATTTTCGAGCGAAGTTATCATAAACAAATTTATACCTAAAGGACATCCACATTACAACGACGTTACTTATTTCGTTCGAGGTTTGTTGCATGTTTAATCATCATTAAAATGCAATAGCCATTAATTCGTCAAAACTCGTTCGTATGGTAATAATGCTCGCTTTTTGGCCCTCGTTTGGTTTCAGGAAGTGATTCGAGTTCTGCGGCACAAAGACTTATATCCTTCTCTTGAAAGGATGTATTGCTGATGGAAAGTTAGGTCCGCGACTTTCGCACATAAAATCACGTGAACACCTGGATTTTGCCATTCGTACCTCAACACCTTTCTCCTCGGCTCTTGGTCCCTAGTGTCACTTTTAAGATAGATGCTTTGTACTCTATCCACATAAAGTATACTTGCCAACGTTAGATTACGAGACACAATGTTGGTGGGAATTTAACACTTTTGCTATTTTGAGGCGAATCACGAAAGGATTCTCTAGATATTTGTGCACAATTAATTTTTCTTTCTCAAGTTCCATGATCGGTTATGTCGAGATGCGTCGATCAATCGAGAAGGCTTTTCATGTAAATTTTCTTCGTCAATGAAATTCACTGTTCGTCCCATATCATTGTTTTGTTCAACCACCGAGACGCGGTGGTATGATAATAATAAATGCGTCAGGTTTACTTTGAATCGAGCTTTAATGCTTTGATTTTCATGATACTTCTGGCCTAAATAACATTGCTGTCTGTCGTGTAGCTATGATCAAGGTAGACTCTCAATGTCCTTCTCCCATCGTAACAACTCTGCTGCCGCACATAGCATGTGTGCTTTTACACGTATTCAACACCAGTCCAAAACACTGCCCATTGCATTTCTGGTGGGTTTCTGAGTCTCTCTGAATTTCCAAATGTTCAGTAGCAATGTCCATATCATTCCGCATGAAGCAAATTATGGCTGGATCTCACCATTGAAATCAATATCCCCCTTTCTTCTGGAAGCCAGCTCATTGCTTGAAGTTTCAAAGACCTTTCTCAAGTTCTTGGAACTCTTCTCTGAAGTTCTTGGAACTTTCTTCTCAAATTCACCTCTGAAGTGTCCTCTAAAGTTCTCTAAACTTCCCTATGAAGTGGTCGAACCTTTCAGAGATTCTCTCGGAAATTCTGGAACTTGCAACTGAATTTCTCAGAATATCCCTAAAAATTTCAAGGAATTTTTCTTCGAATTTATCGAAACATCACTCTGAATTTCATAGGAAGTTGTCTTCTGAAATTCTAATAAATTCAGAAATTTCCCTCCTGGAGTTCTCAAACTGCATCTAACGTTCTCAGGACCTTCCTGTTAAGTTCTCTCAAGCTTTCTCCTCAAAGTATCCTCTGAGATGGTCAGGAGACTACATAAACTTCTCTCTGATTTTTTGTGGACTTCTCTCTGTAGCTCTGGGAACTGCCCTCTAAAGTTCTCAGAACTTTCCTCAAATTCTTTGGAGCATCAAATCTTTAACTTCAGTTTTGGAATTCTCTTTCCTTCCAGAATTCCTTTAAAGTTCACTCACTTCCCCTCAAATTTTTGGACCTTCCCTCTGAAGTTCTGGAGTTCCTCTCTGAAGTTATGGAATTTTCCTCTGAATGTTCTCAGAGCTGCATCTAGAATTGCTCAGAATTTCCCTATATGATTCCCTCTGTGATACTCGCAGGCTTCTTTCTGAAGTTCTCGGAAATTTCCTGGAGATATTCTACTGCGACTTATCTGCCAGTTTCTCAGGAAACTTTCCTGTGGAGTTCTCGTAACTCACCTCTGCAGAGAGTTCTTGGAACTACTTTCTGAAGCTCTCCGAAGTTTTAGAACTTTCTTCATAAGTCTTTGGAATTCGCATCTGAAGTTCACGGAATTTCCATGTGAAGGTCTCGGATATTCCCTGTTAGGTTCTTTTAGCGCTCCTCTTTAATTTTCGAAACTGTCCTCTGAAATTGTAGGAACTTCCCTATGAAGTTTTGAAAAACTTCTATGAGTTTTGAAAAACTTCTTTCTGAATGTTTGCGAACTCCCCTCTATAGTTCTGGGAACTGCCATCTGAAGTTCTCAGAACGTCCAACCTGTAAATTCTGGAACTTCTCCTTTCAGAAGTTCTTGCAACTTTCTCCAGAGGTTCGCAGGAATTCACCTCTTAAGTTCTCTCGGGATTCTCAGGAGACTTCCTTTTCTAATTTTTTGGACATTCCCTCTGGAGCTACTCTCTAAAGGTATGGAATTTTTGCCCTGATGTTCTCAGGAGCTTTCCTCTGAAGGGTGTCGGAGTTTCACCCTGTAAGTTCCCTCTGAAGTTCTCCGGAAGTTTCCTGGAAGAGGTTCTCGAGATTGCCCTAACGAGGTTCTCAGAGAGCTTTCCATGCAGGTTCTCATAACTCACCTCCGAAGTTCTTGGAACTGCTTGCTGAAGCTCTCCGAAGTTTTAGAACTTTCTTCATAAGTCTTTGGAATTCGCATCTGAAGTTCACGGAATTTCCATGTGAAGGTCTCGGATATTCCCTGTTAGGTTCTTTTAGCGCTCCTCTTTAATTTTCGAAACTGTCCTCTGAGAAATTGCCATGGGAACTTCCCTGATGAGTTTTGGAAAACTTCTATGAGGTTTGAAAAGAGTGCTTTTACTAGATACACATGAACTCCCCTCTATAGTTCTGGGAACTGCCATCTGAAGTTCTCAGAACTTCCTTTGAAATTCCTGGAACTTCTCTTTGAAGTTCTTGCAACTTTCTCCAGAAGTTCGCAGAATTCACCTCTTAAGTTCACTTTCAAGTTCTCGAAACTTCCTTTCAAATTTTTTGGACATTCCCTCTGGAGCTACTCTCTAAAGGTATGGAATTTTGCCCTGATGTTCTCAGAGCTTTCCCTCTGAATTGCTCAGGCCTTACCATGAGTTCCCTCTGAAGTTCTCGGAAATTTCTACTCTGGGAAAGTTCTGCGAGATTGCCCTATGAGTTTCTCGAAACTTTCCTATGGAGTTCTCATAACTCACCTCTGAAGTTCTTGGAACTACTTTCTGAAGCTCTCCGAAGTTTTAGAACTTTCTTTATAGGTTCTTGGAACTCACATCTGAAGTTCACGGAATTTCCATCTGATGTTCTCGGATATTCCCTGTTAGGTTCTTTTAACGCTCCTCTTTAATTTTCGAAACTGTCCTATGAAATTGTCGAAACTGCCCTATGAACTTTTCAAAACTTCTTTCTGAATGTTTGCGAACTCCCCTCTATAGTTCTGGGAACTGCCATCTGAAGTTCTCAGAACTTCCTCTGAAATTGGAACTCCTCTTTGAAGTTCTTGCAACTTTCAGAAGAAGTTCTCAGAACTCACCTCTTAAGTTCAATTTAAAGCTCTCGAAACTTCCTTTCAAATTTTTTGGACATTCCCTCTGGAGCTACTCTCTAAAGGTATGGAATTTTGCCCTGATGTTCTCAGAGCTTTCCTCTGAATTGCTCGTAATTCAGTACTAGGAGCTTCCCTCTGAAGTTCTCGGAAATTCCCCGGAAAGTTTTCGAGATTTTCCTATGAGTTTTTTTTAAACTTTCCTCTAGGGTTCTCATGACTCACCTCTGAAGTTCTCGGAACAACTTTCTGAAGCTTCCCGAAATTATCAGAGCTTTCTTCTTAATTTCTCGGAACTCGCATCTGAAGTTTTCGGAATTTCAATCTGAAGCTCGCGGAACTTCCCACTGAAATTCTCAAAACTTTCCCTTAAATTTCTTGTTTCTTCCCTCTGAAGTTCTTAGAAACTCCTCTGGAAACGCTCGAAACGTTCCACTGAAATTCTCGGAACACCGCTATGTACTTCTAAGCCGGAAATTTGAGCAACATTTGTTGAGTTTCTCGGAACTTCTCTCTAAAGTTCCTGGAATATCTCACTGAAAGTCTCGGAACTTCAGTCTGAAGTTGTTCAAATTTAACCCTGAAGTTTTTGAAACGTACATGTGAATTTAAGGAGTTCTTCCATCTCAAAAAAGTACCGAGAAATTCAGGGAAAAGTTCCGAGAACCTTAGAGGCAAGTTCCTAACACTGAGCAGCTGGTTTCCAAGAGCTTTTGAGACGTGCTTGAGGTTCCGAGGGCATTTGAGGAGCAAGTTCCGTAAACTCCAGGAAAATGTTCCGTGAACGTCAGAGGAAAGTTCCGAAAACTTCAGAGGACATATATGAGCATTTCAGAGGGAAGTTCCAAGAATTTCATGGGGAATTTACAAACAAACTTCAAAGCGAGCTCGGAACTTTTCAGGGAATTTTCTTGAAACTACATCTTTCCTGGGGAAAGTTCCTAGAACGTTAGAGAGATGTCCCGAAAACAGTGGAAAGTTTCGATAACTTTAGAGGGAAATACCGACTAGTTCAGAGGTCCAACCATCCAAGGCAGCTCCGAGAGCGCCAGAAGAATGTTCCGAGAACTTCATGCGAATTTGAGAAATCTTCAAAGGGAAGCTTCGAGAGCGTCAAAAGGTAAATCAGTTGAATTTCTAATTTTTTTTTTGAATTTTGTGGAAAAGTTGTAAGGATTTCATGGGAGAGATTCCGAAAAATTCTAAGAAGATCTAAGCTCCAAAAACATCTGGGAAGGTTTTGAGAAATTTAGGGAAATGTTTGAGAACTTGAGGAGCGTTTTCGAAAACTTCAGTGGAAGTTCCGAGATTCAGCATAAGTTCCAAATATGTTAAGGCTAGTTCCTAGAACACAAGAGTAAGTTTCGCGAAAATCAAGGGAAGCTCCGGAAATATCAGAGAATTTTCTGGGAACGTTAGAATATGTTCCAAGAACTTCTTATTCCTCATGCAACTCGGGTAGTTACAATTTTATTTTGATTTGCAAAATTCATCATATGCTATGCAAATAGAATGGAGAGAGTTTGAAGTTCAGAGTTTGAAGTTCAACAGAATTTCAAACAGAACTTCAGAGGAAAGTTCAGATGGAAATTTCGAGAATCTAAAACGGTTCCGAAAGCACCAAGAAGCTAATACCGAGATTTTCAGAGGTAGATTCCGAAATCTTTAAAAGGTAAATTCTGAGAACTTGAGAGGGTAATTCTGCCAACATTAGAGGGAAATTCTGAATACTTCATAGGCAGCTTCCGAATACTTTGGATGGAAATTCCGAGAACTTCAGAGCAAAATTTCGAGAACTGCAGAAAGTTCTCGGAAAAGCTCTCCTAATTTTTTGAGACTTCCTTCCGAAGTTTTCAGGACTTTAGTTTCAGAGAAGAAAAAATATATTTGAAACAGCGTATCAGCGAATGGGTGCAGATGTTTCATTCAACGATATTTTGTCATCAAATCCATTACTGTTCATGCGTTTAATGCCTTCAAAAGTACCAAAGTATAGTGACTAACGCACTGACACATCAGTATCGACTAAACAAAGTGACAACCCTTGATATCCAACGGAAATCAAATCCCTTGTTTTCGGCCTGCAGCCGTTTGTAACCAATTCGAACGACGGTCCTTCTCCGATGACGTCATCGAAAAAATCTCCCAACATGCCTTAATCCCGGTTTGGTATAAATTTGGAACGTCGAAAGATGCCGTTTCTATCAACAAGCGAACGCCAATTTTCCTGCAAGCAACACCCAGCAGCAGCAAACTTTCGCATTAGTCATCACCCTCGTTTCCACAAATTCACCACTCGCTCACACAAACGTATTTGCCAACAATCGCCAGCAGTAGTGTGTCCTCTCCTATGTACTCCCCGTGCTGGAGTCTCACGACCGCGCATTGCACATATGCTATCTGCTCTATAGTTCTGGTTGAATTGAACTCGAACGCCGTTGGAAGCACGCGAACCATCAGCGGAGAATTGTTTCAAATCAGGACAGGAAATGATACCCGTTAACACGGTTTTGTTCTTACACAAGTCTCGTCCGTGTGAGATGATGACGTGCCTTATTTGAACGATTCTTCTGCAAAACATCTTGGTAGTGAGTGACTATGAATATTCAGTCTCTTTTTGAGATCACGAGATGCAAATGCTCTCCTTGTCGCACGCACACGCACCTCAACAGCCGACCGGCAGGATGGCGTAAACGGTGGCCCAATCAAATCGTCCAATGTTTGTTAATACCTACATACATCGAATGAGATTGTTATGTGTGCGCGAAAATTTCTCGCGAAAATTGCCTCCCTAGTAGAGCAGCATAAAGTACCGGCACCGTATGGGATTGGCAGGAATGAGTGCTCGCGGCTCGCTTAGATTGCCGTTCGTGATTTGAACCGTGCGTCGCGAGGATTCTCCGAGGCATCATCCACACGTTCGAGAGGAAGAAAGTTCTGAAGGCCTATCGTGTGCGCCTGAGAAAATGGATTCCCATGAATCGGCAGATTCGGTGACGTAATCAACTCTGCCGGACTTAATTTGGACAGTGAAAAGGTGAAATTGCTCGTTTCGATTGCTGGAAAATAGGATAGTTGGAGATTTGTTGTGGTGAAGGTGTTGCTTGATTGATGAAAATAGCAGTGGTGTGGTATTTTTAGATCGAAGCGAAGAAATTATTATAACGCACCCACACGGGTCTCGGTGAGCCAAAGCACGGCAAGTGGAAACAAAATCCGAGTCAGCCGGTCGTCGTCGTCGTCAAAGCAAATCTTAGTGTTCTCAATTTGTAGAAGTGCCAGTGCGAACGCGAGGTGCACAGTGGGTTGAAGTGTCATGAAAATGTCGTGGAATAGAATAACTATGGCGACTGGACATTTGGTGGGCAACAAATAGGATCGATACTCTTGAAGGATTGTGGACTGGAATACTTCGCAAAACATGATTTCACTATGAGTTGTTCGCATTTGTAAGCCTATCCCGCTTTCGTGTATGTATCGGTAGCAAATTTCTTAGAAAGAAACTTTCGGAATAACTTGAAAGCATATTCTCGGAGGAATTCTTGATCGCAGAAAATTAGAAATTTAGAGCGGAAATAGACAACACTCTTAAAATTGCTGAGACAAATTTGTATGCAAATAGTACGTTATATTCTTGACTTTTTAAGCACTTCTACCGTTGTACTTTAATCGTAATGATTTTCCTCACAATTTGATGCAGAAACAGCTTTGATGTAAAACCAACCGTGCATTCCTGAAGAACCTCTTGTTCTGAACTAAACGCTGTATTCGTGATTACGAAGTTACCCAAATAGCGCAGACAATTATACATGCAATTTCTGCGAGACGTTTCCGCGTAAAGAAATACACAGTGCATCAAGTTTGATATAACTGGTTCAACAGGTGTAACTCGTAATCCTGACCAACTAGATGGCTTCTGTCTTCGACAAAGGGTTCAGTAGATCAGGCCTTTTCATCACCTTCGTTTGCACAAATTCACCACTCACTATAACTTCAGAATTTTATCACTATGCGGCGTTAGTGTGCAAGTAAATTTCCCTAAAAACGCTTTTATCTTTAGATCTTGACCAAATAGATGGGTTTCAGTCTTCGACAAGTAGTTCAGCACGTCAAAAAGCCTTTAGATTGAGCCATAATAGTACGTACGTCACCGTGCAATATAGGCTCTGTTATCATTGACGAGCTATAAAAGCATTGACGGAGGTGTGGGGTTGTATGAGTTTTTTTCGTGACAAAGCTAAGGAAGAAGATTTTTGCTTTCCTTAGTCGGACTTAAACTTAAATGAAGAACATCGTTGGATTCTGATAGTCATTGACCCAGCTAACCCCGTCAACTATTCAAAAGGATCCACTGAACAACATTGTCGAAGACAGAAACATTCTATCTGATCATCTTACCTAGATATAGCATAGGTCATAGGTTTCTGAAAATAATTAATACACCAGCGCTGTGTAGCGGAAAGATTGTGAACTACCGATAAACTACTAGTTATCATTCAATAGGTTTTGTTCCACTGAACAGAATTGTCGAAAACAGAAACATTCTGTATCGATTCTCTTCGAAAATTAATGCAAAACACACACTTGAAAATAGCTTAAAAGTATCGATTCACCTAGAATAGTACTTGATTACGTGCAAAAATGTTGACTTCAGCAAAGTTGTTCCCAAGGCGAAAAGCATAAAGTAGTAATATTAAAGAGTATTCGGCCACTACGTCGCGTTAGTGTGCATGTAAAAGAGTGCATTTTTTAACGTGCTTAAATCTTGCTCCCGACCACCTAGAAAGTTTGAACATTCAGCGATCTCATTCAGAGAGTCAAGAACTTCAAGTGGAGCGTATGGTCAGAATTCTGGCACTACGTGGTTCTAATAGGAATGCAAAATTGAGTAATTTTGAACGAGATTATATCGTGATCCCAAATTCAAACCTACGGCAAAGTTGTTTAGAAGTATTGTAACTGATTATCGACTGTGACTTGGTAGTACTAAGATGATTTCTGTGGTTTTCAGTCTTTATGGATAATGAAAACAGATGATTTTCTATTTTCCGACGTCTCGGCGTATTATATTTCGCCTTCTTCCAGGGATTATAGATTACTGTTTTGGTCATATTATGTTCTGTTATTACATTGAAACGTTTAGTAATTCTATTGAACAGCACATATTTTTACCCTTTTACACTGTTCAGGTATGTGTCTAGCTATGCTAGCTAAGTGATTTATTCGGCCATCTTAGTTATTTAGAAGTTAAGAACTTTTGAAAAGTGGAGAGCATGGTTCGGAATTCTGTTAGTATGTGACGCTAGTGGACGTATAAAAGAGAGCATTTTTAACGCGATTTTTTGTTGGAATTCCGTCCACTTTGCTATCTTTCGCATGCCCAATAGCGCTGCGTAATTATCAAATTCCAAAATATATTCTCCACTTTCCAAAAGTCCTTAAACTTATAAACAACTTTACTGAAGGTTCGAACTTCTTAGATAATTAGCGTTTAGAGATATACACTGCGGCTAGCTTCTAAAGCCGCACACACGTTTATGATTTAACTTGTGAACCGGGCTTAAAACTTCATTTGTTTAAGAATGAAATTCAAACCTGAATTAGAAATTTGCAATATAAAATACTCTATTGATTCAAGTTCATGAAATCAAATGATTATTTTTTATAGGCGCACTTATGTTTTCTGAATACTTTCTGCATTTTAATAATCAGTTGGTCGTCCAGAATGCTCGATTACCTAGAAAAACATTTTGGGCACACTTCCAACCAATTCCTTTGAAATTTCCATTTCAAAATCCTCCCACGCTTCCGAAACTGCCGCTTTAAGCCCAGCAATTCTATTGTATTGCTTTTTGTTGGCGTAGATCTGTCGAACAATGATTCCCAAGATGCTGCTGGATTTAGATCCGAACCACGGGCTGGCCACCACAGACTCAATTTTGCGGTCGTTAAACCAAGGATTTTGTGAACTGGGTATGAATGCTGGCATTATCGCGATGATGCACGAATTTGTTGCACCAGTTCTTTAACTAACAGACCTAAACGTACTGTTAAGAACCTCAATATAGTCTATCGAGTTCATCTTACAAGATGTGAATGCCAAATTAAGCTTTCTTGTAGCACAAAATCCAAGCAAACCATTAGAGATCCTTTTCGGGAATTACGTCTGAAGAAGTACTCTGGTGCCTTTCGTTGATCTCGCCAGTAAATCCAACGGGACCATCTGGATTCAATTTCCTTTCATCGGAAAAGATCCTCCATCCTGCTGCTAAATTATTGAACAATTTTAGTTGGTTCATCAGTAAAACATGAGATTTACAAACATTTTACCGTACTCCACACAATGACATCTTATTGACAGTTTGGTGAATTCTATTCGTTTCTGTTTATATGCTGATCGTCAGATTTGGTGCCTTGTTGGTACATGACCGAATAATGTTCGGAAGGGTCTGCAAAGCCTTCCGAGTTGTTTCTTTACAGACTGGCAAACTGAGAGTAGACATAATGTTATAGAGTGGTATGGTGGAATTCGAGGCCAATTTCACAATGCTTCGTTTATTTTCCGGTGACAGCTTCGAATTTTCGGCTTGCGTTTGGTCGTGCCTGAACTCGACGTCAATTTCTCGAATCAAACACCTTCCTGCTTATAGGCTTCAATCATTCCTTCTCTTTCCACACTCAAAACACTTCTCTTGGCATTGCTAAGCAATTTTGCGCCAGGATTACTTTTTAAAATTCTAGCCAAACCAATATCTCATGCGCGGCTATATCGGCCTCGGTCTCTAATCTTGTTCTTTGGTAACTGTAGCACAAACACTGTAAAATACAATATGCAAAACATACGTTTCACTAATACAAAAAGACACACATCGTTGCATCCACAAATTGCTACGAACATCGCAAGGTGTGTCAAGTATATTTAGTGATACGGTATATTCGAGAAATGCATTGACTATCCTGACTGGTACATAAAAGAACCAAATCAACTTAAAATTTCATAGGTTCAGCACCCCTTGAACTAATAACTGGAATTTCATAAGGCTAACTTTGGAATCGATTTTGTTTCACACGACGTTGCTCTTGTACGCTTTCCTTATTACAAGTGTGGATGTATACTAGCAAGCAAGTCACTGGACCCATAACCTCAATGTTCAAGGTTTGAATCTAGGTTGCTCAATATTTTTATTTTTTCAGCATCATTATATTTCATAAGATAAATTTATGATATTCATTCTGATTTCTTATAGCAAATAATCATAATGCAATCTTATGAATATCGAAAGTTTATTTCGCTGAGTGTATGGCTGATCTACAATTGACACATGTTGACGAAAATTTGACAGAAAACCTATGGAAAAACTGTCAAATTCACGCAAACGCAGCCGCAACGTATCAATTGTGCCAGTAGTGTATGTTAGAATGCTTTAGGATAGGTCCTATAGTGCACCAGAAGCACATACTACATTAAGCGCTAGACGCATCTACGAAAAAAATTCTCGAAAATGACCCACCGTGCACAGAAACTCAAACCTAAGTGGCGAATGAAGGGGGTGCACCTCCCTTGGTACTAGAAGAATACATTCACACAGTGCCAGTTCCAACGTATATACACTGCATACCACTTTCGTTATATTTTAATATTTTATTGCCACAACCGTCAGCTGAAAGTCAAATCAATTCATTCGGCTATTATTACATTGGGGCACCACATTCACCCGTTTGATGCAAATGAACTAAGTTGGAGCAGAGAGTAAAAAAGTGTTTCTCCGATACTGAATTAACCCGATTACATCAATTAGGAAGTCTTCGACTCCAACTTCTGCGCTTGATAGACTTCCAACAACAACGAACCGTTTGTTGGTTGTGGGATGGAAGAATGACGCATGGTTGCACTCAGCAGCGAACTCGCTTCACTGTTCTGGTTCTGGTTTTCATCATCCCGCTTGCCGAGGGAGTGAATAATGAATCATCCGTTTCCGAACATTCCTGTATCGGTTTTAAATTAATCTGCGCACCGGCAAATTTTCCTACCGTTACCCGTTTCCGGCGAGATTCCATCAACTCTCGTTTTAACGAGTGCGATAGCGAGGACTTTTTCCTTCACCTTGAGGCCTGCCGTTAGGGCAAGGCATGTCAGACCTTGAGAAGGACTCATTTCAGCCCAAAGTAATGGACGAACGGGGCATTATAAATTCATAGCCGGCAGCACGCTATTTTCTGTTCTTGTGCGCTACATCATCGTGAGCGTCTTTGTCGTTAATAAACACTTAACATCCACTAACCGACAAAAATCCGTTGGTGCCAAACACGGAAATCTCTCGTCGAGAGTGAAGGAGAGAGTAGGGTTGGACTGCTGACCGTAAAGTGGGTGTTAATAATTTTTTGGGTTTACCACCTACCGACCAGGGATCAGCACTACGTGAGGTCCATCCCTACTCGCTGAGTTGGTCAAAATTAGTTGGATTGCTTCGGTTGTTTATGGAATTTTCACCGTTCCGATGCATCTGTATGGGCGCGCGATGCCGAAATGACGACGAAATCAATCTTCAAAGTGCGACCGACAGCGCCTGTTTTTTTCATGTGTATTTGGAATCATTAGAATTGATTATGGCGGTGGTGTTGCAAGATCTTGTCTGATCTTTGCACAACCGACTTCGAACGGTGGTTTGATGCAACTTTGTGATAACCTATACTAATTAAATCTCCGTGATTGTATCGTTTCGGCTTCAAAATTTAGATCATAACATCGTTCGATACCGCATCTAGTCTGACGGCGATAAAGATACGAACTTTAGCCAAAAGATTGTTATTTTTACTATTAATTTCCATATTTTACATCAAATAGTGGAACTGCAATATTCAACCAGAGAAAATCTGTAAATTTTAAAATAAAAATGCAGTGGTCATCATCTGTAATGAAAATCTGTAAATTTTAAAATAAAAATGCAGTGGTCATCATGTTCGTTTGTTGATTTAAATTGCCCAAATAAGTGGGGAAAATAGTCCGCCCTTTATTCACCCTTAGCAACTTGGAGCAAGTATTCTCACTATCCCCTTCCAATTCGTGCCAATCGGGTGCCCTGGTGGTCCCTGGTGATGGTATGTAAGAGAATATGATACATTTATATTAAAAATATATCTGCCATGCACTGGTTTCTTACTAAAGACAAAAATATATGCATAAATTATTATCTCATTAGTCCTAGAAAGGTTTAAACAGCGGTCATTCCTAATATCGTAGATAAAATTTCAATAAAAGGTTTATGATTTTTTTTTATGAAAATGTAACAGATTATTCTGTAAGATATGTTTTCAAGAGTTTTCTAGATAATTTTCTTGTTACATATCAATGATTTGATGATTTCTGAAATAAATGGATTATCTAATCATTATACTAAACACCGGTGTTGAGCAAAGAGAACGATGGATGAAGAGCCTGCCACACCCAAGGCAGCTTGGCACTTCCATCGTCTCTACAATAGCAAATCTACGAGAGTGTATGGTCGGAAAATGCTATGCTATGCCCTTCTGGGTGAAAAAAAATATATAGCCATCGGAACTGGCCCAAATCGGAAATTTCATTATATATTGTTCTTCGTCTTGAATTTCGCGGTATCTCATTCTATTGTTGAACACACAATCCAAAACTGCACTCACATTGTTAAACAAAACGTTGCTGATGCTGATGACGAATTTCACGCCAACTCGTCTTCGTGATTTGCAGCACCCTCTCAGAATCCAATGAAACTTTGTAAAGGGTGAACACGATGAAATTGCCACACACAAAATTGATTCGCAAAATTCGAGTTTTCATCCGATTGCCATCAAATTTTCAGGGATTGAGAAATAACTATTAAACTTCGTTTTACCATTTTACTCGTATTTTATTTACAGTCCATACGCAAATGCCCGCACCTTGGCCTTAACCCCGGCCATAAGATTCTGCACAACCTGTGAATCAACCGTTTTTGCATGTAAACCCATACTTTCTTCAAGTTCCTCGACTGCTCTTCACTACCTTAGGTCGTTTAAGAAGCTGCTGCTTCATAATCGCCCAGTACTTCTCGATGGGGCGGAGCTCCGGAGTGTTGGGAGGTCAACCCTCATTTTCGGCACGAAATTGACCTTATTGTCCGCATACCACTTCAGCACGTCCTTGGAGTAGTGGCATGAGGCCAAATCCGGCCAGAAGATTGTTGGGACGTTGTGGGCCTTCAGGAGAGAAAGCAGCCGCTTCTGGAGGCACTCTTTTATGTACACCTGTCCGTTCATCGTGTCCTGGGTCACGAAAGTTGCACTCCGCTTCCCGCACGTGCAGATGGCTTGCCAAACCAGGAATTTCTTCGCAAATTTGGACATCTTCTGAGTGCGGACATGCTCCGGAACGCTGAACTTATCCTTGGCCGTGAAAAACAGGTTGCCGGGGATCTGTTTGAAGTCGGCCTTCACATATGTTTCGTCGTCCATGATGCAGCATTCAACTTTCGTCAGCATGTTGAGGTACAACTTCCTGGCACGGGTTTTGGCGGACTTGTTCTGCTTCTCGTCGCGATTAGGGGCCTTTTGTACCTTGAACGTTCGAAGCCCAGCCTTAGTTTTGGCCTTCTGGACAAAACTTCGGCTTAGGTGCAGCTTCTTAGCCACATCCCGAACGGAGGCGTTCGGATTTCGGTTGAAGGCCCCAACTACGCGGTTGTGATTTTTGGTGTTGTACGGAATACTTTTTCCTTCACTTCTGGGCTTCCGATCGGTGGTCAACCGTTCCTCGAACCGCTTAATCACTCGCGACACCGTGGAATTCGCGATTCCCAACGTTTTAGCGATGGAACGATGCGAGAGATCCTTGTTCTCGTGATGAATGCGCAAGATTTTATCACGCACGAGCTGTTCTTTCGACTCCATTTCCGCGAGTTTTGATCACAGGACTTTAAAACTTGCAGGATGTAAATAATGCACTATGAACTAAATCCACCCAAATTTTCATTAAATTCTACCCAACGGTTAAAAAGTTAGAGCAATTTCATAGTGTGGCAATTTCATCGTGGACACCCTTTGGGTGTGTGGACTACGTCTTTTCAAGCAACGTTGAATTCTCTGTTTTTTTAATTTATCGAGACTGCTACTTGAAAAGAGCTTAAGTTTTTTGATCGATTTTTGTTTAATCAACATAGCTCAATAAGGAAAAGACTAACAAGAAAGTCATGTATGAGTGACTTCTAGAAAATCATTTTAACTTTTATGAACAATGTAAAAATGTTGTTACACGCTTAAAAAATATACTAAAATTTATAGTCAATTTGCCAAAAATGGGTATCTTAGAATTGGACGAAATCTTTTCTTAATAAAGGCAATATAATGGTCTAAAAGTTCGCCAAACAAAATGGGCATTTTTAAGGAAAAAAAGTTTTTCAAACAACAACTTTTTCATGTCCTTTTTTACCGTGTATCACGCAAACTCGTTCAGTTATGGTATTCAACACCCCTATAGAATCCAATGAAAATTTAGCGGCCAAAAGAATTGAATGTATTGAACATCTTTGCAAAAAACAATAATCATCTAGACTAACATTTGAAAAGGGTCAAAAACATAACATTTCCCTTTACATCAGTAAAACAGAACCAAACTTGTACGTTTAAGTAGAAGTCATCCATCTGCTTGTACAGATATTCAAATATGGCTTCGTATATCTTTCTAATGTTAGGGGGGGTTGGTCGGAAGGAATGTCAAGATTTGTCGTAGAAAATTCTAATTTGATATCCATTTAAAGACGATTCAAATATGACGTTATATGAATTTTCGAAATACTGTTTATGTCAATGAAAACTCATGGGTTTTTGCAGGCTTTTATTTTATTTAGTTTTTATATGTATATTTTCACGTATTAGTATTCAACATAGCTTCATATGTTTAATTTATAAATCTTTCACAACCAAAGTAAATTTCTTTGGAGTATCCTCTGAATCCGAAATTCGTTTAGCTTGTGTTTTGTTTGTGTTTCCATAATCTTGAGCAAGTTTTTTTTTTTAGTGTGTAAGAATGGATTTTACAATTTTTACAATTTATTTAATAAAAGCTAAGACGATTTTCTAAAAGTCATGAATGCATCACTTTTTTGTAAGTCAAAAGGACAACTTTTTGAGTTACCTATATACATATATATATATATATAAATGGATTTCTTTCTGTCTGTCTGTCTGAACCTAATAGACTCGAAAACTATTGAACTGATCAGCGTTTAAATTTGTATGCAGAGATTTTTGGGGTCGGGGAAGGTTCTTATGATAGTTAAAGACCCCAACCTTCTCTGGAAAGGGGAGCTCCCATTCAAATGAAACACTCATTTCTACATAATTTGAGAACTAATCAAACATAAGAAACCAAATTTAGCATGTGTGAGGTTTTGAAGTCAAGAAAAGTTTCTATGGTAGCTTGAGAACCCTCCCCGTCATAAAAGGGGGGGTTCCCATACAAATAAAACACAATATTCTGCATAACTCGGGAACTAATCAAGCAAACAGAACGAAATTTAGCATGAGGAGGTTCTTGAATACAAAAAATGATTCTATATTGGTTTGAGACCCCTCCCCATCCTAAGGGGGGGGGGGGTTGCTCCGATACAAATGAAATACAATATTCTGCATGACTCGAGAACTAATCAGGGAAATGGAACCAAATTTAGTATGTGGTCGTTTTTGAAGACAAAAAATTGTTCTATATTGATTTGAGACACCTCCCCTTTCTGAAAGGGGGGGATCCCATACAAATGAAACGAAAATCCTTGCATAACTCAAGCATTAGTCAGGGAAATGCAACCAAATTTGGCATGTGAAAGTTTTTGAAGGAGAGAAATGTTTCCATGGTGATTTAAGACTCTTCCGCCATATGAGGAGGGAGGGGGGTCTCTCGAACAAATGGAACACAAATTTCTGCCTAACCCGAGAACTAATAAAGCAAATGAAACCAAATTCGGCATGTGAAGGTTTCTGAAGAAGATAAATGTTTCTAAGGTGGTTAAGACTCCTTCGCCTTCTCGAAGGGAGGAGGAGGGGCTTCCGTACAAATGAAACACAAATTTCAGCATTACTCGGGAACTAATCAAGCAAATGGAACCATGTTTCGAATGTGGAGGTTTTCGGAGGCAAGAAATGTTTCTATGGTAGTTCATGACTCCTTCCCCTGTTGAAGTGAGGAGGGGAGCTATCCTACAAATGAAACACTAATTCATGCTTAACTTGAGAACTATTCAAGTAAATGAAACCACATTTGGCATGTGGTTTTTATATATATTAAAATCTGTCTGTCTTACCGATCGGCGTGAAAATGTGTATGCAGGGGTTTTTGGGGCTGGGGAAGGTTCTTAGGAGTTTGATACGCGCCTTTGAAAGCTCTACAACTCGTCTGAACACAATTTTACGATGGAAATTGAAATAAAAAATTAGGGCAAAAAAACATTTTTTATGGTACACCCTAAGTTAACGGGGGAAAAGTTGCTCTAAATCGGTCAATTTTCAAGCTACAAATAGAAAATTCCATGAAATTTTCTGCAACATACAACTTTACCCAAGAATGTAAAAGTCAATTTCTGCAAATAAAAAGTTAGTTTTTGTATTTCTGTGAAAATGGGGACCACCCTAATTTTAATCAACATAAAAAAATGGGCCTTCGTTTTTATTTCAAGTTTCACCACCATTTTTTTGAAGGCTAAAAATTGACCGATTTAGAGCAACTTTTCCCTCGTCAACTTGCATTGTGAGACAAAATTATGAAAATATTTCATCCGCTATCGGCAAATAAATCGCATTCAATCGAAATGACTATAGACAGCACTGCATATGAACAAATTCCAAGAACACAATCCCATGACATCATACAGTACTCACACTGTTCCGAAAAGACCCGTATCGGTTCCATTTGGCTTAGCCTACCATCTCACACTCTCAAACCTAACTTAACGCCAAACAGAATTACTGTTTAAGCCCTTTGTTTTATCTTTACCGGCATTCATTGACTACTGATAACAAACAAACAACACACTCACACACCGATCGCGGTTGCACCACCGAGTTGCATATGGTATGGCATTTTCCGCTTCCGAACTTCTTCTCCCTTCTTGCTGATTGCATTCAACACAAAACTGATAACACACACACACACACACAAACAAAAGCTCATCCTTATCAGCGCACAGTCAGCAGCTGACGGTTTGCGCAGGGTAGTTCGTTCGAAGGTAGTGAAAGTACTGCGAGAAGAATCACCGACCGAGTGCGCACGGACTGATAACAGCAAAATCTCGCCCCTCATTGGCTGAGCCGGGCGAGGTCTTATGTTTGAACAGCATTTTTTTTTCTTATCGCGCATTCCACGGCAATGTCTATGTTTTATGTTTATTTTATTTCTGAAAAAAAGATTCCTTCCTCTCCCTTGCCTTCAATAGCTTTTTGTGTGCGTGAGCGAAATTATGTTTTTCAAGTGAATCAACCACTCATCAGTTGGAGGTGAGAAATTCCCTCGGAAAGAACGCGCGCATCGACTTTATTTGAAACACATCTGGTGGTGACTAGTCATGAAATAGTGGCAATTGCGGAAGAAAGTGACAGTGACAGAATTAGTGCCCCTTAAATGATCCTGTGTTTGTTTGTGTTTCTGTGGAAAATCATAAGAAATATGTCCACCATAACGGCGACGATACAGCAAGAGCAGCAACTGGAACTGCTCCGGCAGCAGTTGGTAGAACATCAGCGAAGAAAGTTGAGCCACATCCAGCGAGTGCAGCAGCAGAAGCAAAACAATAATTATCAAAAACTTCGAAAACTGTGCCGTGATAAGACAGCAACAACGGCTACGAAGGAAAACTTTTTGCTGCATAAATTTCTGTTCGGTTCGGATACGATTCCGGAGCATGGGACAATCAGTGGTGGCGGTGGTGAAGGTGTTTGCGGCGAAATAGATTATTTGAGTGATAAAGGTATTTATTTGAACTTTGTCTTTGTTTGCTATATGTACTAACCCTTAATTAACACGTCATTCAACTCGCGTCGTACCGTTGGTGCAAGATGAATTTTGTGAGTTTTTGTGTCAGACCGAAACTGACGACCCTTCTGTACGTGTCATAAGCGAGGTTGAAACTATCGTAGAACTTGATATTGTGAATTCTTATGTGATTTGAGCTGTGAGCTGGATTTTTTGTTCGATATTCTTAGGTGATTTAATTTGTCGCATGGTGTGTTTGACACGTTTGATGTTGCTCCCAGTTTGGAGTCCAGTAGTGAACTGATATCGAACATATTTAATAGTGCTTCAAGGGACCAGTTTATTCAGAATTTGCGGTGAGAAAATGGGAAAACCTATAGAATAGCTGTGAATCAGACACGGGTGTTCGTACATAAATCTATTCTCATATTTGGATGACGATAAAACGGTTCTTTTGGTTTCAATAATCTCCGAATTCATTTGATCAAGTTTGGATCTAACGAACGTTCTGAGCTCTGAGTGATTAACTATGGGAATATGGATCGCGGCAGGCCTAGTAGCAAAAACAGACAGAGCTATTTTCGATCAAATCAGCTATCTCAAACAACGTAGTCTTTTTTAATGTTAGAATCTAAGTATTAAAATGACGAGGTTCCTAAAATAAATAAATAACTTTTTCTTCCACTCTATTGTCCCGCTTCTCTTCTCCTGCTTGTCTTCTTTTGACCGCTTGTGTTCTTCCACTTCTCTTTTTGGGCTTTTCTTATTTCGCTTTTCTTCTTTTCCCAAGTAACATTGCCAAGACTATCCAGCTTTATTGAGTTTTATTGATGTTTTATGAAAGTCACTAGAAATCAGTTTGGTTTTATTATAGCAGTAAGAGGTGCCAATAGGTTTCAAATTCTAGTCAGGTTTATGAAAACCTACACAGCTTCTTTACAACGATCTTAAAACCTGGTCTTCTAAAGTTTATTTTACTCCTATCAAAGGTTTTATTTTGACTTTACGAGCTCGTAAAATGCTGTTTTGAAATGCCGTTTTAGGACTCATTCAAGTTATGTTATTATGATCAGCGAAAAATATTTTAAAACCATGTTGTCTCCAGTAAATGAATTAAACGGAAAATTGACATTGCCGATGAAAGTCACCAAATGACCACATAGTTTAGTAGTAGCCATTGCGAAGATAAATTGGATTTTTGGCAAAGCTGTAAGTTCTTTCAATCGCCATATTGAAGTATAATTTTAAATGTAATGCAAATGAACCGCAGATCAGCGACCAATTTTGGCATTAGTTTAGATAATCTTATTGAATTCCATAAATTTCTGGAAAAATCGAAAATTATAAAATCGAATATATTTGTTTCAATTTGGTAGTTGCTGAAATAAACTCGCATAATCTCCGAGGTGCATTCATTTTTGGCTCTTATCGTGCCAATATTCACCATAAAATTAAATGCGCATATGATTTGGAGCATGATACGCTTTAAAAAACTGAATTTGTTTTGGATATTTTGTTATCAAACAAACTTTCCTGTGGATCAGAAAAGCAGAGAACCATACCAAGCAGAACAAATAAAACCAACCACGATATCACCGTGAAGTTTGACAGCTGTGGCCATTTAGGCCTAAGCTGGTTTTGATGGCAGCCAATAGGTTTTATGAAGGTCCTCAAGTGGTCGTAGCATCTTCAACTAGAACATTTTCACAATCTTTATGGTCTTGTAAAGGTTTTATTAATTTGTTTTCTTAACCGTCCATAAAATAGGCCACTTTGTACAAATTGCCGAAATTATTTACAAAGACGAGGTGTAGGTGGACAAAACAGTTTTGAATGTAGTTTTATCAACAAAGCCGGGAGAAGTGCTATACGGTTAGAATAAAACAAAGAATGTTACTTGGGCTGCTTCTTTTCTTCAATTTCAATTCTTCCACCTCTCTACTTATTGGAAAACGGCTCCTTACCTGGAAAGCTGACCAGACTCATCAAAGCAACGATGGACGGTGTGCAAAACTGCGTAAGGGTTTCGGGTGAACTATCCAGTTCATTCGAATCTCATCGGGGACTGCGACAAGGTGACGGACTCTTATGCCTACTATTCAACATCGCTCTGGAAGGTGAAAGGGCGATACGGTCAAAATTTGGTCAATATCAACTTGACGTATTTCTTTCAATTTTGCATTTAAAAACCTGAACACCCCTCATTTTGAAGGTGTGTGTGTAGAATGTTGCTCCTATTTTGATTTTGGAATTCACTCTTCAGTTGTCAAAGTGCCGTCCAAGCAAGAAGAGCAGCGTATCAAAAATTTGCTCGCGCATCGCGAAAATCCGAGCTACTCGCACGCAAAGTTGGCAAAATCGCTAAAGTTGCCAAATCAACCGTTACAAATGTAATTAAAGTGTTTGGGGAACGTTTGTCGACAGCCAGGAAGTCTGGATCGGGGGAAATCGAAAACCGGAAGTCGCTGAGACGACAAAGAGAGTTGCCGGTAGTTTCAAGCGAAACCCTAACCTATCTCTCCGAGATGCCGCAAATAAGCTGGGTGTATCGTCTACAACCGTGCATCGAGCCAAAAACGAGCCGGACTATCGACTTACAAGAAGGTAGTGACTCCAAATCGCGATGATAAACAAAATACGACGGCCAAGCGCGATCCCGGAGGCTGTACACGACGATGCTGACGAAGTTTGACTGCGTGGTAATGGACGACGAAACCTACGTCAAAGCCGACTACAAGCAGCTTCCGGGACAGGAGTTTTATACGGCAAAAGGAAGGGGAAAGGTAGCAGATATTTTCAAGCACACGAAACTGTCAAAGTTCGCAAAGAAATATCTGGTTTGGCAAGCCATCTGTACCTGTGGCTTGAAAAGCAGCATTTTCATAGCTTCCGGGACTGTCAACCAAGAAATTTACGTGAAAGAGTGTTTGAATAAACGTCTGCTGCCTTTCCTGAAGAAACACGGTTGTTCCGTACTGTTTTGGCCGGATTTGACATCTTGCCATTACGGTAAAAAGGCCATGGAGTGGTACGCCGTCAACAACGTGCAGGTGGTTCCCAAGGACAAGAACCCTCCCAACACGCCAGAGCTCCGCCCAATTGAGAAATACTGAGCTATTGTCAAGCGGAACCTAAAGAAGACCAAAAAAACTGCTAAGGACGAGCAGCAGTTCAAGGCAAACTGGCTTTCTGCGGCGAAGAAGGTGGACAAGGTGGCTGTACAAAATCTGATGGCAGGGGTCAAGCGTAAGGCCCGGCAATTCGGATTTGGAAAAGCGGAAGCCTAACTGAATATTTTTCCTGAATTTTATACTAATTGAACTTGAAAAAGAAATTTAATTTGATTTTTTAAATAAACGATTTCACCGATTTACACGCGTTTTCCTTGACCAAATTTTGACCGTATCACCCTTTAATGCGACGACCCGGGCTCAACAGCCGGGGTACGATTTTCACGAAATCTGGTCAATTTGGGTGCTTTGCGGACGACATGGACATTTTCGCAAGAACATTTGGAACGGTGGCAGAGCTGTACACCCGCCTGAAACGCGAAGCAGCAAAGGTCGGGCTTGTGGTGAATGCGTCGAAAACACAGTACATGCTGGTAGGCGGAACTGAACACGACCGGATCTGCCTAGGAAGTAATGTCACGATAGACGGGAATACCTTCGAGGTGGTGGAGGAATTTGTATACCTCGGATCCTTACTGCTGACAACAATACGAGTCGTGAAATTCGAAGGGCGCATCATCAGTGGAAGTCGTACCTACTACGGGCTCCAGAAGAAACTGCGATCTAAAAGATTAACCCCCGCACCAAATGCACCATGTACAAAACGCTAATAAGACCGGTGGTCCTCTACGGACACGAGATATGGACCATGCTCGAGGAGGACCTACAAGCACTCGGAGTTTTCGAGCGACGCGTGCTAAGGACGATCTTCAACAGTGTGCAGGAGAACGGTGTATGGCGGCGAAGGATGAACCACGAGCTCGCTGCACTCTACGGCGAACGCAGCATCCAAAAGGTGGCCAAAGCCGGAAGGATACGGTGGGCAGGGCATGTTGCAAGAATGCCGGACAACAACTCTGCAAAGTTGGTGTTCGCTACTGATCCGGTGGGCACAAGAAGACGTGGAGCGAAGAGAGCACGATGGGCGGACCAGGGGGGAGCGTGATCTGGCAAGCATTGGGCGTGACCGAGGTTGGAGAGCGGCAGCCTCAAACCGAGTATTGTGGCGTACTATTGTTGATTATGTCTTATCCTAAATGTGATGTTGAACAAATAAATGTATGTATGTAGGGTAAGGGGATGTAATGTTAGCATAGCTCCTTCATTCGGCCTATGTACCAAATGAGCCATTAATGTTGCTATTAGCATGATAGATGTAATCCGAAGCAATTGAGACATTATTAATCATCTTATAGTTGTTCACTTCCGCGTAATTTTCGGTTTCTTAAACTTTTGGGGCATCATAATTTCACTGGTTATGCTGATAAGATGATCTACATGATTTCAAGTGATCTTAATTTGGCATAATTGAATCGATAGAGCAAGTAATGCAGTCTGGATGTGCAGAAAATAGTTACACGTTACAAACTAACTGTTCACATAGCTAAAATAACAATGATTTTACATGAAAATCGTAGACCCAATGTTGGGTACATATTTTTGTATGTTCCCAACAATGGCCTGTTGTATCAATAACGTAGTAAAAAGGTTGTTATTGTAAAAATTTCAAATGGAAATGAATGAATTTGCGGTTGTTTATATTCAAGTGGGTCATCTAAACACTAACCGGAGAGACAAAATCATTGTATAGTGAATTATTATGTTTTCATTATTGAATGGCTGATAAATCATATATGAACATCATTTAAGTTTTCGAGGCAGTTTTAATTTAGTTTGTGTTGTGAAATGTTTTATTAAGTAAATCCAGTACAGCTTACAATGCCTTAATTTATAAAATTAGAAGAAAAAAAAACGTACAAAGACTGCATTTAGTAATAACTCCATCGAATGGGACGAAGTTGCATCCATGAATAGACCCAATTTGGTGCTTATAGACCGACATTAAATCCACATCCCTCGAAAGCTTATGGCATTATAAAAATAGTTGTGTAACTTTTAGTGATACATGCTACTAAATGTCTTATCAAACTTATCTTTGCAAGCGTATAACTAGTTGAATCTCGCTTACAGCTTAAAAACCTTATGAGATATAATGAAAAATGTGATCGCTGGTTGCATAATAGGCTGAGTCAAGGGACACATACCCTATGTATGTACCTCTCTATTTCCGCATCTATGCTAAAGAATAGAAGTGGAAGAAGCGAAGCGCCCCTCTTTCCACTTCTCTCTTTTGCTTCATCCGCTTCTCTTCCTTCGCTACTTTTCTTCTGCTTCTATTATTACGCTTCTATTCTTCCGTTTTTTCTTCTTCGGCTTCTTCTTCCTCACTTCTCCCTTCGGCTTCTTTACTTCTGTTTCTCGTCTTCCGCTTCTCTTCATCAGCTTATCGTCTTCTCCTTCTTTCTTCCGCTTCTATTCTTCCGCTTCTATTCTTCCGCTTCTCATCTACCACATCTCTTCTTCCACTTCTCTTCTTTTGTAAATGTCTTTCTTTCACTTCTCTTGTTTCGTTTCTCGTAATACGCTTCTCTCCTTCCGTCTCTTTTCGTCCGCGACTCTTCCGCTTCTCGCCTTTCATTTCTCTTCTTTCGCTTCTCTTCTTCCAGTTCATTTATTTTTGATTCTCTTCTTACGCTTATCTTTTTCCGCCTATCTTCTTCCGTTTCTATTCTTCTGCTTCTCTTCTCCCGTTTTGCAAATACACGTGGATTATTTCTAAGGGTGTGGCGTTATTTTAAAGATCATCGATGGATCAGTGTTGTAAGTGATGCTACTAATGAAAGTATGGTATTATCTAATTCATTTAATTGGGAAGCCCAATCGCGTTAGCTTTACGGAACCAATATTTCATGGCTTTTTTGATAATATAAGTAGCCTTACCCTTTCAGGTCTAAATTTTTCCAAGTGTTATAATACTAGCAATTTGGTATATTCTGATTGATCTGGTGCTGAATAACATATTAAAGATTGAAAAATGTGTAACGCTTTGCTTATACTCAGGGATTATAACTAGAGCGTTACATTCAGTTAGTCCCTGCCGTCAACATATTGGTTTATTCTACGATTTGATCATGATTCTATTGTTGCTTGTGATCATCAAGCTCCTGTATCAAGGACAGAAAAACGTTTGGGCAGACCCGTAAGTAGAAACACTTACGTAATAAAAATCTTCTTCCAAAAGCAAGTTCACACTCACAGCACTAAAATCGAGAACTCGATTGACAGAATAAACCCAATAGATGGGGTCGAAGAGCTCGCTTCGTTCCGCTAAATGTTAACAATAGAGAGGAGGCAGTCCCACTCTCCCTATCCAAATCGTTTCATTTGGGTGCTCTGATGGTCCCTCCTTTTCCTTTATTTAATATTTAATAAATTATGTTGTGGTCATATGATTGTTTACCTTGTGTTAAAAATTTGGCTGAAAGTAAAATCGATTAGGGCCATATTCCGTTCTTTACCTATTGCAATATTTTTATTTCGTAGGGTCCAGGTTCTCGTAACGGTGTGTCATATGGTCATTGCTCGCGGTCATGAGATAGGGAAGTGAGAATAAGTGAAAAACCTTTTTTTCGGAATTGTGGGCATAAAGAAACTAAGTGAAAAATTGTAATAAAGGGCGCGTATGGGATTGAACAGCCGACCTTCTACTCAGTAAGCAGAGTGAGTAACCACTAAGCTACCCAGCCTAGGATCAACTTTGTAGAAGACACCTTGTTACCGAAATGTACCGCTCACTGTGTGTGTTTGATATCATAGAATTCAGTTAATTAAAAAGTAACCCTCGGAGCACAACAATCCAATGTCATTTTTGAATGAATCAGAAACTGTTTCTCCCACGTTAAAAAATGTTGGCGCAAAACGTAGAGAGAAGAAAATTTTAAACAACATCGTGTGCTTCTGTTTTGCCGAATGGCACTCCCATTGACGCTAGTGGTTGTTGAGCTATTTTTCAATTCAACGACGGCTGCATAAAATGGTACAATTAGAATTATTTTGTAAACACTATCCACTGCACACCCCCATGCAAACCCCCATTCGAACATTCTTGCCATCACCGACGCGATCCATTGCCGAATGAGCACTCGCTAAATTATTTATATACATTTTAATTGCTTAATTTTGCTTTTTTTCACGGTCCCCATTTTCAGAATATTTGTTTGGCTCTGCACATAAAGGGCGATACGGTCAAAATTTGGTCAATATCAACTTGACGTATTTCTTTTAATTTTGCATTTAAAAAACCTGAACACCCCTCATTTTGAAGGTGTGTGTGTGTGTAAAATGTTGCTCCTATTTTGGTTTTGGAATTCACTCTTCAGTTGTCAAAATGCCGTCCAAGCAAGAAGAGCAGCGTATCAAAATTTTGCTCGCGCATCGCGAAAATCCGAGCTACTCGCACGCAAAGTTGGCAAAATCGCTAAAAGTTGCCAAATCAACCGTTACAAATGTAATTAAAGTGTTTGGGGAACGTTTGTCGACAGCCAGGAAGTCTGGATTGGGGGGAAATCGAAAACCGGAAGCCGCTGAGACGACAAAGAGAGTTGCCGGTAGTTTCAAGCGAAACCCTAACCTATCTCTCCGAGATGCCGCAAATAAGCTGGGTGTATCGTCTACAACCGTGCATCGAGCCAAAAAACGAGCCGGACTATCGACTTACAAGAAGGTAGTGACTCCAAATCGCGATGATAAACAAAATACGACGGCCAAAGCGCGATCCCGGAGGCTGTACACGACGATGCTGACGAAGTTTGACTGCGTGGTAATGGACGACGAAACCTACGTCAAAGCCGACTACAAGCAGCTTCCGGGACAGGAGTTTTATACGGCAAAAGGAAGGGGAAAGGTAGCAGATATTTTCAAGCACACGAAACTGTCAAAGTTCGCAAAGAAATATCTGGTTTGGCAAGCCATCTGTACCTGTGGCTTGAAAAGCAGCATTTTCATAGCTTCCGGGACTGTCAACCAAGAAATTTACGTGAAAGAGTGTTTGAATAAACGTCTGCTGCCTTTCCTGAAGAAACACGGTTGTTCCGTACTGTTTTGGCCGGATTTGGCATCTTGCCATTACGGTAAAAAGGCCATGGAGTGGTACGCTGCCAACAACGTGCAGGTGGTTCCCAAGGACAAGAACCCTCCCAACACGCCAGAGCTCCGCCCAATTGAGAAATACTGGGCTATTGTCAAGCGGAACCTAAAGAAGACCAAAAAAACTGCTAAGGACGAGCAGCAGTTCAAGGCAAACTGGCTTTCTGCGGCGAAGAAGGTGGACAAGGTGGCTGTACAAAATCTGATGGCAGGGGTCAAGCGTAAGGTCCGGCAATTCGGATTTGGAAAAGCGGAAGCCTAACTGAATATTTTTCCTGAATTTTATACTAATTGAACTTGAAAAAGAAATTTAATTTGATTTTTTAAATAAACGATTTCACCGATTTACACGCGTTTTCCCTTGACCAAATTTTGACCGTATCACCCTTTATTCAATTAGTTTCTCTACATACACATTCACGCGTAGAGTTGAACCACTTTCCATCATTTCGAGTGTGGTCGTGTGCGCGTGGAGGAAAACAAACGGCAGAACCGCAAACAAGCGTCTCGGACTTTGCCGTCAGCTTTGTCGCGGCGACGCGCCTCATCTACTAATGGCAATAAGGCTAAATTGAATATGGCCGTGTGCTTCCTAGTCTGTACGGAGTTTCCAAGGTTACACCGAATGTGAGTGCAAAAGCGGTCGATCTTTGAAATTATTCTGTTCCGAAGCGGATAACCTTACCCTGGTTGGCTGTCGTCGGCGGTTTCGAGTCAACTTCAGGTCACTGACGGCGCCGCCGCCAACACAAGCGCATGCACGCCGGCCCCGGTGCATCGTTTTCCAACTTGGTATTTGAATGCACTGCAGGTTCAAAGTACATATTGAGTTTACAAAAATACCTACCGACACTCGGCCGTCGGTGGAGTGATTGCTGCGGTGACACACAAACTTGTCGCCACCGTGGGTAGAACTGTATTTAGACAATCACTATCAGCTATCGATGCCTCCGCATTGCGTTCTATAAGTGTCAATCTCTTACTGTTGAGCAGTGAGTTGGTTGTTGATTATGAGAACCCTGATTTGACGATAACCGATCCCAATATTTTCGAAAAATGAGCTTCAACAAGCTTTCTAACCACCGCGTGACATCTGGTTTGCGAACAAACAGGTCCGGTCGGTCGTTTTGGTTACATTTTGGCCTCGTCCTCGCCTTTCTTCTCGAAGGCCACAGCCAAGCGTAGGAGGAGGAGTATGATGAGTTTATATTTCACCTTTGTTTAAAGCTAGTCTCCGTCACGATCGTGAGTGTTTCGGTAATTTGTCGAGTGATTTCGCATTTTCGATACACAAGTATTCCCCTCACCCAAGCTGCCACATCCACTTTGAGAAACGGGGCATCAATCAGCGGAACACGTCAAAAGCGTCAACCGTGTGTTAGCTGTCACTTTTTTTGTCAAATTCAAAAAAAAACTTGCTTGTTATTTTGAATTTTCTGTGCAAATTGTGTTTGTTGATTGTGAATAGTGAATAAACGTCGCAAATGATGTAAGTAAATTTCATCGCAGAACAAGTGTTCTCGATCGCAAATCAAACACCCACACTTCCCGGAAAGGATTTATTCGATCGATTTTGGAGGGCGATTGTTGTTTATTATTTTGTCTTGTTCGTTGAGGCAGAAAGAGCTGAATGTCGCAAGATGGTGCTTACTGCGGTGGCGATCATCGAGCCAATAATGGTCACAGCTCACTTCAGGTACGACCGTCTCGATTGGCTGCTGGATAAATTTGAATTCCTTTTTATGGCTTGCGAACTGGGCGGTTATTTGTCAGCTGGTTGGCAATCAATGACTGAATCGAAGTGAGACATTGGTGAGTGGATTTTTTGTTGTGAAGACCAAGTTATGGTTAATCGACAAATGGCTGCTAATCAATTGGAATGGTATTTTTGTTTTAAAATTACGACATAACTTTCGTTTTATATGACGTATGTCAGTAGGTTCAATTACTAACTCTATCAACATCTTCCAACTCCTTGACATTTCAAGCTTATTGTTCATTACAATTAGCCTAATGCCTGCTTCTAAACTGATTTTTTTCTTATTCAGTTCGCGTACGCTCGTTTTGTACACACACAATTTTCGTATAATAAACCCATATTTCATATATTGTAACCAAGATTCTTACTTCTTATCATAAGTGAAACGCTTGCATTACACGTTGTTCGTGCAATATACGAAATGAGCCAATCGCCGATCCGCTTCTATCGTACATGGACATGTTGGTGTTGCTGCTGTGGCGGCAAAAATTATTTGATTACCTCGACAAAAAAATTGAAAACGTCACACTCTTAAAACGTGAAAATATATATATTTTTTATTTGTAAGAAAGTGACAAGAAGGGGGAGGGAGGGGGTCTGCTCGAAAATGGTATGCACCAGCGAGACGTAACGGGTGTTTAATAAAAAATGAGAATTTTGTCAGTCATATAGTAAAAAAAATTTTTTTTTACCGAAATCAGTATTTTTTATTAAAAACATAATTCTTATTCTTCAAAAACACGTCAATGAATATTGGCGGAGATGCCCTAGTCAGCCGCACGACGCAACTTAGTCGCGATGCTCTCACAAGAGCGCTGGACGGCACTGACGTCCATCTTCCGGATACAATTCCGGATCTTCGTATCCTTGGCCCGCCAATTATTTTTGTACACTAAGGCACTGAGGGAGCCGAAAAATCCTCAATTGGACGGCACTGGGGCAAGTTTGTTGGGCTCCTTTCGGCATGTACGGTATCTATTTCTACTCAAAATACTCCAGCGTCTTCTTGGCGGAGACTAGGAAAAAGTATGATTGAAGAAGCCAAGTCCCTTTTCTTAGTTCAATCGTACTTCCCATCCTAGTACAATCTTATTTCAATCGCACTTCAGATGTTACAACCGATGGATTAGAAACGTCACAATAGCTAGGATTTATTTCAAATTTTGGCAATAGGTTGAAAGACACTTGAAGTCCTTCTTTGAACTAGGATTGTACTAGAACTGTTTATTTCAAAAGGACTGGATCAAATAGATAGTATAAAGAATGGACATCAAAAGATGAAAAATACGACAAACAAATACATAAGACATACTAGACATAAGACATCAACTTGCCGTGTTTTTTTATCACTTCATTCAGATAGAGAACCTGGAATTCCACGAGCGACAAAATTCGGTTTCTGCGCCCATTTCGTAAGATGTCATTGGTGCGGTTGCGTCAAACGCTGAACCGGTTGAAAAGAAAAACAATACATTAAAATTTAAAAAAAACGAAGACAAAATCTGACAACTGAGCAAATGACACTTAATCGATTTTCAAGTCTTGAAAGAGAACGAGACCTATCTGTGTTTTGGGTCTCACACGCACCATGTGTTGCGTTTACTTACACCCATGAACTTTACTTATGGCCAGGGATAAGGTGCGACTCAAATCTCTTTGAGTGCAGCACGCGCTGCTACGAGAAGCACATTAAATTTCAAAGAGACGTGAAAGTGCAGTCTGTATTTCCGTGCACCCTTGTTGTGCGCTCAAAGCCGCACATCTCATTTCGAATTTGCTCTCGTCTCTTTGGGCGTTAACGATTGTTCTCTCCCTTGTCGTCTCTGTACAAACACAAGTGCAAAATACAGACACGGCAGTCCCGACTAGTTTGCCAACAAGGATTTTAATAAAATTTTCCCTCTATGAACCCATACAATGCCTCTTTGTTACTAGCTTCAACAAGTTTCATTTTCCTACCATTTACCAAAGCATGAGCCAAAGCACAAAGTAAAGCACTGAGTAGAGCACTGTGCATTACTATTTGTCTCTGAAAGAGAAGCGCATGTGCGGCTATCTATCTCTCGTGCTGCTACGAAATCTCTCGCACGTTCGTTTTGTGCGCTCTTCTGGAACAGGAGACGCACACTTGAAATTACTACATACTCTGTGTTTTTCGACAATCCCTGCTTATGGCTTTACTTTTTTAAACCAAGTTCTATCAACAGGGCAGAATTCCAATGACACAAATACTCCAACAATCCGTTGAGAAGATGGCAGCATTGTAGGCCTGCTAAAATTATTCCAAATTGCTCTTACATTTACACAGGAATTTACAATTCGTGCATTAATTTTTTTACGCCGATCGGCTTAGTAGTTTTCGAGTTTATATGGGTCAGACAGACAGACAGACAGAAATTTATTTTCATATATACAGATAGATAAATCACGCTGATAATTTAAACTGCAAAAAATAGGCGCAAACAATAGTTACGTTATATCGAGGTAAAAGTTACGCTACATCGAGTTACGTTATATCGAGGTATGACTGTATACCTTTCAATTTACAGGGTGTCTCACAAAAGGCGTCACTAAAACAAAATGGGATTACAGCAAAACAAATCAAACAAATCATGGCATTTATTTTTAATTTGAAAGATACGTGCTACATATTAATTCAATTTGAATCTCTCGACCTTTTTCTTGACAATTTTGCGCAATTTGGCTCCAAATATCAACCAAATGTTTCTTGAATAGATCTAAAGCAAGCCCTTTCGCAAGTAGTCTGTAACAAAGTAGTATGACTGTCCTGAAGGAGGAAGAGCTTTTCATCCGAAAATAAAATCTCACCGTGCCGAACCAAAAGATTTCTGCTTCTTTGGGCCCTGGTTTGCTTTTGACGTTCTGCCAACCCGTAAACCCGTTGTTTCTTGTCGGCTTGCATTCCAGATCATGTCTGAGGAGCCTTTTCATTGAAGCAGGGGACATTTGAAATTGTTTGCTCAACCGACGGCCAGATATGGCCGGATTTCAGCGTCTTATTCGCTCCCCTCACACATTTGATCTTTTTCGTTCTGGCACCTCCTAATTGTGTTGAATGTGGACATTTCCAAGTTTCCCTTGAACTGCCGCAAGGTACGATAAAACAAAACGCTTTTACCTCGCCTCGAAACTGCTTAAGGTTATCGAATATCTGACACGGTCTAAGCTTTTGCAAGTGTAATTTTCTAAACTCTCTTCCGTATGGCTTCCTCAGAAGCCGATAAACATAAACAAACGGGAACCGCATTATTTATCTTTCAGTGGTAGTAAGCTGTCAAAAGAATACACTTCAAAAACGGTGGTATGATCAATTCCGCCAGCTAACATTACCCAGCCGAAATTAAAACCAAGACTGAAAAATGTGACACCTATTGCTAGACACACTGCACACATATGACTTCCGAAGTCAGCAGGTTCAACATATAATCTCTTATCGCAGGCTCCTATGAATTCTTGACATTTTTGGAGCTTATTGTCTCATTGGCAACCAGCCTTACGCCTCTGATTTCCGTCATACAATGGCACGTTATCGAATTATTAAAGCGGTAGAGCTCAACATTCGAAATCTAGGCATAAATTAAAGATTTTACTCGAAAAAAAATGCCACAGACAAAAATGATCTCCAAAAATTAATTTTAAGTCGGATATTTCTGAGACTCTCAGGCAATAAATAAAAACATATTAGCTATGTTTTTCCAAAATTCGTTTGTTAAATCTTCTCTCCTAGGCTAAATGCCCGCACCTTGGACTTAACGCTACCCATTAAATCTTGTATCAACACTGGCGCTATCTTTCTTTCACACATTCATCCACTCTTTTTCCAAATCCTTGTCGTTTTTGAAGACCTTCTCTGTTTTCCGGCCTGCTTCGGCCCAAAAACAACATCAACGGCAAGATGCCAGATCCGGCCAGAACAGAGTGACACCTTCGTGAGACCGGAGGCAGTAGGCGCTTCTGAAGGCATTTATCTTTATACAAGATGTTCACTAAGTTCGAATACACTTTAAAAGTGTGTTAAAAAAAAAAATGAAAATACAAAATATTCGTTAATGAATCAATTTTTATTGAAGCAATGTTTATTGCTCAGTTGATGTTCGCTCTGCTTGGCCACAGGACTCCAAAATTCTCCAACGGCAACTCGTTCAACTCATACTTATTTACGATGTTTATTCAACCATGTTTATTAAGTCCCTCCGACGGTCAGCGCAGCAGGCGTTGCGAGACAATCTGAATGTTCGGGATGTCATCCAAATAGTCCTGGAGCTCTGTAACCCTGTTCTACAGTTGCAACTCATAATTTTACGGCTAGACAAATTTACATATATTTACCCATGTTCAATGGATATTCTGGAAGCTCAACCAACATAATGCGGAAATCTGAGATGTTCTGGGTCATACCAGACTGTACATTGTTCACAACTTAGGATCTACAATAATCGACATTATGAGATAATCTGGGATTCATAAGTCATCCCACCTGTTCTGGAGTACTGAATTTAGGACCTATAAATATAACTGTGGCTTTTTCGGCTATACAAAGTTATGATATGTTTTCAACCATGTTTGACTCAATAAACATGGAAGGTCAGCTGACTTTATGAGATGATCTGAGATGTTCTATATCAGCCATACAGTTCTGGAGCTCAGAAACTAGGATCTTAAATTTTAACTATACCTTTTTAGGCTTTACAAATTTACGATAGGTATTCAACCATGTTCACTGGATCTTCTGGTAGGTCAACCGATATTATTGAATAGCCTGGAATGTTCTAGGTCATCAAAACTATTATGGAATTTAGAACTTAGGATCTCTAATTGTTCGGTAACTGCACCAAGCGGCTTTTAGGTCATTCTGCGTTACTGAACCAATACCCAAGTAACAATTTAAGTTCTATTCCAGCCGTATAGCACTCCTCCCGGCTTTGTTGATGAAACTACATTCAAAACTGTTTTGTCCACCAACACCTCCTCTATGCATCTTTAAAGCCGAAATGTGTACAAAGTGGCCCACTCTATAGACGGTTGTGAAAACAAATTAATAAAACCTTTCTAAGACCATAAAGATTTTGAAAATGTTCTAGTGAAAGATGTTATGACCACTTGAGAACCATCATAAAACCTATTGGCCGCCATCAAAACCAGCATAGGGCCAAATGGCCACAGCTGTCAAACTTCACGGCGATATCGTGGTTGGTTTTTGTTGTTCTGCTTTGTTCGATTCTTTGCTCTTCTGATTCATTCAACAGTAAATAATGGCTAAGAAAAAAGTTCTAGTGTTGCGGGAAATTATGTTTGATAGCAAAATATCTAAAACAAATTCAGTTTTTCATAGCGTATCATGCTCCAAATTATATGCACATTTAATTTTATGGTGAATATTGGCACGATAAGAGCTGAAAATTAATGCGCCTCGGAAATTATGCGAGTTTACAACAACAAAAACAAAATTGAAAGAAATATATTCGATAAATTAATCATGAAACTCCTGAAAATTTATGGAATTCAATAAGGTTATCTAAACGAATACCGAAGTTGGTCTCAGATCTACAGTTCAATTGTATTACATTTAAAATTTGGTGTATTTATTTTTCCACATTTCAATTATTTCATATATTTCAATATGGCGATTGCAAAAAATCACAGTTTTGCCAAAAAGCCAATTTATCTCCGTAATGGCTACTATAAAACTATCTGGTCATTTGGTAGCTTTCCTCAATGCCAATTAGCCGTTTAATGCATTTACTGGAGGCAAAATGGTTTTAAAATGCTTTTTCAACTGTCCATAATAAGATAATATGAATGAGTCCTAAAGCGGCATTTAAAAACAGCATTTTATGAGTTCATAAAGTCAAAATAAAACCTTTGATAGGAGTAAAAGGAATTTTAGAAGTCAAGGTTTTAAGATCGTTGTCAAGAAGCTGTGTAGGTTCTTATAAACCTGACTAAAATTTGAAACCTGTTGGCACCTCTTGCTGCCATAATAAAACCGAATTGATATCTAGTGGCTTTTATAAAACTTTAATAAAACTTAATAATGCTGGATGGTTTTGGCTATGTTACTTGGGATACAATCCTCACATAATATTTTTTTCGATGCATTATGAAGTAGTATCACCCAAATTGGTTACAGGTAACAAACTTCAAGAACCTGATGTAATTGATCTTGAGTTGATTGAGTACCATTTTTACAGGGACTTACGACATGCCCAGCCCATCGTAGTCGACCGCTTTTTGCGATGTGTATGATGGGAGGTTCCCCAGCAACTGGTGCAATTCGTGGTTTATTCGCCTCCTACACGTTCCATCTTCCATCTGCACTCCACCGTAGATGGTACGCAGCACCTTCCGTTCAAAGACTCCAAGGGCGCGTTGGTCCTCCACTAGCAATGCCCATGTTTCGTGGCCGTAGAGAACTACCGGTCTAATTAATGTCTTGTAGATGGTCAACTTTGTGGTTCGGCGAACTTTGTTCGATCTTAGCGTCCTTCGGTGTCCAAAGTAGACACGATTGCCAGCCATAATGCGCCTTTGAATCTCTCTGCTGATGTCGTTATCGGCGGTCACCAATGAGCCCAGATACAGGTAGGAGGCTAACATTGTCTTCTCGTGAGCCTCTTCCTCTCATGTATTTTGTTTTAAACACCTTAAGTCTGATGTACATTTCCACCATCTCAAAGTTACGTGCTACGATATCAACGTCGTCGGTGAAGCCAAATAGTTGGACAGACTTCCTGAAGATCGTGTCACTTGTGTCTATCTCAGCTCTTCGAATCACACCCACCAATGCAAACAACAAACACGACAATCGATCACCTTGCCGTAACCCTCTTCGAGAATCGAAGGGACTAGAAAGTGTCCCTGATACTCGGACGACACATATCACTGGCGTGCATAATCTGCCATAGCTGGTCTCGATCGATTGTACCATAAGCTGATTTGAAAACGATGAAAAGATGATGTGTTGGCACGTTATATTCGCGACATTTCTGCAGCACTTGCCGAGTCGCGAAAATCTGGTCCGTAGTCGCACGGGTACCCATGAATCCCGCTTGGTATTACCCCACGAACTCCTTGGCAATTGGTGATAGGTGGCGGAAAAAAAATTGGCTAAAATTTGGCATAAACTTCCTTTTTACCGAATGCAAATTGACGGGTCTTTCGTTTAACTCCTGCCATAAGATTATGTACAGTCTCCTTGTTCACTTTATTCGCCGCAGAACGCCAGTTTGCCTTGAACTGGTTCGCGCTTTTTGAGTCTTCGTACCGCTTGACGATGGCCCAATATTGTTCGATTGAGCGGAGCTCTGGCATGTTGGGAGGGTTTTTGTCCTTGGGCACTACTTGAACGTTGTTGGCAGCATACCACTCCATGGTCTTTTTTCCGTAATGGCAAGATACCAAATCCGTTCAAAATATAACGGAAGAATTGTGTCGCTTCAGGAAAGGCAGTAGACGTTTTTGTAGGCACTCGCTATGATAAATTTCCTGGTTGACGGTTCCGGTCGCATCCCAGCTTGTCGCCCTCTTTATAGATGGGACACACTATTCCTTCCATCCAATCCTTCGGTAAACATTCCTCCTTCCAAATCTTGGTAATTACCCAGTGCAGCGCCCTGGCCAGTGCTTCACCACCGTATTGAAATAGCTCGCTTGGGAGTTCCTACACTTATCCTTCGCTCAATAAAATTTCGGAGTGCAGTAAGTTTTTGTTACGCGAAGAAACTTGCATATGTTTAATAATAAATGCATACATAACAAACTATCCCACTAGCGCGTCAATTGCCTGTTTTCGAGTAAGGTGAATTAATCGATTCCAAAACTGCTATTTCAATCTTTTCCTCGCTGATGTCATCTCCCTCCGGCTGATGGCAAATATTCTAGTACCAGATAAATCATTAATTCATGAAACTCTTAACAACTAAGAACTCATTCGTCAGCGGGTTCGAAAATCATCCGGTTTCACCAGTTCGCCTCTTACTTAAAACTAACGATGTTAACGACTGCCATCGGTTATTTACAATGCGATGATAGTTATGTGGACAATACACTATATATGTCTGTTTTCGTTCTTGAAAAAAAGGAAACTAAATAACATTTCGTTTCCATTTCTTGTTTGTGTGTTCAAACCTAATTATCGAAAAAATACCTCGAACGACGAATGTTATGATTCCCGCTAACAATTCTACAAATTACCTGCCATGAGATCAAAACCCAGAATCATCGGCCTTTCGAATTCCCGCACCGCGAGAAGCGATGATCCCGTGCAGCGTGTGCAACCCAATTCAGGAACTACATGACACCGTATTAATCTTTGACTCCACTCCCCGCAGTATACACTCTGCATACACACAGTGCACGCACGCTTATTGTACACAAATTGTGCGTAGGTGCAGCCTGTTAATGACGAAAACAGACACTGCTGCAGCAGCAGCATCAGCAGCAACAGCGCTGTCGACTTCCTTCTGTCCTTCATTTCTAGCGCAGTTCTGTTTGGGTGACGATCAAGTTTGATCCCACTCCTCTGCTTTTGCCAAATCTAGGTAACATCATCTAATTCAATCACTGTCACATAGTCCGTTCCGCCCCTCGATTTCGATTTCACCCAAAACCCGAACCAATCTGAACTCAAACTAATCAGGTTTCCCTTTCTTTCTTCTCTCATTTTCAGAGCTTAAATTTCTTCGTATGTCAGAGCACCCTAACAGCCAGCAGCAGCAGGGGAAGTTTGTGTTGTCGCAGCAGAATCAGTACCTCCTGAATCATAATCATAATCATAACGATCAACAGCAGCATCGTCCGCTCATCGGTAGCAAACAAAACTCACCCATTCGTCGTCCATTGGCTTCCAACGCAAACTTCTGGCCCAACAACAACAACAACAACGGTAATAATAATAATAATAACAACAACAACAATGTCCACACAACCACGCCAACGGGAACGTTGCCAGCAGGAACAACGGCAGCTCACTGCTTCTTCGACGGAGGTAGCAACGAAGGTGCCGACGGTCTGCTAAACGACGAACATCTCAAGACCAACGTTCAGATCGTGTTGGACAATATCAATAGGAATTATCATGCTCTGCGGGAGCAAATACTGAGTAATCATCACAACAGTACCAAGAACAACAACAACAACGGTAGCACTAATCACCAGGCTACCAGTAATACAGTAGCGCTACTGCAGAGATTGCAGAGCGTTAGTCAGCATTTGAAAAGGACTGTTACCGTCGGTCAACAGCAACCGGGAGGAGGCAGGATGGCCGCCACCAGTCCCGATTCGGATACCAACTGCAATCCCTACATGCCGCCGCTGAGCTGCTCGATTGCCTCGTCGCAGGACTTCAGCCACGACTATTCGGACTACCAGTGGTTCATGGATTATGGGTGAGTTTTTTTATGTGTTATTTTTAACAAGTGTTGAGGAAGTAATTCCGAATATCAGAATAGTTTTAGTCCACAAACGCTCGGATTTCTATTCTAGAAAATAGTGAGTCCATGTAGTTGGAAACTTCGAGCTTTATAGAACAAAGTTTTAAGCCTTACCATTAAATTAGTTAAGAGGTTCAAACACTTCGTAGAACGTCGGATTGCCATTACAAGTTTTCAACATGCCACATAAGATCCTTATTAGGTAATTGTGATATTAAGTATAATGTTGTTAGAAGGTATCCTTCATTATATGGGAATTCGTAATCATTGAACTAAGGCCTGTACTCGAAAAAAATGCACCAGACAAAAGCGTTCGCCAAAAATTTATTTTATGTCGGATTTTCTTGAAACTTTCAGGGAATGAACTAATACATATAGATTATGTTTCGGCATAATTACTTTATTCAATTTCCTTTCCATTACTGAAAGCCTGCACCTTTCCCTTAAGACCCCTCATTACATATTGGGCAATGGTGGAGCCGACCTTTTTGGTCACTTTCATCTATTCTTTCTTCAACTCCAGCTCGTTCTTAAATACCTTGGACGATTTTCGAACTTTGGCCTACATTCTGGCCCAATATCTTGGCAGTTTTTAGTACAAAAACAACGTTATTGTCTCTGTACCAATCCAACGTCGATCGCGCGTAATGGCATGATGCCAGGTCCGGCCAAAATCATGTCTCGCCTCCGTGGGACCGCAGGAAGGGCAACAGACGCTTCTGGAGGCAATCGGTGCGGTAAATTTCGCTGTTGATGGTACCCGTTGTGATGTACGGTTTACTCAGTTTACCGCATTGGCATATGGCCTGCCAGAGCGAGTATTTTTTGGCGAATTTGTCCACTTTCTTCTTCCTTATGTCTTCCGGAACATCAAACCGTGATTTGGAAACGTAGAACTCCAGCCCCGGTATCTGCGTTGCGTCTGCCTTGATGTAGGTTTCGTCATCCATAACATCCACACATCGGTTTCGTTTTCCACTCTCGATACAGCTTCCTTACGCGGGATTTGGCCGCCGTGTTTTGTAGATCACGTCGGTTCGGTGCCTTGCGAACCTTCAATACACGAAGCTCAGCTTTTTTCATGGTTTGCTGAATGAACCAGGCGGAATACTTTGCCTTCAGAGCCGTATCGCGAATCGACAAGTTCGGATTACACTTGAAATAATCCAACACCTTCCGGGACTTCACAGGGTCAGCTGTCAGCTCTTCGATTTTTTTCCACTTCCACTCCTTAAACGATTTTATCACCCGAGACTCAGTTGAATAAGTGATTCCCAGTTGTTTTCCGATCCATCTCATGGTCGCAGTCGGATTTTTCATGACGGCGCGCAAAATTCTCCGGCGATTTTCTTCTGGTTTCGATGACATCTCAATAACCACTGAACCGATTGTTATATTGCACATGTAAACAATTCACTTCAAACTAGTTATACCCAGTTTTTAATCAATTTTTACCCACGGACAAAAAAGTTACACACGGATAAAAATGTTGCATTTTTTTGAGTACAGGCCTTAAGAAACATTACAAGACAATGATTATTTTCAAGATGTGTGCCCTCCGCATAGTTCTTTTGGAAATCCAAAAGATTGACCAATCCAAAAGAGAGACCAATGAACAGGCTGTTTTGAACTTCTGTTGCTAGGTATGCACTGTTTTATGCTCTACATCACATAAATTGATCAAGGATTGACCAGTGAGAGTAGAAGTGAAGTGAGAAAAGTCTCTTACAGTGACGTCTCTCCATTTGATTTGCACAGAAGAGTTACGTCACTACGAGTGGCTTTTCTCAATTCACCAGGCGACAACAGCCACGTCGACTCTCGGAATAACCCTCAGTGTTTGGGATATTTACTTCGACTGACGAGGTTTCGTCCGCCCAGAATCCAAAATTGCTGGTTAAAGGTAGCCAGCATCCACTGTGGACCGGCATGAAGCAAGTTCTTGTGGCAGTAAAGGGTGTTCCGATCAAAATTTGGTCAAACAGTAATGTGTGTGAGTCGATCAAAGTTTTTATTAATAAGTCAAATTCCTTTTCTTTTTCAAGTTCAGTTAATACAGAATACAGGAGAAATATTCAGCTAAGCTTCCTTTTTACCGAATGCGAATTGCCGGGTCTTTCGTTTAACACCTGCCATAAGATTTTGTACAGTCTCCTTGTCCACTTTTTTCGCCGCACAACGCCAGTTTGCCTTGAACTGTTTCAGCAGCTCACAGCAGCTTTTTGAGTCTTCTTAAGGTTCCGCTTGACGATGGCCCAATATTGTGCGATTGGGTGGAGCTCAATAGCGTGTTGCGAGAGTTCTTGTCCTTGGGCACCACTTGAACGTTGTTGGCAGCATACCACTCCATGGCCTTCTTTTCCGTGTTGGCAAGATACCAAATCCGGCCAAAACAGAACGGAAAAATTGTGTCGCTTCAGGAAAGGCAGTAGACGTTTTTGTAGGCACTCGCTCAGATAAATTTCCTGGTTGACGATTCCGGTCGCAATGTAAACGTTGCTCTTCAAGTCACAGGTACCGATATTTCTTCGTGAACTTTGACAGTTAAATGTGCTTGAAAATATCTGCCACCTTTCCCCGTCCGGTTGCCGTATAAAAACCCTACCCAAAAAGCTGTTTAATGTCTGCCTTGACGTAAGTTTCGTCGTCCTGTACCACGCAATCAAACTTCGTCAGCATCGTCGTGTACAACTTTCACGATCGTGCTTTGGCCGACGTGTTTTGTTCATCGTCGTGATTTGGAGTCACCACTTTCTTGTAAGTCGACAGTCCAGTTCGTTTTTAGCTCTATCCACGGTTGAAGGCGCCATTCCCAGCTTCTTTGCGACATCTCAGACGGAGAGGTTGGGGTTCCGCTCGAAACAGCGGGCAACTCTTTTTGTCGTCGCTGTGGCTTCCGGCTTTCGATTTCCCCCTGATCCAGCTTTCCTGGCTGTCGACAAACGTTCACCGAACACTTTTAATACGTTGATTTAGCCACATTGAACAATTTCGCCAACTTGGCGTGAGAGACGTTAGGATTTTCGCCATGCACGTTCAAAATTTTTATGCGTTGCTTCTCTTCCACCGACGACATTTTGATAACTGAAGTGCTAATCTCAAAATCAAAACATAGGCATGATGTTACACGCACACATCTTCAAAATGAGGGGTGTGCAATTTTTTTTAATGCACGATGAAAGGAAATGCGTCAAGTGTAAGTCAACCAAATTTTTATCGAAACACCCTTTATGCATAGGGATTACTCCGATCCTAACACTGCTTCTTAATCCTCGATGCCTATTCAAATTCAGGTGCGCTTGGTGTTGCTTAGTGTTCACATAGGTACTTTAAGTTAATCCAGCGAATCGTGTACACAGTGAAATCGAATATCTACGTACTTTGTTCGTGGATTGTACGATCCGTTTTTGGCATTACATATCGCAGATTGGTTGTCGCACAGGATATCTATTTCTAGCTTGCCGAAAATCTGCTCCTGCATATCTTGCCACCATAACACCTCTTGGATGGTCCGGGATATCGCCATGTATTCGGCTTCACAGAAATATAGTGCAACCGTCGGTTGACGCTTTACGTTCCAGCAGATTGCGCCGCCTTTCATCGTGTAGGCCGTGGTAGACTTCCGGGTATTAAAATCCTCTCCCCAATCTGTTCCAACCCCATAGTTCGTAGAAAAACCGTCGTGTAGCGTAAACGATTACCCTCGCAAGTATCGGAAAATCCCTTTGACTGGCTCCCAGTGCTTGCGTAATGGATTTAGGCTATACTGGCTTACGGCTTTCACGGCAGCTGATGTCATGTCCCGAAATCTGTGTCAGATACATTAACCTTCCTTGAGTGTTGTGACATTTGTGGCAAATAAGGTTTTTCGGTCAAACTTCATGATTTTTGCATTAGTACTCTATTTCTACCCTTGTAATAGACCAATGACAATAAAGGGTGGAACGGTCAAAAATTGGTTCAACATGATTAAGTGTCCACTGATTAGTGTGTTACATAAATGATCAATCTTTATTTCTTTTTGAAGTAAAACAAACGAAAATTATTTGATTAGGCTTCCGATTTTCCAAATGCGAACTTTCGGAATTTACGTTTCACACCTGCCATCAAGTTTTGTACCGCTGTTCTATCAACCTAATTTGATGCTGAACGCCAATTAGCCTCGAACTGTTTTTCACTTTCAACTGGTTTTGAGTTCTCTTGAGCGCTTCTTCGGCGAGTATGCACAGCTATTTTTCTATTGGGTGAACGTTCGCGGCGAGTATTGGTGGGTTTTCTACTTGGGTACGCTTGCACACCATTTTTCCGTAGTGGCAAGAAGCGAGGTTTGGCCAAGCAGCACGGAACAACTATTCTTCAAGAAAGGCAAAAAGCGTTTTTGCCAGCATTCCTTTACATAAATATTTTGGTTGACAGTGCCAGTTGCCACGAAACTTTCGCTTTCTAACCTACAGGTGAAAATCACTTTGGGAACTTTGATTTTTTTTTTCTGCTTAAACTTATTTTGAACCTTTCCTTTTCCGGTAACCGTTTAAAACCCTTGACTTAGAAGCTGTTTGAAAACATCCTTGACATATGTTTCATCGCCCACTACGACGCAATCACACTTGGTCAACGCACCGTGTACAGCTTACGCGCTCTTCCCTTGACTGTTGTGTTGTACTTATCATCTCGATTTGGTGTCACTGTAACCTTCTATGTTGACAGTCCGGCGCATTTGTTTGCCCTTTGCATTGTAGTGTGGGACTTTCCCAATTTGTTTCCGATATCTTTGATGGAAACGTTGCGATTGCGTTTGAAAATGCTGGCCACTATTCTTTCGATCGCTGCGGCTTCCTGGTTTCGATTTCTTCCTGATCCCGGCTTCTTGACAAGCGTCAGACGTGCTCCGAACGCTTTTATAACATTCGTCGCGGTTTATTTGGCGAGTTTAAGTGATTTTGCCAAGTCGGCGTGGGAATAATTTGGATTTTGTTTATGCGTGTGGAGAATTTTAATACGCTGCTCTTCTTGCTTCGAAGCCATTTCGACAACTGAATAGAAAATGGCAAAAACAAAATAGAGTCAACATTCCGTACGAATTCACCTACAAAATGAGTGGTATTCAAGTTGTTTAAACGCACGATTGAAAAAACTACGTCATATTTGCGTTGACCAAATTTTAACCGATCCACCCTTTATTGGCCATTCCGGGCCAATCTCCATGCCCCGAAAGAATCCTTCAGGAGGGATTTTCACCGAAACTTTCCATTTGACTGCTCAACTGCTTCATTTTTTTATGAGCATTGTACTTTTAGCTTTGAAATGAACCAACGACCTGATTGCCCATTTTTGCCGAGACATGCTAAATAATCTATTTCTAGTCATTAAATGGACGCATGACCAACTCTGATGCTTAGGAAACACGTTAATAAATTCGGATGGTCCAAAAACCAGTAATTGTGGTTCCAAATTTTGCGGTTTACTGGTTCGCGGTTTTACATCAATTGAAACATCTCGAGTCATAGTTGAATAATAAATTCCAAGCTTATAAAAAAAAAGCTTATAAAATGACAATCCGCCTGAACGACGGGTGAATTATCTTCTCTACGCTTACCCAAAGTACTTAATAATACCCGTGAAATTTTGGCAACACGATTCAACAATTCTAGACTTGCTCTATAATTTAAAAACAACAAAAAGGATTTTTTAAATTGAACCGCATTAAATAGCAACCATGCTAAAATCTAGCGGGTACTGTCATGTGTCGAAATACTCACTTTACAGTCTCGTTTGATATTTGTTTAGGATAACGACCGAGTTTGTTCACAGTTTGTACTGAAAATGTACTTTTCCGCCACGACCCTCTGACACACACTGAAAATTAAATTTCATTTTTATTACGAAATCGAAGGTAGGACTAACAAATCTATTCGTTGTATTCGTTGTAAGTCGATTTGTACTTTTCAAGAAGCTACCTTCGTACTCAATGCCTCACGCGTAACTGTCTAAACACGAAGCATTTTTTGACACAGAATGAGCATGAGCACAATATAAACTGCTACGAATATTTTGTTATCAATAAAAAAGAATCGTCTCTGTGGTAGTTGCAGGATTGACTGAGAAATCTTCTATTTCGACTCAGTATGTAATTGAAAAAATAAAATAAAAATAAATCAATGCACAGTCAGTGGACAAGAACTGATGAAAACTAAGGAAAAAATCTGTAACTTTTGTCGCCATTTCCGCTTGGAAATTGTCTGGGATATCGAATGGACCTAGTTTCAATCACCGCACGGATATGGTTGTGGAGTAATAGAGCTTATTTTACCCCACTTCCCCTTATATTCTTCAATAATTTATAGATATCTTTGCACGGAGTCGCTCAAGATCAACAAAATAGGGCTAATCCCATGTGAAATTTTTGAAAAATCGAATAAAAGCTGTTTTAACTACCGCACAGCACAGTGAACGAAGATATGGCTTGTTTTACTCCACTTCCTAGTATTCTTGAATAGTTGATAGATATCTTTGCTCGAGTTGCTCAAAATCAACAAAATAGTGCTAATCCCACGTGAAATTTTCTGGAAAATCGAATAATGGTTGTTTCAACCACCGCACGGCTCTGTGAACAGAGATATGGCTGATTTTACCCCACTTCCCCTTGTATTATTCAATAATTTATAGATATCTTCTCTCCGAAATGCTCAAAATCAACAAAATAGTGCTAATCCCATGTGAAATTTCCTGGAAAATCGAATAAAAGCTGTTTCAATAACTGCACTATTTTGTTGATTTTGAGCATTTTAGAGAAAACATATCTATAAATTATTGAATAATACTAGGGAAAGTGGGGTAAAATCAGCCATATCTTCGTTCACAGAGCCGTGCGGTGGTTAAAACAACCATTATTCGATTTTCCAGGAAATTTCACATAGGGCTAGTCCTATTTGGTTGATATTTAGCGACTCCGAGCAAAGATATCTATAAACTATTCAAGAATACTAGGGAAAGTGGGGTAAAACTAGCCATATCTTCGTTCACAGAGCCGTGCGGTGGTTGAAACAGCCTGTATTAAATTTTCCAGGAAATTTTGCATAGGATTAGACCTATTTTGTTGATCTTGAGCGACTCACAGCAATAATATCTATAAATTATTCAATAATATAAGGGGAAGTAGGGTAAAATCAGCCATATCTTCGGTCACATAGTTGTGCGGTGGTTAAAACAACCTGTATTAGATTTTCCAGGAAATTTCACATAGGACTAGTCCTATTTTGTTGATCTTGAGTGACTTCGAAAAAAGATATCTATAAATTATTGAATAATATAAGGGGAAGTGGGGTAAAATTAGCCATATCTCTGTTCATAGAGTCTTGCGGTGGTTGTAACAGCCTGTATTCGATTTTCCAGATAATTTCACATAGAACTAGTCCTATTTGGTTGATCTTGAGCGACTCTGAGCAAAGATATCTATAAACTATTCAATAATATAAGGGGAAGTGGGGTAAAATCAGCCATATCTTTGTTCACAGAGCCGTGCGGTAGGTGAGATAACTTTTAATTTATTTTCCAAGAAATTTCACATGGGATTAGCACTATTTTGTCAATTCCGAGCAAAGTTATCTATAAACTTTTCAAGAATACTAGGGGAAGTGGGGTAAATCCAGCAATATCTTCGTTCACTGAGCTGTGCGGTAGTTAAAACAGCTTTTATTCTGATATAGAATTCAGAATATAAGTGGAAGTGGGGTAAAAGAGGCTCTATAACTCCACAACCATATCCGTGCGGTGCTTGAAACCAGCTCCATTCGATATCCAAGCGGAAATGGCCTTGTTTACAAGCCGTGCTTAAAAGCGACAAAAATTACAGATTTTTTCCTTAATTTTCATCAGTTCTTGCCCACTGTGCAATGGTTCCAGCCCATCCGAGCAGCAATATTTACTTGTATAAATTCATTTCGTGCATTGCACAAAGAGGTGTAGTGACAGCAGAGACAAACATTAAGAATTTTTCATACAATTTTCGAGACATTTGTTCTATATACAAAATCCATGTTTACGAAACGAGTGAAAGCTAATTTACGAAAATAAATTTACAGTGTTGTATTGACAAAGCAACACCTGTTGCCTGTCAATATGCAAAATTTGGATGACGTCTGTATTGAGCTGTCTCAAATAAATTAATCCATCCAGTGTTTCATAAAACATAGCAATTGATTGTGCGGATTGGAGATAATGATATCATTGGGTATAGGACCAAGTCTCTCCCGGTTGATGCTAAACCGATGAACCTGGACATCAATTGAAACATAAAATTTCCAGAAGCCACGAAATGCATCTACGCACTCTTACAGTGGTAAAAATTTAAAGTTTACGAAAAAAAATTTGCTTCGTGCATCGGCTGCGAAAGGTTGTGTCGATGCTTAATTACGCACTATTTTACAATCAGCAATAGCGCGTTTCGAATGGTTTCGGTTATCTATAATTCGGCGATGTGAGTGATCGAGTGAGCACAGAAATATAAACAACAAAAATGCTTCCTGGTGAGATGTGGCGAAACACACACAAAAACACACTCCGACACACTTTATACACACCCACCACCTTCTGAAAGATAAATTAATTTCTGGCACCACTTACAAGAATTAATTGGTCGTTTTTTTACTGTTTTGATTCCTTTCGCTTGCACTGATGTGATTCAGATGATGCGTTAGTGGTCATAGAATAAACGTCAATTAATCCATGGTTGCCAAATAGCATAAGTTGTCAACTGTAGTATTACCAGGTATATTTAAGCACAGAAACACCTTCCGACACACTGCAACACAAACACAACGTGTCACAGTGACTAACCCCCTGGGATTGGCCCATATCACGAATAGTTCAGATAAACAATTTCCGTCGATACACTTTCTACCTATGATTTATGTTTCTTCATCAAGTATTATTTGGCTGTCGGAAGCAATAAAATTAGTTTAAATATTCAGATTTTTGATTGCCAAGAATTGAAAATTGAATTGAGCATAGCTTTTTCCACTTTCAGCTAGCGGAGAAAAAAGCAATAGATGTTTGTCAAATAGTTCACATGGCGGGATAGGGATATTTGTTTGGATACGTTAGGTAAGCTAGGTTGGGTTCTCGATTAAAAAGAAAAGATTGTTATAAAAATTTTAGTCTTTATTATTTAAAAAAATCTCAGAGATGTCCACTTTTTGCTACATTCAAAAAATCGAGGCAACTTCGCGCTTTTCATTGAGGCAAAGGGGCAATCTATCAACCATTAACACAAAATAACAAAAAATTGAAGCAAACATTAAAATTCTAAAAATTGTTTCAAAACAATGGCTACGCCTATGGCTAGCGCAGCTGGAGAACTTTCAAGAAGAGCGCAACGATCTTATTGCCATACAAATGTATCAAGATCCAGTCTGTTGAAATGGTTTAAGCCCTACGTTGATGATTTCGTATTGATCCGCGTTGGAGGACGCCTCAATAATGCCGAGTTACTCGAGTCAACCCAGTATCCTATTGTTCTGCACGCCAAGCACCCGTTAGCCAGTATGTTCACCATATAAAGGGTGTTTCGAACAAAATTTGGTCGAAATAAACTTGACGCATTTCCTTTCATCGTGCATTAAACAATTTTGCACATCCCTCATTTTGAAGATGTGTGCGTGTGGCATCATGCCTCTATTTTGATTTTGAGATTAGCACTTCAGTTATCAAAATGTGTCGTCGAAGGAAGAGAAGCAACGCATCAAAATTTTGCACATGCATGGAAAATCCAAACTACTCTCACGCCAAGTTGGCGAAATGGTTGAATGTGGCTTTATCAACTGTTACCAACGTATTAAAAGTGTTCGGTGCACGTTTGTCGACAGCAAGGAAAGCTGGATCGGGAGGGGAATCGAAAGCCGGAGACCACAGCGACGACAAAGTTGCCCGCTGTTTCGAGCAGAACCCCCATCTCTCCGCCCGAGATGTCGCAAAGAAGCTGGGAGTGGCGCCTTCAACCGTGGATAGAGCTAAAAAACGAGCTGGACTGTCGACTTATAAGAAAGTGGTGACTCCAAATCGCGTTGATAAACGAAAGACGTCGGCCAAAGCATGCTCGCAAGAGTTCTACACGACGATGCTGACGAAGTTTGATTGCAGGACGATGAAACTTACGTCAAGGCAGACTTTAAACAGCTTCCTGGATAGGAATTTTATACGGCAGCCGGACGGGGAAAGGTGGCAGATATTTTCAAGCACATTAAACTGTAAAAGTTTGCGAAGATATATCTGGTTTGGCAGGCCATCCGTACCTGTGACTTGAAGGGCACGTTTACATTGCGACCGGAACCGTCAACCAGGAAATTTATCTGAGCGAGTGCCTACAAAAACGTCGATTGCCTTTCCTGAAGCGACACAATTGTTACGTTCTATTTTGGCCGGATTTGACATCTTGCCAACAACGTTCAAGTGGTGCCCAAGGACAAGAATCCTCGAGCAATATTGGGCCATCGTCAAGCGGAACCTTAAGAAGACTCAAAAAGCTGTTGTGAGCGAGAAACAGTTCAAGGTAAACTGGCGTTCTGCGGCGAATAAAGTGGACAAAGAGACTGTACAAAATCTTATGGCAGGTGTTAAACGAAAGACCCGGCAATTCGCATTCGGTAAAAAGGAAGCTCAGCTGAATATTTCTCACTCACTTTCGACTCAAACACATTACTGTTTGACCAAATTTTGATCGGAACACCCTTTAGTTTCAAACATGATCTAAGCCTTCCTGCCACTATCTTCATGGAACGTGAACAAGTACAATTGTTCACTTTCCAACTCAAAGTAAACGTTGGACAGTAATTTGTTATTGATTCAGTTTTTGCACTTCGCCCAAAAGTATACCCACGAGTTTTCCACGACCAACTTGGCACAACGGGGATCTATGAAGTATCAAAATATCTCTTGCCTAAATTCGAAAGCCACTCTACCACTCTACCCATAGAAGATCGAAGATATTAATCGATCCCATATTTTTCGTTCCAGAAGCTACCGCGATGGCATCACGCATCAGAGCATCCTGTCGGCGTTGTCGGCCTCGTACAATGGCATCGGCGAGCTGTCCTACTACGAGGATCTGGCCAAAAACATTGACGCCAACATGGCCGAGGTGGACATGGAGAGCTTCCGGACGGAGGACATCCACTCGCTGCTGACGACGCTTCCGACGTTGTGCAACGAAAGTGCCGAGCTGCGACGCAATCGGAACAACAATCGGGGGATCTGATCCTCGATACGTGGACCGATGCAACGGGCATCGGTGGAGGGGTGTTGGAGGAGGCGGGAATACCACGGTGGCGGATTTGGAGAACTCGATCTGCAAGTCCAAGCTGCTGTTCTCGCCGGTCAAGGAGTCGCACATCAGTGTCGATTCGCTCGACTTGGATGGCTACCCGGATGAGGACGATATTATACTGACGTGCCAGGCGAATAAGAACAACTATACCATCGCGTTTGAGCAGAGCGCGCTGTACTCGGATGAAAGTTTCTACGGTAAGTCAATGGTTTTTATTGTTTGTTGAACTTTTTTTCACTTCAAAATGATCTCGTTTCAAGATGGCCCGGAAAATTATGCAAAATACAAGCATTTTAACATACTTAACAATTTGGATCACATCATTCGCAAGAAAGCTCAGGGTACTGCAATGTCGGCTTCGGAAGTGGGTTATACCACTTGGAGTAAGCTCAGAAAAAATGGGCCGGTCCAAAGGTAAATATTAAGCTTAATAGTCACATAGGAGAATTTTAACCCCCTTCTTCCTAGAATTCCTCTGGTTCCTGCAAATCAATTTGCCAACCTCATCTCCCGGCACGTACCGACCTGCTTTGTTCGGAAGAGTCTCAGCATGCCAGATCTTAAGGGGCACTGCGATGGAACGGCGATGGTGGTACCGGAAGTGGCGGATCGTACCGATCTGGCGGACCACGGTGCCGCACGATCCAAGGATCATCAGTTAAACGTGTCGGAAGCGGCCAACAGCGCAACTTCCGGCGAGTCGTTCGGTAGGCAAATGCGTACACTGCTACCGATGTATCCGGTGCCGACAGATTCCGGCAGTGAGAGCTCTGCTCCCTCAAGGATTCCAACATGGAGTGAGTAGATTTAATCGGTGAGTGTTGTGTAACATTGTTCTGATGTTTTTCTGATTTCCACAGCAACAACGACGAGCAGGCTCAGCATCAACCATCGTTCAATCTGGTGAAGTTGTTTATCAAACAGAAGAGTAGTTCCACGGATACCTGTATGGATGTTTCGTCCGGGTGTTGGCCAAGTGATTCCACTAACAGTGCTTCCGGTGGTGAGAATAACAATAGCAGTAACACTAATTTGGCCGTAGCCAGTTCGAAGGATCGCTGTCGGAAGAAGAGCATGAACGATTCGGGAAAATGCTCGAACCTCGGCCGGCATGACGAGGAGGAGTTCCAGTTCGATAGTCTGGATGCACAAATCAACAACAATAACAATGACAATGGAACACCGGCAGGAGCTACCAATGGAGACGAAAGGCTTGATCGGACCAGGATGAATGACTTCAACTCCCCAGTCCACAAGCGAAACTACAAGGCATACAATCTGAATATCGCCAACAAAAATATGCCTGCCGTCAATCCGGTAGTGTACAATTTAATGAACAACAATAACAACAGCAGCAGCGGTGGAAGCAGTGCCAGCAGCGGAAGCAATCTGAGCAGCAGCAGTATTAACAATAATAATAATAATAATAATAACAACAATAATAATAATAGCTTTAAGGATACCAACTCGGATGCTAGTCGTACGTCGGAAAATCTGACGCAAATCCTCAATAACAACAACAACAACGGCAGTGCCGGAGCTAAGATGAAGGTACCGATCGAAATGATTACCAAGTCTATGCAAACGTCATTCATTGGATCCAAGGACAAGGTAAGTTCCCGGCTATAAAATTTTCACTTGTTTGAATGCTCTTAACCATCATTTTCGAACACACAGGTCCGAGTAGTGCCACCTTCGTTTCTGGAGCGCCTGAACAAACTGGGCGACAAGCAGAAAGCTCCGGTCTTTGTCGTGTACCCGAACTACGTTCTACCCGATCTGGGCTTCCTGAAATCGCAGAACGACGTGGTAATATCGCCGCTGTCGTTCAAGGACAACATTGCCCAGCGAACGCAACTGCGTAAAACTCGACCCGTTTCGATGAATGACATCGAAAACATCAAAGCCAAGGAATACAAGCACGTGCTGGATTGGAAGTCATTGATCACCCTGTTACCACAGGAATATCGGAAACTGCTGCGCAACATCCCGGAGGCGAATGAATGCACCAAGGCGGAGGACATCGCGCTGCAGAAGCCACTGTTCTGCATGACTCCCCCTTTGCGGCGAGGTCGGGGAGTTACCTGCGACTGTGTGAACATTTTGAACACGCAAACGTACAATAGCTCCAGCTCTGGAGGTAGTTCTAGTCAGCCGCCAAGTTCCGGCTACCGTGGTTCGTCGACGATGTTGACCGACTCCGAGATGGATCTGTTGGGACCGAGCGGCAGCGGTGGGTTTAACAATAACCTGTACGTTTACCAGTATGATAGCCCGGCGGAAGTGTCATCTGCAGAAAGACCACCTTCGGGACGTGTCGCGCCTAAGGGAATTCTGAGACGAGCCTCGGCACAGAGGCCGTTAGCCAAAGCCAAGAGGAACAGCATGTTCGAAGAGAATCACAAAGTTAGTCAGAATCTTGAGAAACGGCGTTCCCTGCAGGAACCGTGCTACAACTTCTCCGAAGAGAACCTTATCCTGGAAGATTCGATCAACGAACTCCCGGAGAACGAACTGAGGAAGGTAAATAACTCTCCAAACATGTCGCAACACCAAGCTCGTCTTCCCAACACCCCAAAGCTCCCGTCGGCCGACGATTACCATCGGTTGAACAAATTGAATGAAATGAATGATCTCGAACTGAATAAGGCTGTCAGTAGCAAGCTGAATCGTGCTCAGCAACAGCAGAGCATCGAGGACGACCTGGAAGCCCGTATCCGCGCCGAGCATTTCCTCTCCAACGTCCCAAAATCCGAACTTAAACACTACGCTGAAATTGCTCACGTCCTGGAAACGACTGCAACCGACGGTATCGTTATTGCTCAGTCGGAAGAAGTGTACGACCGTCAACGGTTGCGGCACGAAGTTAGTCGAGCCCTCTCCCAGCGTAAGAACGTGTCCTTCAATCAACCGACAGTAGGAGCGATCAATACGACACCCGTTCGGCAGCAGCAACCGCAACTGCTGCGGCCAACGGAAATCAAGTTCTCAACTCCTCCCAACTCGCCAAACATGTCCGTCACGATGGCCCAGAAGCCCCGCAGAAGCCGAACTCTTCAGCGGTGCAGTCACCGTTAAGTGCCGAACGTGAAAAACACGACAAGATTCAAACAAATCGCTTCAAGCGGCTACAGATCCAGTGGGAACTGCTGAGCAAGGAGGGACAACAGTTGAAGCAGGAATTGCAACATCCACGCAGCGGTGGCAATACGCCAACCGGGGAGCGTTAAAATCCCGCATTCCTCGGCCCGTCAGCTATCCAACTACTCGGTAAGTGTGTGTGTGTGCTGTTTTCTATGAGACACCCTCAACTTAATTCTGTCGCACCTTCACAGGGCCAATTCGGATCCGATGGTGAGCAAAACGTTGAGGTCGCCTAGCCGGATTGTTCCGCCCAAGCGGTACAATGCCGGTTCGTTGGGTACGGTAGCTACGATTGGTCAGCCTGTGACGACGCCTCCGACTCCGGCTCCACGGACACCGAGCAAGTTGCTGCATACGACTCCGAAGAAGGCCGGCACCGTCGGTACGCCCAGGTGAGTTTGCAAACAATCAACGGGTTTTGGTCTAGGTTTTGTGTACAATGACTCAAATCCGTATTCGTACATCACCGTGCAGAATTGTTTTTCATAGTTTGGAAAGTAAAAGAAAAGCTTTTGGGTTATATTATTAGGGTTTTTTTTAAGTTTCAAATGTGAGTTAAGTTAGTTAAACGTTTGCATTAAAATATAGACAAAAATTGCTGATTTTTCATGGGTTTACCTTCACTCGTACTGACGAAACCACCCATGCAGCATCAATTATAATAACCCATGAGTCAGCAGACAAAATTTGACAGCTCTATTAGTCGAACTCTAACCGTGATGGCAAAAACAGTGAAGCAACTCCGTTCAGAAGTATGCGCGTTCAAATAAAGGCACTCCACCGCGTTGAAAACAAACATCGTGCGGCAGTTTGTGGACGCCGGATACGCCTGTTCCGGCATCCACAACATCTTGGCACTATTAGACAACAATCAGAAGTATCTGAGTATCTGAGACACTGATCGACAAGAAGCTCCAAAGGATGCTGAAGAAGAAGACCGAGGGAAAAGTGGCTACATCGCTGCGTGCGCTTGGCCGGGAGGTCGGTTCAACCGGCCAAACAGTGAAAAAGTACCTGGTGAACATGAACATACATGTTTCGGACCTGCAGGCAATGACGCAGCGGCAGCGGCTAAATAAGATGGCCATCACTCTTTGAGTGATTCATGATAAGATCTGAAGACAAGCCGATCTCTGTGATGTATTCGCATGCTTTGGAGACTACAATCTACCGAATTTAAGCGATTTGATGAAAAAAGAACCGGTTTCCATGCCATACACAACGACAACCCACCTCCAATGTCGCAGCAATACTAGGAAATTCTTCCATCGTATAACCTTCGACTTCCTCAAGTCATTCAATTCATCTAAAGGTCCTGGTCCGATCGAAGGAGTATTTCCGGATGCTTGGAAGCTGACATCAATAATTCCAATCCACGAGGCTGGAAACACACTTTGCGTGGAGGACTATCAACAGATATCTATTTTGAACTGCCGAGCGGAAGTTTTTGAGTCTATTGCACGACGTGCTGTATCCTGCCTTTCAGCCTTTAATATCTAAACATCAACATGATTTCGTAAAAAAGCGGTTAATCGCGTCGAAACCTCATGACTTACACCCACACTGTGACCAATAAGCTGGAAAAGCGGTGTCAGGTTGACTCAATCTACGTTAACTTCTCAAAAATGGTTGACAAGGTACCTCACGAATTGGCCATTGAAAAACGCCTCCGGACCTACCTTCATGGATCATTCAGTTTCTGGAATCATATATGTCTGCGCGCAAAGCTTTTGTCAAAGTGCACGACGCCAGGTCGAATTTATTTGATATTCCTTCCGGCGTCCTGCAGAGCAGTCATCTTGGTCCCTCTTCATCAATGATATGTGCAACAGCCTCAAGTCTGGGAAACTGCTCTGCAACTTAAAGCTGTTTCGTGTGATTAAGTCGCTTAGTGGATTGCAGATTGATATTGGAGGTGGATCAACTCAGTGCGAAATGAACGGCATGTCAGATGAATGCGGCAAAATGTTAAGTAATGACGTTCACTCGATGTCAGACTACTGTACTACTGTACTGTACTACTTTTGACTACGGATCGAACAATTTGCCATTAGAAAGAGCAACGTCGATCAAGGATCTTGGCGTAATACTTGATAGTAAAACTACGCTTTAACGAACACAACTCAGTGGCAACAGCGAAAGCCAATACCATGCTAGGTTTCCTACGCCAGAACACAGCCTCCTTTACTGGCGTACATGCACTGAAGGCCCTGTTCTGCGCTTTAGTTCGCAGTGTACTTGAATATGGAGTGCATGTTTGGACTCCGTATCATGCCGTCTATATCGCTCGTCATTGAGAGAGTCCAGAAACGACCCATTGAACCTCCTGCCATACGAACATCGACGCGCACTCCTCGATTTACAATCGCTGGTGAGTCGTCGAGTGATGCTGCAAAGGTTGTTCATGTTCGACGTGTTTAAGTGCAACAAAGACTAAAGCATCCTACTCGAAAATGTGTGGTTATGTTTAGTCAGCTCCGAAATCAGCAACTGCTGTGCATCCCCAGCCATTGAACAAATTACGGCCTGATCAACCCACTGGATTTATGTTGTAGAAGTTTCAATGAAGTGTATGACCATTTCGCTTTAAATGTTAGCTGCTTTAAATTTGGGATCACGAGTGGTGCTTAACCAGTCTGTGCGACTTTTGTGTCGAAGATGTTGTCAAATAATTAAAAATGGCCCCCAAAGTTTTGTTCACAATAAGTATGTACCTATGTCCTTTTTACATGTAGCTCTTGATTTTATGTTCACATAGGAATTAGCTATAAATGATTTAACTTTGTATCACTATGTATCGTTATTTAAAGTAAATCGTAATACTCACAATTTCGGTCTTGTTTCTCTCGTGGAATTGTTACTGATAAAAGTTTTCGAAAGTTGCATACTTGAAGTGCTACACAAAACTGTCGCTGTCAAAATCAGAAGTAACAATAGAAACCAAAAGAAACGAAGTTGTGTACGTGCTTCTTCTGTTCGTGCCCGCTCAACTCAAGTTCGAATCATCAGCCATGAAATGCAGTTTTAGTTTCCTCTGAAACAGATTTATGTTTTGTAGTAAAATATGTCAATTTGGTTTACTGGGTGTTATGTACGGCCTTTAACAAAATAAAAGTTCAAGATAAAAAATTCAGCCACCGATGTGTGGTATTCTCTGTGGTATAAGGTTAAACAGTAACCTGTGTATAATGTCATGATTTTTGAGCCATCGAACAGTGCAAAAATTTGAGGTTTTTAAATTTTCATTTTTCATCGGAATCGGTTCCAGAGTATCCGGATGTGGCCTAATGTTCAGATTAGTCTATGGTATGATGTTTGGATAGCAGTATCCAAAACTATGAATTTGGAGCCGTCGCACGGTACTAATCTTTAGGGTTCCAAAATCGCCTTCTTTGGATCCTACTGCAACCGATTCCAGAGTATCCGGATGTGGCCAAATTATCTGTGGCATGGTATTTTTGAAGATCAGTATTCAAAATCGTGAGTTTTGAAACGGTACATACACTTGAGATTTCCAAATTGTTCTCTTTGAACCCGGAACCGATTCCAGGATATCTGAATATCTGGCCAAATCCTCTGGTTGGTCTATGGCATGATGTTTTCGAATATGAGTATTCAAAATCGTGAATTTCGTCGAACGGTACAAATACTGAGGGGTTCTCAAATTTATCCCTATCGCAGGACTCGGATTCCAGGGTTTCCGGATGTAGTCAAATTCACTGGTAGGTCTATTGCCCGATGTATTGGATATCAGTACTCAAAACCATGAATTTTGAGCTGTCAAACGGTACGAATATCTGAGGTTCCAGGAATTTCTCTTCGGATGCATACCGGAACCGGTTCTGAGTCATATAGGCATACCAGAATGGCCAGTTTCAAAAAACAGCACGTCGTTTCAAGAATTTATAGGGTACCTTCTCATTTGAGTGCAAAGATATCAAAAATCGGCTCAAAAATAATGTTTTGGGAGCGTGTCAAATCTTGGGTCATTTTTGACCCTGAATGCACTAAGTGTAGCATTTTTTAGTGTCACTTCTAGAGGTCGCTAAAAGCTGCAACTACTCAGACAACCAAATGCACGTATATAGAAAGTTGTTTTTATGATATACAAACATATATGTAAGTAAACAAATCGTAGAGAATGCCAAAAATATGGCTTAAACGTGCAAAAGTGGAGGGCATATACGTGCAAATTCCATTGTTTTCTTAAACGAGTTGATTTGATATTGTATGCGTATGTAATAACAAATTCGATTTAAAAAGCGTTAGCGATGTATAACCGATTTAGCTCGGTGACGCAGTACGATGAATTGAATAAATGACAACATCGTGGTAAGGTAGTCGGTGCAACTTGCACTCTTTACGACTTAACTTTAAACATACGATACGACAGCGCCACACTTAATTGCCATTTTGTACTAACAATATAGGAATATACGATACTATTTTGTACTCTGTTAGTACGACTTGTGGTTGTCTGGGTGCCCAAAATATTTTTGTATATGAAGATCCACGAACGGTTGAGCTTTGTGAGCTGTCACGTTCAGTTCAGTATTTTTGTCTGATGGAATTTATCCTTATTAGAATCTCAATAATAAACGTCGCGTGTGATAGTGGATGCTGTGATTATGACCAGAGTCATGCCTAAACATCATTTGTGTGGCGACTCAGAACCAAAATCCGGTGTAAATGTGTTTCGAAAACGAACTGATTGGTACACGTTTGCTGATTGTTGCGGATTATCCGGGTGAGCGCTTCATTTTATCTGATTTATTTGTCGTTTTTCTGAAGAGGAACGATAATTAGTTTTCGAAAAAATGCAATTGACAATATTTACAACCTTGATCACAAAAGGTGTTAGCAATACGTAAATTGTTCAGCGCA